>RPOG01000499.1:148927-332769 GCA_008086565.1 Thalassoma bifasciatum | reverse complement strand
GCACTGTTTGGGTTTTCTCCATCATGACATAACCAAAGTCTCTCTGTGCAGAGTAGCATTATGTATGGTGAGGTTGTTGCAAAGAAAGGGATATGAAATCTTTAGAAGTCTGGCACTTTACCTCAATTCAAGACCTGGCTAAACGACCTCACAACGAACAATTCTTTAAATATTTGTTTTAAAAGATTTGTGTTAGTGACTCATTGTTGCATAATGTCTTAAAATGTAAGCCCTCCTTCGTTTTTTTGTCTTTCTGTCTTATGTATGAAATTTTTAACAAAAATATGTTGAAAAAAACATACCATAGCATCTTAACCAAAGTTAAACATAGTTTTTTTTTTTGTTTTTTGTGGGTTTTTTTTTCAAAAATCTCCTGTCACAACCATGGAAAGGGTACTCTTGCTTTAATTTCTGGACTTTTGATCATACATACAGACAATAGGTAAAGGGATGCTTTGGGTATTGCATACACACATACGCCAGGGACACAAGAACACACATACATAAACATACACAGTCTGCCATGTGGTGCCCAAGCCTTTGTGTGTGTGTGTGTGTGTGTGTGTGTGTGTGTGTGTGTGTGTGTGTGTGTGTGTGTGTGTGTTCATCATTAGTGATAAATAACATCTCAATCTCTGAGGTATCGTCCCAATCAAAGGTGTTAACAAAAGAAAAGCTCCAAAACAAACATATTGTGTAATACACTCACATAAGCTACTGATGCAATAATTGCCTAAAGGAGATTTATTCATTCAATCCATAGAGAATTTCAGAGGGGGGGGCATTACACTCACATCGTGCACGTCCCCAAGAGAATGAAAAATGAATGACATCTTTTGCAAATGTCAATCCCTCTCATTTTCCTTCTCATAGTAGAAAGAGGTAAATAACTATCAAAGAAACCCTGAAACACGGTGACAACCAAAGCCACCATGGGGGTGGTTGTTGCACTACAGTTTGTTTGTTACAATGTTAGCATAAAGAATGAGATCTCCAACCCCAACTAGAGTTTCGAGGTTCCTGTTAAGAAATCGTTCAATCTACCAACATCATTCGCTTTTTTTGCGCGACGATTTCCTTAACCATTATTTACATTAGGCTGGAGTGGACGGACCTCACGTCAACTATTCTGTCCCAGCTATCTTAGCTTAGCAGATAAATTATAGTTTCTTAAAAAAATACATTAAAAAATAACACTCTGATTCAGGATTCTCTTCTTGAAGTTTTACCTAAAAATCTCTGAATGAACATAACTCTTTGTCACGAGAGATTCATATTCAATACATTAAACATGTTCGACATCTCCTTAAGTACCATTAATGATTAAGTAAACATTGTTCCAGCTTAATGCTAGCATATATGGGAAACCACATTGATATGCTAACAGTTAGCACACATTGATATAGCTTCGGTCTCTAAAAAGAATTTCAACTTACGCTAAGAACTCTGAATGTCAAAGTAATTACAGACAAATGTTTGCCAAAACAGAATGATGAAAGAAAAGTTACGTGCATGCTCATGGCTGACTAAAGCAAAACTGCGGCAAGCTCCAGGTTCCACACAGCTTTAAGCATCGCTATAACCACTTCAAGACACTGGGTGGCCTACTTTAGTTAATGATATAAAGCCAAACAATACATCAACCTCACGTGGCGTGTAATTCTTACTTATTTTTATTTATTCGTTTACGTCCAAAGATATCCAGATCCAGAGACCAATTTCATATTCATGCACTCATTATCTCTATAAAATGTAGTTGACAACTCTTAAAGCCTACTTTTGGAATTGCTAAGGGAATCAAAAATGAATCAAATTGATAAGTGTAATTGGTTAGGGCATTGGTATCAATAGTATCTCATCTATACATCCATAAATGAGACTATGTGGGTAAGCCTTAATCCCACATTTTGTAAATTTTTATACCACAATTTGAGTTACAGTGCCCTCTAGTGGCCATTATATTGGATGTGACAACCAACACTGTTTTCCTACAGCATTTTGCTGCATGTGGCAAATTGTAATGGCAGGGAAAAAAACTTACTTTTAACATGCGAAAACCTCGAGCAGAACTACACTAATGACAGGCAGCCATCTTCTGAGACAGTTGGAGTATTCACATTTGTACATGTGAGGGAAAAGCTCCATATCAGATCAAACTTTTTAAAAGAAATCTTTAAAACCTTGCTGTTACATTGACTACTCTGACTTTTATGAAATCAATACTGCATGGGCCCTTTGTATGTGTGAAACATAAAATGCTAGACCTGTGAAGCATCCCTCTACTGAAAGCTAATGATGCCATAAAGTTTTAGTTGAGTAAGTTGAAAATCAGGAGAGAGTTTGAAAGGAGGGGGGAACACGAGACAAATTAAGTTGATGCAACAAGCGAGGACATAAATCAGCTGTGTAACAGAGTTCTGGGCAGGAAGGTGCCTGAGCTCTGTAGCGCCTCATCTCCTCCTTTTCTGATGATGGAGGACCAGCAGGGAAATGAGCTCTGCTTTCCTCACCTTTTGAACGAGTCCTGCAAAAAGCCCTCACGCCATCAGTCTGGAGTTGAGACCTTCTACTTTCTGACTGTTGTTTCTGTGCTGACTACAACTCTCAACCTGCTGGTCATCATCTCCATCTCCCATTTCAGGCAGAGATATGCGCTTTAGAAATGCATAGAAACTTCTGTCATAGTCACATGTGCAGTCTTAAGACTAGTGTCTTAATCATAAAACATACTTTTTCTTTATAACTTTAACTCTAGTTGCTTCTTTTGTTATAAATTATATTGATATTGTGTTTATATTTATTGTGACAATATTCTCTCACTTCAGGCAGCTTCAAACCACCACCAACATCACCCTGCTCTCTCTGGCTTTCTCAGACTTCTTCGTGGGCCTTGTGGTGATGCCAGGTGAAATCATTCAAATGGAAACCTGCTGGCTCTTAGGTGATCTCATGTGTCCTGTGTATCAGTTGGTTCCTTTCATTATCATCAGCGCATCTGCAGCAAACATGGTGCTCATCTCAGTGGACCGCTATGTTGCTATCTGTTACCCTCTGCATTACCCCTCTAAAGTCACAGTAAAAAGGGTCCAATTCTATGTGTGTGTGTGCTGGTTGTATGCTTTTATTGTGACTATTCTGCTCTTCTATGATAGCCTGAGACAACCAGGCAAAGATAAATCTTGCTATGGAGAATGCGTGTTTCACATTTCAGGTGATATAGACCTTGCTTTTAACTTTGCTATTCCTATATCTATAATCATAGTGCTGTATTTGAGAGTGTTTGTGGTTGCTGCCTCTCAGGCTCGAGCAATGCGCACACACATCACAGCTGTTTCCCTGCCGCGTTCACAGACCGTACAGAGATCTGAGCTGAAAGCTGCCAGGACTCTTGGTATTGTTGTGGCTGTGTTTCTGCTGTGTTACTGTCCATATTACTGTGTTTTCCTCATAGGTGGCAAAATACTAATCGGCTCTACAGCAGAAGTTCTTATGGCTTTTCTGATGTATTCTAACTCCTGTTTTAACCCATTGATATATGCCTTTCTGTACCCGTGGTTTAGGAAAGCTGTTAAACTCATAGTTACATTTAAGGTTGCACAGCCTGGCTCCTGTGACATCAAAATATTATAGGCAGACAGTGATATGTTTTTTTTTTCTTGAGGGGAATGAATGCTGTATTTCCAAAATCATCTAAAAACATGTTTCATAATCAAGCAGTTCTTTGACATCAAAAAATGCTGAAGACTGTTAAGTGTGGTGGAAGTGGAAAGAAATTAACAACAAGTGGACTTTAAATTTGCCTCTCTGTTCAGTGGATTATCTGTGTACCTCTTTGTGCAAGCATAGTGTGATATATACTGATAAACACATACAGAAAATAAACAATTTACTTCAACAGGAATTATACCAAACTGTTTTTGTGTTAAGCATCACTCCACAAGTATACACCCTTTCCACAGTAATGGATAAAGAGCAATCAAGTCTTTAGAATACCCAAAGAAAACTATTCTTTTGCAATAATTTGTTTATTATCAACAGCCTGTGATTGGCTTCTGCTACATTGTAGTTTTCTGTGGTCACTGTGACCATGAATGTATCTGAATTTGCTTTGGATTTCAATGTTCAGATTTAAGTTTAAATATAGAAAAAAACAAAAACAAACACTTTTTAGTCCAGCCTTGATCTAAATCAACTAACCCTGCATTAAACAGCAAAGTGAATCAAACTTCCGTGACATTATTATCTCAAAACTATTATTTTGTTGTTTAAATATATATTGAAACCCCTTTTCATATAGAAAGCCAGACTTAAATAACTAAGCGACAGGTTATTGAAGCTGATGTGTTATATTCTGTCAAGGAAATGCTGCCATCTTCTGGAAAAAAAAGAAGGTTGTAGTTGTTTTAACCATGACTCCAGGAGTTTGGACTTTTGCCTCTAACGTGTGCCAACTGTAACAGGTTACTGTGTCACAGAGACAATTTTATCACAAAGATAAAAATTTTTGTAGCATCAACAAGTTTGGGTTGCCTTTTAGTGTCACATAAGCGCACAAAGTTGTTCGCTCTGCATTCTCAAAAACAACAGGAAAAGCAGGAAAGCTCTCACATTGGTATCAGCTGAAACTTGTGTACAAGATAAGAAATGTGAAAAGAAGAGGGCTGCAAAAGTTTGCTGTAAGCGTCTTCCTCATTTTTTCCCCCTCTCAATCAGGTAAATGATATTTGTTTCAGTTGCTTAAGTTTATTAGCTGTAAAAGTCAGTATGTATTAAATTTAGTTCCTTTAACTTTTGCTTTCTCCCACCTCTACTGTACCATTTCGCTCCACACATCTTCTAGTTGTTACTCAACACTACAGCCCCATGTAACATCACTGTTTTGCAGTTAGAGTTTTTTCTTTGAAATCTATTTCAGCATTTATGAAGTCTCCCAAACATAGATCAATAGAAAAGAGACTCACCATCATCTTCAACAATCTCAGACTGCACAGCAAATATTTTCTGTAATTATTGAAAAAACAAATCCAAATTAAAGGGATGGTGAGGATTTTTGAAGTGGATTTTGAGAAGGTCATATATCGAGATATATGCTTGACCAAAATCTCCGACTTAAACTGAGATTATCAGCACCAAATTAGGTTACGTCTGAATGTTAATTCCAAGTTTCTCGACCAGGTTGGATGCTTAATGAAGCTGGTTACTAAACTACGGTACACACTTGCAAAGTTTGCTTGCTCTCACCTTTCAAACATCAGCTCTACATCGCTGATAATAAATACATTACATACGTACATTTGTTTGGCTGAGGGGGTAGCTGCAGGTCCACTTCATACGGAGTCTCCTCACAGTCCCTATGAATTAAACTGAAACCTAAATAAAAGCCTACTAAAAACATCTTTATGGTTAGTTTGTCATGGTATTTACACATGTTACTGAGTGATCTCCATGGGTAACATTGAAGTAACACCAAATCCAGATATTTGAGTTAGATTGGCACTTTAAACTGTTTTGAAACCATTTTGACAAGATTTACTTCAGAGATAATAAAAATCAAAAGGTCCCAGATATAAGCTGTGGGAGGACTGATTTGTTGTTTCATCATCAGAGATGAATCTCCAAAAAACTTAGGCATAGACACGTGTTATAGTTTCAATGGTAGTTTAATTTTAACATTCAACATATGCATCAATTATCATCACTCACATATCCGTGTTTTTGTGAATTTAGACTAGAAAAACGGAAAAGCTTGACATGAATTCATTGATTTTATTCTTATTCTGTTACCAGAAGAGGTCGGTCAGAGAGAGGACAGGAACAGAGCTAAGAAAAGATGTGTGGTGGAAAAGACGTGTGCAAGTACAGGATATGTCTACAGACTCAGGAGGAAGTAGGTGGAGGTAGGAAAGCTGATGTTCCCAGACACGAATAATACTGATCCATTTCAAACCCAGAAACAAGGAGCAATAAAAGACTGTGAAAGTGTGACGATACTTTGCACCTGTTGTAAACAAAGCAATAACGTAAAAGTAAACAATACAGTAGTAGTTACATTATATACTTTTAATTATGTTAGTCATCTATGCAGAGTTTCTGTCAGGTGTGCTGTACCTTTGTTTATATCAGGGTCTTCTGGGTAAATCTGAAAGTGGACATGTTGAAATGGAAATACTTGTTTCTTTTCAAGCATATCAAAGGCCTGTGTCCACGAACAGCATTTTGTACACTGGCAGCATCTATTCGCTATGTATCTTTTGTATTGTTTTTTTCCTTTTTTGTAAAGGCCTGAAAGCAAAGAGTACTTCCAAATACACTTGTTGGTGACCACCAACAGCATTTGCTGGTGGGAAGAGCTCTTAAACTGAGGTTGTGGGCACAGCCAGCTCAAAAAGCTCTGTTGTGTACACACTGAAGCACCTTGCATTATAACATCTGAACTTTATAACAGGGTTTTACTAAACACTGGATGCATCATATATTGTTGAACACTGTGAGAGTAAAAAATGAAATGTGTTTTTTTAATGCTGCAGTTTCACATTCAATACGAGGCTATAAAGTTATGCTTTTTACAACACATTGTTCATAAAGAAGGACTGAGGCTTGATTCAGACTGTTTCATGTGACACATTTAACTTGATTTCCATACATCAGGGCAAGATGTTTGATAAAATCATTGTCCTTTTTGGGAACTGACAAAGGCCACAATAATGTCTTATGGGTGTTTTCATGGAAATGGCTGCAACTGCCTCATGTGGCACATTTCTTTACCCATCCAAAACCATCAAACACTCAATAGCACCTGTTGATACTGCAGCAACTTTCTTGAGTCTTCAAATAAAAGAAAGCCTACATTAAGGCACTAAAACCTCCTAAAACGTGATTTTTGTTTTAAGGCAAATAAAGCTTCCTTTGGTTTAATGGCTTCATTTGTTACAGGTTCCATGTTCACAGAAAGTTCAAAACTAAGCAGCTGATTCAAAAGCACCTCAACACAGCAGCTGATGTTTTTTTCTGGAGTGACTTAAATGCACTATGAGGAGTTTTCTTATGTTTTATTTTTTAGTGACCCTACAACATTTTGCAGGATGATGGGGTAGTGTTAACTCCTAGCTAGGCAGAACTGTTAAATGTAATGTAACCACAAAAAACAACACTTTTTCATGAACTCTCATTTCTTATTATTATTTAGATTAAAAAAGGTAATCAAACATGCTGGCTTGGTTATGGTTCCTGGATTTATTAAGTATACCCCCGTGTCCAAATAAACAGCCGTATTTGCATCTTTAAAGAGCAACGAAGAATTCACAGCCATATCAAATATAACATCGTGTTCATGTTGTTAAAAGAAAATCTAAAGAACAAAGATTCTTCCTGGTCCTAATTTTTCAAGGGGAGCCTTCAAAAATTGTGAGGCTGTCAATCTCATTTTACTATGTAAGTCATGAATTGGCATTAGAATAAGAGTTTCATTATTTCAGTATCAGTTTTACACTCCTCATAGTGCTTCCAAAGTCTAATCTTGCTGCAGCTGAGCAGAACGGACTCCAGGGTGTCGATACATCAGTGCTAGCTGTCATTTCAGGTGCAATATCTCTCTTTACACCCATTTCAAATTTGAACCTGTAACCACAGAGTAGACGAAAAAACTTTTTGTTGAAGACCAGATCAAAAAAAGCTTCTTTTTTTTATCTGAATCTCTGACAAGAGTTCTCTTAACTCATCAGGGATTTCCTTGGTATCTGTTTTAACACTGGGATTATACTTCAGTTTCGAACAAGCATGATGCTCGGCACACTCTTATTTTTTTTCCCCTTGATTTGAATGTCACACTGTCACTGAATGAGGATAATTTCCAATGAAACTCAAATTTCTGTCAGATTTCCACATTTAACCTCAAGTGGCTCCAAGTCTGGTGTGCAACAGCAAACTAGAGAATAACATAGTTAAAACAAACTGTTAGATAATCTCCGAGGAAAGAGTCTTTGACGTTTTCTCCGAAAGCTCACACATGAGGATGATGTCCTCATTGTGATGAGGCGGGTTAGCGAGGCACCAACAGTTCCCTTTTCTTCAAGGAGAGAGGCTGACAAAGAAGGCTCTCCTCCCCAAGTGTCCAGAGCCTCCCACACATCAGCGCTCACATTAGCATCATGCAGTACACTTTAAAAAATATAAAATTCATGGGGTTAGGGTACATATTCATATAGATTTTTACATACATATAAATTCATATACTTTTAAGGAATGTTATTCTACTTTGCTGTGTATTTTTCCTCCTTACAAGGCACAAAATAACTTTTTATACTATGTAACACAATATATAAGCAACATATTAAAAACACAACTTATCAGTCCTTTTATCATCTTTTAGAGAAAAAAATCCATAATAAAAATAAGTTCTATGTTTTTCTCACTTATATCTTACAATATATTTTCTCTCTGTCAAAAAAAAAAGAAAAAACACGCACACATGTCCCATTTTCGTTTCTCTTTGTGGTTTCTAAAGGCAGCGGTCAAACTGAAGGTGTTAGGAAAAAAATCACATGATGGTTGTGCTCATTGACGTGGAAAGATCTCAGAGCAACAGCCTCTTTGACGTGTGGGATTCACAAAATGGCAGCGGTGGGTGTTGCAAAACAAAACTATCAGACTACGGCACTGTTACAAGGGGCACTTGGAGCAGCCGCAACCCACAGCAGTCTCCATTTCCTCTGAGTATGAGGTGCCGTCGGTGCAGCGGAAAACCACCTTCCTCCTCCTGGTCTTGGTGACGCCACAGCAAACGCCCGGGGGTGCTGCTGCCTGGCAGGATCGGGGACAATCCATCCGAGGGACCTTGCTGGTAGATGTGCATGTTCTCAATGGTTGGTGGCGCTTCAGCTGCTCCCTCACTATCTCTCCTTGACACGTGAGCTCTGGACATAAGCGAGTAAGAGACAAAACAGACGTTACATCTATAAGTGAATTCTCAAATCACACTAAGTTTCTCCTTTGATGTCTTCATATGAAACTTTTCTCTGTACCTGTATCACAGGCAGGTCCAGTGTAACCTGGCTGACAGTGACAGATGGGCTCGCCTGCCTCAGACACTTGACACTCCCCATGTCCACAGCGCTGCCCCCTACAGGCCGGAGGCTCCTGCCGTCTGTCGCAGTACTGACCCTGGAAGCCATCACTACACTTGCAGCTGTAGGACTGACCCTTCGGCACACACAGGCCATTTACACATCTGGAGTAAGAAACAGAGAGGCGAGAGAAACAGATTAATTTGTGCAAAATCATGAACAGTTTTCATAAATTCATTTGTATATTAATAATTGATCAGTAAAACATATGAGAGGAGGAATTCATCCATCACAGTCTCTGCTGACTAATCTTACCTGCTGTTCTCACAGGGGCTTGGCGCCGTCGTCTGGTCGCAAAGGGCTCCACTGCGTCCCGGAGGACAATCACATGCTACACCAGTCTCCCCTCCCTCTCTGCACGCACCCTGGGCACACACACTACATGCGTGACATCCTGCGAGAATACCATCGGCCTGGTGACAGAGCATGAGGAGCAACATGTTTTAGGGCCTCCAAATACAGAAAAATAACTCGAGAGGGAGTGTGAGCTGAACAACATCCAAAGCTGCATGATTGTATTTTAAAATAAGTTGCATTATTGTCATTACCTTGCTCTCAACCCCCTGTTGTCGAGCTCCCCCTGCAGTCCGGTAACTCAGGTCTTGAGGCTCCCCGTTGATTTTGACGTTGTGGATGCAGCCGTTAAAACCCTGAGGGGAACGTTCAGGTCCAGGCCGGAGACCTGAAGCCACTACTTGTGCGGGAACACCTACGAAACAAGTCAGGGGAAAAGCAGCACAGCAGAGAAAGAAACTGTGTCAAAGTGAGGGGTAAATATTAGAAAGAAAGAAAAACTACCCTAAACTATTCTCTTGCCTGTTCTCAGGGTTGTGTTTTTTTTGTCTTTTGTGCGAGGAAAAGTTGACAAAAAACAGCTCTCCATGTTCTCACCACATCCCTTGCTGGGGTTTTATGCCAATGTGTGTGTTGGGATGTTGTAAGTGTATTTGTATGTTCCCATGCATGGCGGACATGTGATCTGAACCACAAAAAGTCTGTAAAGAGCATGCAAAAGCAACATATGTGCTCATTCAGAACACGTATGTGTGTGTGCGAGTACCTCCTATGTAGAGCTGGGTGTTGTGGTCAACAGAGGGCTGGCGTGCTAGCTTGCCCAGGCTCTTGGGGGCGCCGTTATCCACCACCAGACTCAATGAGCGGTTCTGTATCAACAGCTCGACTGTGTGGAAGAGGCCGTCATTCACAGACTCCACGCTGCAACAATCAGAGAGAGAGAGAGAAAAAAAAAGAAACAAAGAGGGAGAGTTTTTTAGTGTGGTTCCTATTATGATTAATTATGGCTGAATTCTACACCAGACGGGGGAATTAGAGAGTCAAAAACATGATTGAGAAAAGTGGAAATGGTAGACACAAAACAGACCCCAAACATTTTGAAGTCAAACATTTCTTTTTCTTGCTTTGTTTTGTTTTGTTTGCAAATCGACCAAAGTAAATTAAACAGAAATTAGGGAAATCTGTGTTTAGATGTTATTTTGAGACATAAAACGTACAAATTACATCCTCAAAGCTGTTTTCTTTAAGATGAGATTAAAATGTGCCCCTGATTTCGGTTTTGCTTTGCAAACATTGCAACTCAGGACCCCAAAGGGTCCACTGGCCGCACACATGCTTACTTATTCTGATGATCAGGAGTCTTTTAAGTCCAGCGGCTACACTAAAAGTTCAAAAACTTTTGTTTAAAAAATCTCTCGTAAAATAATTTTTCCCTTTTTTTTCCAAATGAAAGTTTCCATAGAGGAGGAACCAGGATCATGACCCTGTGCACCATGTCTGACCCTTGGAAGGCAGCCTGTGTGTTTGTGTGTCTCTGAGATTTCCCACTAAATGGTTTTTGCCGTAGGGGGACAGACAACTTTAGAGACAGTGGTTTGGCACAGCGAAAGAGGGAGAGCGAGGGAGCAAGAATAGGAGACAGAGAGGGAAAGAGAGGTAGATGTCAGGGTGGTAAAAGTTGACTGTGCCTTCATTTACCCAAGTCCTTCCTTCCTTGAAACCCAGAGAAAACGAGCAGAACATCAAAAAAGAAAAAAAAAGAGAGAGAGAGAGAGAACAAGTGAGGCCACTTTTTCCACTGGTGGTCTGCCTCAGTCTCCCACAGTGAGAATCAGTACAGTACACCCCTTTGTCTGAAGCCATTCATTTGCTAACTAGCCATGGGAGCCTGAAGTCTGCTTTGATTGACAGCTGTGTGCACAGCGCTCAGATTACAGTGATGTTGCATGAGCAGCCAATGGGACAGGGTAGTGAGTTTTGGAGGTGGGCGGAGTGACTTTCATAAAAACTGCAGGGGTGGAAAAAAACAAGAAACAAAGCAGATGCAGAAACATTAGAAGAAGAGGAAGTAGAAGGAAATAAACATGATTAAAGAGATGGAGAAAGGGATTATGGTAAAGAAGCAGAACAATAAAAGGGGGAAAGATGAAGTGGAAAGAAATCAAACAGAAAGTAATGAGGAACAGAAGGAAACAAAGTGAATATGCGGTAAAAATAACAGTAAAAAATACTTTGGTGCAGTTGTTGATGATCATGAAATGCGTCTGTAGTTATAACAGGACTGAATACTTGATGTTAATTTTTCAGTATTCAAAAGCAATGGTCCATTATGTGGTATGTGCGTCTGATCACAGACTCTGGTGCCAAATTGTTTGTAGTGTGAAAACCAAGAACAAGACAAATACGGAGGAGAAATTGCACAACATGTTAAAAGCAACAGAGGAATCTGCAGAGGTGAATATGGATGTAAAAGAGAGAGACTGTGTTCGAACATGGTCTGGGTTGTAAATGTGTTTATGGAGGTAAAATGTCACAGGCTTGAACCACTGACTGTTTACAGGATGGGTAGCGTCATTTCATTTCCCATTGTGAGCTTTAAGCCAAAAGTCAACCCTCATGGGTGCTGACATTATGCTGGTGCAGCCAAAGCATGGCCAAATAGCCTGGTTGCTTGAAGAGCCATGAACCAATATTTGGTAGCAGACTAATAAGCTGGATAATGTATAGTTGACAGTGAGAGAAGACTCCTCCACCACTTCACCCTTTTGTGGTTCTCAAACTGCTAAAATGACCTGATTACTTTATTATTATCCCATACAGATCAACCAAATAAAACATACAGCTTTTGTTTACATCATACATGTGTCAAGTATTCCATATGTTTACAGCAGAAGCACATCTGACTTAAAATATGACGAGAAGGATAAAAAAAGGTTGAGGGGATATTAGAAATTACTTAATTAACTCAGAATGGAAATATATTATGTATACGATAATGGATTACAACCATAAATAACTTTCTATAATGGAAAATAAAGGATAAATTGTTACTTTATAAGACCTCCTTTGAGTCCAATATTTGGCCAGCAGTTTCTAAAATAAGCCTCCACTTCACTTTGGACCCAACACAGATATATCCATGGTTTTCATTAGAGCCATGTAATCTAATAATGATCTCGACCAGGCCTGCTGCAACTGAGCAAGACACTGGTCTGCTCATCTGAAAGATAAGCTCACTATCCTCTCTCTATTGCCTTGTTTTACTCTTTTCAGATTCCTCTTTTTAATCTTTTTTTTTCTGAAACAATAGTCAGCTGTACTCTTATTCTTCCTAGGCTCTGGGGCTTATTTAAGAAGAACATCATCCTGTTGTTTGCTGTGAAGTGTCTACAGGATAAAGTCGAAAGACAGAGCACAACTGAGGACATTCTTACACTGATTTCCTACGAAGGGATAAGTTTTACACTTCCTTTATGGCACACACGCATCATACATTCAGCTCTTGATCCTGCTGTGACACCGAAGCTCCAGTGAGTGGCAGTAGAGGACTTGTGACATGTGTTTCTCTGATTTTGCAAACAGCAAAACCTGCAGGGGAGTATAAGTGTGTGTATGAGTGTGTTTGATGTCCACCAGCATCAGGTCTCATCAGTGTTTAAACAACCGGAGAGTTTCCAGAATGTCAATAAGATACAAACAATACAAACAAATGGCCATCGTAGATTTCTGCTGCTTCAGTCCCTCTTAGTCTTTTTTCATATTCACTCAAACTCTCGTGAGGTCAATTTCTTGTCAGCGCTGAATCAAATTCATCTCCCATGTTTGCATATACAGCTACAAAAAAATCTTCATAAGGAAAGAGCTTCCTAACATAAGAAAACAAACTCCGAAAGCTGTGACTCGAAGAAAAGTGAAGAAGGGATAACATATCATTAGCTGGAAAAATTCTGGATTACAATGAACCACTCAGATCCACTTACACCGTTAAATCTTGTTAGGCCCTGCTATCATTTACTCGCAATATTCCTAAACCACATTTGTAATTTGTCTCTGTGTGTATAGGCTTTCAAGGGACTACACATATCTTTGTTTAAATTTAAAAGTGTACATGCATGGAAGTGTTTTGTCTGGCTTTCAAGTTTGTAAAAAACACGTAATAAGTGTGTTCATACATTGAGGTCTGCTGCATCTCTGTGTTTGTGTGTGCAAGCTCTGTCTATGTGTGTGTGTTTGTGTGAGCTGTGTGTGTGTGAAGCAGCCCACTCTGATTAAAATGATGTTCAGCAGACAGTCCTGTATTACTGTGGTAACCTCAATTAGCTGTTACTGAGATGGCAGCTGTTGAACAGTGAGCTCCTTCACTGTTTTCTTTCCTTTTCCCCTGTTGCTTTCATTAAACCAGGCCAACTGGTTCAGATGTAATTTGTACTTTTCAGGTGTGGATCGGTAAGGTTTTTGATGTTCAGTTTGAGGAAAGACTGCACGTAGTTTCAGGCCTATAAGGTTTCAGCATTAGACTATTTGAACTGCCTCCGAGGATTTTAGACCTCTAATGTTCAAGGACTGTCTGTTTGTTTTAACCACAGCCTGGTGGTTTTACGGAGCCAGATTCAGGTCAGACATTCAGTCACTTGACTCGTCTGAAATCGCTTTGAGAGCCCTGAAATGGTTGGACTATTGTGTGTCAGTAATGTGTGAATGAATATTCAAAGCAACTTCACAAAGATAAACGATAATGGTTTAAAATGTATTGAGCAGTCTTGCATGGGAAAACATGGTATTGGACGTGTTACTGAAAAACTGAAGTGCATAAATCTGTTATAGATTAACAAAAAATTCAAAGAGATGTCCCCAAAGTAAGTTAGGATGCAAACCCACATTCAGGTTACCAAACCTAAAATTTGTCACAGCTAGTTTGCAGAGTATAAACTTGTGCATCCTGCACCCCTCCATCTCTCTTCCTCTTGCTGATGAACAACAGTAGATGTGCTCTCTGTGACCCGGTGGGAGATTAGTGTGGCATTAGCAAAGGGCAGCACATTAATATACAACAAACACACACTCTCTTTCCTACACACACTCACGTCCATTTTATTCTGGGTGTGACGAACTACCTTCATGTGTTGCTAATGTGGGGACAGAAAAAAAAACTTGTCCATGTTCCCCTATCTTTCTTTGTGTGTCACTCTTCTCCATCCTTTTTCTTCCTGTAGATCCAGAGCTGCTGTTTCCTAAATAACAATTATGACTTTACATTTTACAATCATATCCTCATCTCCCAATCCTTGCATCATTAAGCCAAAGCAGCTGAGATTCCTCTTTCCTTTGCTCGCACATGAAAGAATAATTAATATATGTATCATTTCTGCACAACTTTGTTTATCTGGTTCTACTTGTCTCTTTATCGTTACTCTTTCTCTCCTTGAAAACCAAAGCTAGTGTCTTGGTCAGTGGAAATCTTAGCAAACAATTTAATCTTCATGAACTGGAAGCCAACTTTTCTGGTAACACTAATTAACAATTCAGTTTTTCTCTACCAAGTCTTGGTCTGGCCTCCACTTCTACATTTGATTTTGTTGTCAACAAACTGACTCAAACAAAATGCCCTCTCTCGCTCTTTGGTTTCAAAAGATTACCAATGCAGGGAATGGCAGTGGTCCCTGGCTCTTAGCTGGACAACCACAGTAACCAAATTGACAGCGCCATTTTAAGGATGTGCCAGACAGAATAGCTGTCCTCAGACTGTGGTGTTGAAATAGTTACGCCATTCTGGTCAGTATCTCTTGGATGGTGGCAGGATGCTCTGCTCTGCCGGATTAGCCAAGACGTTTAAGTCAGTGTGTCTCCAAATTAGGCAGGACAAATGAGGCCATTTGCAGTGCTCAACCATGTGCAATCAAAAGATGGCACTCCTAGGACAAAATAAGTGATCTTCTGGTAGTATGAGCTCCATGCTGGCTTGTAGCAAGGCCTTTTTCAGATTGCTTTCCCCGGGAAAGTACTAACACAGAGCTTCAGCTTTGTGCTTGGATCAGGCTCTTTAGAGCTTTGCTTCCTTCTCCCACTGACATTTAGATTCTCATTAGCTTAGGCAAAATAAAGCTACTCCTTGTGTTCACATGGCAACAAAACTAAACACAAGTTTAGACAGTTGGTTACAACTCACTGAAAAATCACTACAGTCAACGCTTTTAGTCAAAATGTTTTTCTTCTCTTAGGACTCGTTCAATGAGCTGATCAGGGACTGGTATCAAGGTTGAACTAAATGTTTTGATCAGCAACATTTTACCCAGTTAAAGCTCAAAATACAATTGTCCATCTGTGCTCTGCCATGACAGTGGATCTGAAAAGCTTGACTGTGTTGGACCGTGTTGGAGTGACTGGATTGGATGCTTGAGCAGCGACACATGATTTTTCACAGAGTAGACCAAGCCGGGCAGGAAGTCTTGCAAAGGAACTAAACCAAAACACCCAGTGACTCTACTCTACATCAACACCCCAAGAACTTTCTTTGGATGCTATAGTTACATTTACAGCCATGGACTTAAAGAACTGGAATCCTTCTTAGAGCGGAGGTAGCTGGGACTACTATTCATGTATTACACGGTCCTGTCTTAGATTAATTGATTTGTAGAAGTGAAAGAGATAAAAAGTCAAATTGATGGGGAAAAAAGGCAAAATCTTTACTTTACATCTTTTATCTAAAAAATTTGAGTATTTCTTCTGAAAATTTCGTAATTTTATCTCGGTAGGTAGAGCAAGCTGAGAAAAACCTGAACATTTGGGGGAATGTTATAAAAAAAAACAGACATAATTTTATGACCTAAAAGGAGGACACGTGCAGGCAAAAGAGGACATTTGGTCACCCTATGAAAATCTCAACATACATCCATGCTGTATAATCCAATGTATATTGTTTTACAACTTGTCATTGTCTCAACCCCTTCATGAAAAAAAGGTTACTTTTGATGTCATTTTTATAGATTAAGTTAACACCCAATGGAAAGAAGTGCTGCCCATTTCACCTCTTTCTGTTCACATTGTTGCAAAAATGTCAGTTTCTGCTGGTATTTGAAACAGTTTCCTCCCCTTGTAACTTTCAGTTTCTCTCTTTCTAAGCCGGACCCTACTATTTATTTTCTGCTGTTCTACCTTCTTTCTCTAATTCTTTCACTTCTACTTTTCACTCTGTCCATCCATCCATCTGTCTCCCCCTCCTCAGGCGTGGCTCGTGTCAAGTTAACGAGACCAGACAAGGATAATTCCCTGACTCACGCTGCGGTTTACTTTTCCCCTCTGCTCTTCCCGCTTCTTTTACTTCGTCCCTCTGTCATCCCTCACTCCTCACTCCTCCATCCTGCCATTCTGCCATGTCTCATGGTCTCTTCCATTTCTGCTGCTTCTACACATTTATTTTATCCTCTCCTGTTTTCTCCTCTGGTGGGCAACCCATTCTAGCAAGTTATCTCTTCATCATGCTCTCTGCTGCCTCACACACGCCCTCCACCGCCATCTCTCCATCTCCATCTGCCTCTCAACCGATCAATCTGTCTTTCAATGCATCCATACGTCCCACTGACCGTCCTCTTCCCTCTCTAACTCAGCCTTTTCAAGCCAGTCTCCACCCCTCCCCATCTGTGCCAGCGGCTAATCAGATTCACCCCGTCGTTTCCATTCTTTCATTCGATTCTTCCTTCCTCTCTAACCATCCCTCCCTGCTTGCCCTCTTCTTGCCTTTCACTATGTGTCATGTATTGTGAACTCAACCACACACACACTGGTTAAGGTCAAATTAGGGATAAGTGGTTCCTACACATGCACCCACCCAGATTACAAACCGGTCTCATTCATGTGAAGAAACAGAATATCACCGCAGAAATGGAAAGTGCGCTGACTGCAAATAATTACAGCAGAGTAGCCTGGGAGGTTAATTGTTGTTATGGCAAACAAAACATATCCACCCAGCTGAACTCTGCCTCAGCGGGTCAGGGTCTCTAACAGCTCAGGGTTACAGCTCTGTAGCTTATCCTGCACTCCGGCCTCTTTCAAGGCGAGTAGAGTTAAATCATTTCACATCATGGTTCACACAGCTTCGAACATTATGCTGATTGTATGCAGGAGTTAATCAAAGATCACTGAAAGCACAGTTTCAGTCAACAATACTGTGCTCAGCCAAATGACCTTGGCTGAAATAGCATCTGAAACATGGCTGCAAGTGCCAATGTGTTAAAAAAACAAAGCGAGTGAATGTTGGAACTGTAATACACAGCACATGTTAAGACACTTACTGGAATACATTTACATGTTATCAAGCTCAAAGAACATATATATTCAGCTATCTATCCCTTTAATGTCCTTGGTGAATCAAAGTTAACAGGCTTGAATCGACCTGCTCATTTCTCTGTGTGCACATGCAGAGACAGAGCTGCCCTTGAAGTGGCCGCCTTCACTTGTGGCTTCAATCTCCTCCACCAACAGCCACTGGTCAGATTTAAAACTAGACACAACGTCTTAATCCTTAAGTCAAATTTATCATAAACCAGCTGCATATTCACATCAGGAGCAGAAAGGAAACCAGCCCTTTATCCTTCTGATGTGACCTTGTCTCTGTCCACAGAGAAAGACTGGGAAACTGAGCCAAACAACAAAGTTAGGTGTCCTGTCATGAAAAAAATAAAAAATGATATCCAAATGATGACATTACACCTTCATCATTTGTTTGTAGTTGTTCCCTTCAACCTTTGTCTCTGGCTTCTCACCTCAAATTGCAGCAGGGCTGTTTCAATGATTTGTTACATTTCTGTACTCTTGTCAAGTGATCTACACACCTAAAACTAAGTG
Source organism: Thalassoma bifasciatum (assembly GCA_008086565.1). Lineage (NCBI taxonomy): Eukaryota > Metazoa > Chordata > Actinopteri > Labriformes > Labridae > Thalassoma > Thalassoma bifasciatum. The sequence goes on along the minus strand of RPOG01000499.1, from coordinate 314,512 downwards.
GTGATCTCATCTTCTTCTTAACACTACTTTTCTCTGCTCAAGACAACTTTTACTGAAAATAGCTCAAGGAGATTATGTGTTTATCAGCAGCTACGTAGCACAGTTGTGTAAAACGTGAGAACAAGCAATCTTTGTGAATGTTGGAAAATGTTCAACCTGTGTTTTAGCCTTCAGTCTGTGCTCTATCACCCTCTTGTTTAGCTTTTCTGTCCTTTTTCTGTCAGATAATCCAGCCCCAGTGTCCACTATTACTATTAAATAAATCCCAGAAATGATCAGGAAGTTATCTAAAAGTGAGACTTTTACAACACCACTTAAAAAGTCCTCACAGTCCCTTTAACCTGGAGATTAATTATTTCTTGATTGACTCATCATATGAGGCTTTGGTCCACTGAACAAGTAAAGCACTGTAGCTGGTTGTCAGTCATCTTCCTTGTGTTTAGTTTTGTTGTTCATATTCACATAAGACGCTGATGAAGTTCTGGTGAATGTGCAAAATATCTGATGTTGCATGATGTGCATTGCTGCCCGTCCTCTTTTTAAAACCAGAATAACTCCAGAGACAGTATGTGGTGTTTAATCTGTCCCTATCCCAGCGCTCTCTTCCTTTGCGTCTGACACAGACAGTGCAGCAGACAAAGCAGTAGACAGGATCAATAGGAGCCAATCAGCACCAGGCTAAGATGGACATAGCCCCCCCCCCCCCCCCCCCCTCTCACTGTCCACTATATGGTGAAGTAAAGGGCTCAGTCTAACCTTCTTTAATATAGCCAACCACAAACACCATTGTTTATTGGCACTTGAGCTTCGTTGGTAAAGGCTTGATGGAGAAGCAGAGGGCAGGAAAGACATGCAGCAAAGGGCTAAAGTTGGAGGTCAAGCTAAAAACTGCATACACAAGGACTGTATCCCTTACATACTTGGCTCATGCCTTTACAGCTCAGCTAAAATGTTTGACACAAATGAAAGGCTCCTAAAACCTTGTCAACAGACTCAAAAGTGCAAGAATGTCAAACAGACGTTACCTCCACATTTGACACTTCTGTGATTGACAGCTGGTTGAGTTCTAGGTGCTCAGCTTGTATATATATTTGTATCAAATCATGAAATAACAGACCTCACAGTCTGTCAGTGCTTTGTATGATTCATTACACGTCAGCCTCAAGAGACCCCTGACATCATGGTAGAAGCTGTGTATTTAACCTGGCTGAGTTTGACTTACAGACTGACGTGTGTTACTCATTACTCTCCTTTCTGTCTTGTTCTAACAGGATACAATTACCAAAATGATTTAAAGCAGGAAAATAAAAAGATGCCAGGAAACGCTGATGCAACACTGTTAATGGTTATAGGGATGTTTTTGTGTGTGCTATCCTTTGCACACATAAAAACTGCCATGTGGAAAGTTTATGTTGGCTTCTTTTGTTTGTTTTCAATGTCACATGTTGAAAAATCTTTGAATACATTCTGTAAAATCCTAACTACTGAAAACATTATCACAGTCTTTCCCTGGATTACTGTTGCCATTTCAAAAGCTTACCCAGTAATATGCAATGCTGTGAAACTGTGAGCGTGGTGTATTATATCATATCCAAAGGCTTAAGCAGACTAGCCCACTGAATGAGGGCTTTTGTGTCCTCTTTTTGAAGTTTTACCTAGAGAGACATCAGTGGGTTTCACTCAGGGACATGACTGTCGAGTCAGGATTGTAAAGGAATTTTTCTTAGTTCATGTTTGTTTTCAGAGGGAAGTGCTTGGACACAGATCTGGTACTGTGTATGTGAGAGAGAATGTGCAGGTGGATTTGTGTGATTGTGATCAAATCAGCACCTTCTGAAAGTCCTTAAGCGATGTAAAAAAAAATCCCTCAGATCCTTGAAACTTCAGTAGTTGGTGTGTGTATGTGTGTTAGGCATTTTTATGTCCTTAAGTGACCTCTGTTGACTATATATTGTGCCTTCCTTTACATTAACATATTGTGGTGATGCAATCTCTGTTTCCAGGTCATGTGAAGGCCTTATCTTCTGTATAAAGTAGTGTAAAACTCAGCTTCTTTATTTCAATAATGGCTTCAGAAGAATACTTCTATGTGTCCAGCTTACCTGTATACAGTGGTGGGTGGGTAGTTAGCGATGTCGTAGATGAGTCGTATGTGTCCCTGGTAGAGCTCCAGTGCCAGAGGGTCATGGTCTTCTTTGTACAACAAAATACCATTGTCTTTGTCTGTTGCCACCTGAAGAGAAAGGAAAGTTTAAAAAGAAATAAGTACAAAATTATCGCAACAGGAAATGAAAATTGAAGTGAGAGTTATATGTTTTCTATTGAGCCTTTTCCTCAACTCTGCTGCAGAAACAGTGATTAGTCTGTAATTATTACAGATCTTCTGATCATGGAGTAACATCCCTGACTCCTAAAAAAACAATAAAATACAATACTTGCAAAAACAAATATCAGGATGAGAGCTCGGTGATATTACAGGTACCACGTTTATTGATTGTATCTCTATTATTACGGAAAATGTAGTATTTTCTAATGTCTTGAAACTTATAAAAACATAATAAAACATGTTCTAGTACAACTGTTTCACATCTTTCCCAACCCCTGCCAAAACAATATCAATAAAAAAGATTTACAGTTAGGTTTCTCTGTCTGGCAAAAACACCTAGCAGAGATGGTTTGTCGCTACCATGGTATCAAGTGTGTACGCCAATATCATACTATGTCACACAATTAAACCACTTTTCCACACACGCTGCTAAATGAGGTTACTCATACCTCTCCTCTTCACCACACACTTGACATGTCACACTTGCGCGTGGGCTCCACTGAGCACTAACTAACTTGTATGTGGAAATAGGGCCAATGGGCCAAGCACTTAACACCCTGGCTTCATTGGAGCATAGCCAAGTCAACACCTGCTAACAAGCTGCTGGAGAAAAGAAGAGATGGAGACGGACCAGGAGGAGCGGAAAACAAGAATGTAGAGAACATGAAGCCAAAAACAGTCACAGTGAAATGGAGAGAGAGGAAGAGAGTGAGATGTATACAAGAAGTTGAAGAAAGAACTTGGATGCAGAAAAGTAAGGAAAAGTGTTAGAGAGGAAAACATCCAGTAATTTATGAAGTGCTGCAGCCCTTTCATTCTTTTTTTTCTTCCCTCTCAGTCAAGGCCTCTTGGTGGAGTTTAAACAGTCTTGGCACTGACATTAAAAGCTCCTGGCAGGAACACTAACACACATACACACACACACACATTCACAAACGCCAACACAGGTCCAAACAGGTGGTAAATATCAATTAGACTGCCCACAGTTTCTTGTTTCTCTTACACCCACTTGCACTCTCAATTCCAAATAGGAAGAAAACATGTCTTGGTGGGGACAAGACTCCAAAATGTATTGTGAAGGATGTGTGTGTGTGTGTGTGTGTGTGTGTGTGTGTTCATGTGAGTGCTGGAGTGCTCAGTGTGCGATGGAAACAGAGGGTGCAGCAGATGTTTGCTTTGCTTTGTCGGCAATAAGTCGTGGAACTCTATAGGCTTGATTTCCAAAAGCTCACAGCTCGACTTCAAGCTGCTTAAAAAATGTTTTCCATTCAGCGCTGCAGAAAGTGAATTTTGTACCTTCAAAGGTCGACACTCTTTACAAGCTTGAGCTTCTTATTCTACAAAGCAAATTTAACTCTTCCACAAACCTCTGCAAAACCTCAGGGTCTCATTTTTTTAAAGTAATCTGATCAGATTACAGCCACTGGATCAGATTGGATTTAATCTTGTGGGTTTAGAAGTAATAAAGGATTTCAAAATCAGATTACATCTAGTAATCCACTCTTGTTATTTCTGGATGATGACTTCAGCCTGTGATGTTGGAAACTTTGATTCAAAAATTGAAGATAATCTTGAACAAAGCAGAAGGGTAAGATTACAACATACAATCTGGAGGCATGTTTAGAATGATGGTACTTAAGATTTTTTTTGTTTTAATATACCTTTCACTGTTGACATGCTGAATGACTAATTGACAGAGTAAATCAGATGCACATCACAAGATATCACATCAGAAATAGACATGTTTGTAGCCTGGTACAACAATGACTTTAGTCAGAATCGCTAATTTCTCTAATGGCACACATTATACAGATGAATATTTTATAACTTTTCAATGTAGAAGATATTAATATGATGAGTTCATCTCATTGGAGGCACAGTTTAGATCATCGACAGGGGGATGCCCTAAAGCTGTTAGTCTGAGGGCTCAAAACTCGCCCCATTTCCAACACCTATCCCGCCAGTGATTTGCTTTAAAACTGTTTCAGAAACAGACAGGTGATGTCATGGAGGCTATGTCCGTTTATTATAGAGTCAGTAATATTTCCTGAAAATTGCATTGTGGAAATTTTGAGACCCCCACATGCAAATGTATTTGGTGTCCAAACGTCCATCATACCTGTAATGAAATATGTGCAGTAGGTCGGAGCTTAGCGCCCGGCAGCTCCACGTAACCATCCCGCCCCAGGAAGTGCACAGTTGCAATCTTCTCACATTTGCTGCCGTAGAAACTGGGCATGCAGCGGCAGACGGGCTCCCCGGCAACCACCAGGCACTGGGCACCGTTTTGGCAATCTGATTGGTCACAGGGGCTGGTCTGCAGTAAGATCATTGGTGGAGGATTCTCGCAGAACAGGCCACTGAGGGAGGGGCAGATTAAAGAGAGGACAAGTTATTTGTTTAATGCAGCTTCATAGGGAGACTTGTTGTTTCCTCTGATTAACCTTGGTTTTACCTCTGTCTTGTTGGCCTCAATGCATTACTTTCTGGGTGATTTGTCAAAACTGAGAAGTAGAATTCCTGGAACTTTTCTTTAAGGAGTCAACAGCAAACCAAGTTTGTTGTGTCTCTTATTTTTGCTTATTCATTGGACTCTGACAGTTTTGGTCTTTCCTCTGCTGCCTGTGTCCTCTCTCTATTTGCTACCTTCATCTCTTTCTCTGTTTCTCTCCATCCCTTGTGATAAATTTGTTTCCCTCATGCCAACAGTCTCTGCCATAATTAACCACATGGAGCTGCATCTGCTGCATCACACACACACACACACACACACACGCACACACACACACGCACACACACACACACACACACACACACACCAACACACACGGGGTCCAGACAGTCAAGTGTCTGATTATGAAGTGCCATCTGTATCTCCTCCCAGTCTGGCCCTGCAGACTGTGTTGGTGTCTGTTTCAGCCATTTGAAAACTCCCTGATGTGTTTCTTTGGCTCTCACCTGAAACCCTCTTTACAGACGCAGGTATAGCCGTTGACCGCATCCACACACTCAGCTCCGTGCTGACACTTATTCTCCAAGCAGTCATTATAGTCCTGTTCGCAGTGCTGGCCCACGTATCCTGGTAAACACTCGCACCTAGAGTGACATGGAAATATGGATGTGATCACTGTGTTTGTGTTGGGCTGAGCCCCGTGATTACAGATGTTTAACTGAACCCAGAGGTGAAAGCTGTTCGTTTTTTCTGCAGCCTTTAACAATGTGTTTCACGCATAGAATTTCTGAGCAGGGCACCAAACTTTACGGTTACGGTTAAAACAAGTATCCTCATTTCAGTGTTGAACACTTACTGTAAAATCTGGTTTGCAGAGCACAATTTTAATGCGCTAACACATTAAAAAACTGAACAGGATCCTCTATATTTGTCTTTACTTCAGAACTGAAAATGCCATCACTAGCTGAATTGCCGACAGGGTGGTGATAACAAAGACAGTGCTACAAAGAGTAACACATCTGCATAGAAACTTCACAATGCTGAAAGAAAAGAGCTCCAACCATTTCCTTCCAAAAACAGACAGTTATATTTGTATGATTTATACATTTTAGATTTGATAATAAATGTATAAAACATCTCATTTTGGAGGAAATTTCATTCATGAAACTCTTCTCTTCCTTTACTTTTGTGAAATGGTAAAAGGCAAAAGATACATGTCGTCTATCTTAGTGTAGAGTTACTGGATAAACATTTGAAAAGCAAAACATCCAAATAAATGAGAAAACATAAAAAGAAATCAACTTAGGCTCTGGGATCCTGACTTTTCTGTGTTAGAGTCTGTTCAATATGCTCTATGTTAGTCAAACAAATGTCATGTCATAGAGTATTTCTGTTTGTGTTTCAGCTGTAATTGCATTCATCTGTCTGGTTTTGTGTTTTTCTCATTGAGAGCTCAAATCCCAAGGTAGAGATGACCACTCAGATGCTCCTTGTTCCCCTCAAAAAGTCATTTTTAACTTCTTGACCCTACTGCTCCTGTCACTTTGTTGTCACTTTCTGTGATGTGACCTCTGACCCTTTTAGATGCTGACCCCCTGCACAGCTGTCACTCACCTGTAACTGCGGCCAACGTGGACACACTTTGAGTCATGCTGACAGGGGTCGAAACCATGGAGACAAGGGTCAAGCACCTCCTCACACAGGTCACCTGGTGACAAAGAGAAATTAATTTTAAATCCAAAGGGTATGTGAATGTTTCGTATTATGCAAATAACTGTAACATGTCAGCAACTTGAGCTATAATTCAAAAAGAGGAGGGAAAACAAAACAAAGACAGAAGAAAAAAGGGTTAACCTTCACACACTTCCCAATAACAGAAGGAAAGTGAGGAGCATAAAAGTAAAATAATAATTTCTTTATGGGTCTATCTTTTTTCAAGGCTTGCAGATAATCTGCTGCAGAGGCCCTCTTGAAAACACACACTCACTCACACACACACGCACACACACACACACAGACACACACAGAAAACAGCATTATCAGCTTTTTCTCCGAGCTGATAGAAAGGGGTTAATAGGCTGTGTCATAGTGGCCACAGACTTTAGATGTTCTCACACACACACACACTCCTGTTCTAAGGGTGAGAAGGGTTAACAGTGTGTGTAACAGCACGTAGAGCCTGGTCGTATGAAGGAGTAGGGGACTGAGGAAGGTTAAGCACATTTCCATTGCTCTCTGCCTGCTTCAATCTAACGCTCACTCCCTCCCTGTCTGTTTCCAACACGTTTCTGTTGAGTTGATTTTAGGTGCCCAGAGTTCCCAGTTACACACAAGTCCTGCATCAGCCCAAAGATGACGTCTTAAAAGCTAAACTGGAAGTAGGAGAAAACATGGTCTCTTAAAAGTTGAATTAAACCATCCAGTCTTAATATGCTTTTCATTTCTCACAAGTAACACTCAGTTTGAGACATCCTCATTAAATCCATCAATAAAATAAACACCATTACCTGTGAAAACTGACCAGACTTTAAAAATTGAGGCTCTCATGAGAAACTTTTTACCTTTCATCTCTTCTCTGATCACATCCTGTTTCTGTGCATGTTTTGTATTTCAAGAAAAATTTCATCCAGCTTTTTTGGATGCTGCACACCCTGCAGATCTTAGGTATAAAAGATGCAAACAAGTCCTTGATCACTCCATCTGACACTTACCCCATGGCATAGTTTAAAACTTTAAAAACCTGAAAATATCAACATTATATTTTCATGTGTATGGTTTTATTTGCTTGATCAGCTTTGTTGTTCTACAAAAAGACAGAAATGATGGCTGGGGCATTAAAAAAGCTTTTGGCTTTTGCAATGAATGAAGTCAATGGATGATAAACAGCAAGGGAGTCTTCACAGATCCTAAAGCTGTCTATAAATTATTCTTACACCACAATATATTCCTGAAAAGCAGAAGTATGTGAGCCTGGACAGTTTTGACATTTTGGGAAATTTATCAGTTTAGAGATATTGATTAAAATATAAACATCTGCATGACCAAAACGAATAGCTAATTTTTATGAAATGCATAGTCTTCAGAGGTCAAACCCTACTTGCCTCCAAGACCTCCTAACCTTTCACCTTTTCTGCAACCTTCTTGCTGAAATGTCAAAATGGCACCAAGACACTGCTTGCCATTAATCTACAAGACAGAATGTACCACATCCAGGTTCATGTTCAATTTTTAAATCACTCCTCCATTGGCAGTGGCAGAAACCTTGTATCAGCCATTTCAAATTTCTTGTGACCTTAAATCTTAATTTTTTCCCCCCTCTGGCACAAATGTGTCGTGACAGTTCTAGTTGCTGAGTTTGGAGAAAGCTGAGCGACTAGTGGAGGGCAGCTCTCCTAATGTGACACCTGATGATTACGTCCCGGTTCACTGCACTGAGGGGAGGTTCAGAGCCAGTGGGAGCAGCTGTGTGTGTGTGTGTGTGTGTGTGTGTGTGTGTGTGTGTGTAACAGCTGTATGTGGTAAGGTGGCTGGCAGTGTGAGAGGCTGCTCTATGCCAACAACGATAATGACATGGTGTGGGTGAGTGTGTGTATATTGACTAGGATCCAGTGTCAAAGGGTGTATGTGTGTGTGTGCGTGTGTGTGTGTTTTTGTGTTTTAGAGGACACTGTCACAGATAGAAAAACTTAACATCCCAGTCAGCAGTTTAGCTTCAATTTGCTGGACTCTCTGTATCTCTCACTGCCTTTGCCCTTTATCACCCTTTTCTTTACCCTTTTCCCTCGCTGTGTTTGTTTTTCCCTTTCCCTCTTGTACACACTCCTTATTTTCCAACTCTGTCAATCTTCCCCTCTCCCTGCCTCTGCCTCTTCTTTCTGATTGCTCTTTCACCCTCCTGTAGGAGCAGTTTCAGGTCACTGTGGAGAGCCTGTCCATTACCGACCTACCCACCAGTAAAGCGGAAAATATGATTTTGTCTGAGTTTTCGGTTGTGCAGTTGTGTTTGGACTTAGTGACCCATCCAGTCTCAAAGGGGGTAAAGACTGAGGGATTCAAGAAACACAAAAATCAAACACTTGTGAGGCTTTTTTTTCTTTTACAAGGCTAGAGAAACTTTGGGTTTGTGGTGATTTTGGCACCCCCTGTGGACAAAGTAATCTTTGCCAATTTTATACTGTTCATGTGTATCTAGTGTTTCATAAAGGGCCCATGCTGTGGTTTAACAATTAAATTTGTCACTGACCATGATCGTTAGTCTTTGAACTTTTGTGCTCACTCACCATATCTACGAAGTGGTTTTTTTCAGTTTCATAAAGTTGTTGACAGTGATCTCAAAAGTATAATGTAGACAAATACAGAACTTGACACTTGAGTTTTTGAACCTTCCTTTTCTGAATGTCAAAAATTATCATTTCAAAGGGTCTCAAAAACAGCTGGTAAAACAAAAAAAAAGGACAAATTCCAGATGTGATCTGTAAAAAGTGAGCCCAGTTAATAATGTGTTGATTGATTTTTACCGGCTTAAGTACATGTGTGATAAATTTTATAATTAATGCAGATTTGTCTGGAAGATCTGCTCCACAGATGTTCAGTCAAGGTCTAAAGATTTTTGAAAAGACTTTCACTTTTGCACAGTTTTCTACATTTTTTTCCTACAATGCATGTAACCATCCTTAAAGTTTTAGTACCTGTGTAGTTTGGTGGACAGACGCAGGTGTAGTTGTTGACTCCGTCCACACAGGTGGAGTTGTTCTCACAGTCGTTGTCTTCACAGTCATCTGGGTTTATTTCACAGCGCTGGCCCTCATATCCTGGTGGACACACACAGCTGTGAACACAAACACACACAGAGAAACACACACAGAGAATATCTGTTATAAGACGTCTACTGGGCCAGACCTGGGCACATACACTTGAAATAAAATCAGTCAGCCAAATCAATCATCTGTTCAACTTCACTTCCCTTTAAATTTTTCCTTTAAGTACTTTCAAGAAAAGCAATTAAATCTGTACTTGAGCGGTGTATTTTTTGCAGCCTGTGCTAGTTCTTACACACCACTGGAGCCACAGCACATCTGTATTTAGTGGTCTGACAAGAGACACCATTTCATGCCTCATTTTATAGCGGAAATTAAATTTTAACATGACCCTTCAGAATACAAAGTAAACTGCCACACACAAACCCTCTCTGACTATCTTGTTTTGCTCTAAAATACAGAGAAGCAGGTTCTCTTTTTTAAACCCTGTGCTTTGATCCACACCAACTGTCCGTCTTGTGAAGGGAAATTTCATTAATGAACCCGAGGAGTCAAAGTTCTTCCAGCTTGTATCTTTTTAACAAGTGGGAAAAAAAACTTCAAACTCTGAAACCCACCTGGAGCTAAGACCAAACATGCTGAGATAACCTTCTTTTCCCATTTCATGCTGCTTCTGTTGAACTTCTTCCACCTGGGCATAATTCAAAGCGTTCTTCTTCTACTCCCCAGTATTTATCTCCCTTACTCCTCTCTTCTTTCTCTTTTTCCCACCCTTCACATCTAAATGCGGTTGACTCCTAACATTAGATCAAATGTCTACAACACACACGAAGGCTTACATACACAAAAACTACCAGCCACTCCAAGCCTTCAATCTTACCCTCTCTTACAATTCTTATACTCCATTGAGTCAAGTTACCTTTACAGGATGAAAATGATTTTACTACAAGGTCATCCTCACGCTGTATGCAAAGGGAATGTTCTTTAAGCACAAGTCGACCAAATTAATTACACACACACACACGCAGAAATACCCTGTAATATGTGGGACACTGTATCCTCTGTCCTTCACACACCCTTGCACCTGTATTTCATTTTTCATTTATGATTTCTAGTGTTTCACTCGCACTTTTCTAATCTAACTTTGCTGCTTCTCACGCTAACACTTATCTCACTCCCACTTTCTTCCCACACAATATATGATATGCATTGGTTAACCCCATCCTGTCTATCTGTCTGTCTCTCTGCTGCTTCTATTTGAGGCTGTTTGGAGATTCATGACATGTCTAAGGCTATGAGTTACCATAATTAGCTCAAATTTGTTGAGACTAACATATCAGCAACCATGGGCTTATCTGTTTACTGTGTAAGCCAGCAAATAAAAATGAGCTACAGGATGGTCAGAGCTACACTGTGAGACTTAATGACACCAACCAGTATCAATATCTTTATTTTCGCTCAGTATTTCTTTATTAAATTGGGGTGTGTAATTGAGTTTTTCTAAACTTGTTCAGAAACTATGTCTCCACAAAATTTGAGCTTTAACCATGTTACAAGTTGTTTGACTTCATTCAGTGCTGATGAGATGTGACCAAGCACACAATCATTTGCATGAATAATTTCCATATAATGGAAAAAAACCCAAGATTAAACAGGAAAGAAAGTGCAGGAGTTTGAAGACAAGAGTACTAATGAAAAAAGAAAGTAATGAAGAGGTGTTCATCTGACAAACTCAGGGCAAAGAAATCCAAAGAGAAGAGCACTCGAGCTCTGACAGGGTCAAAGAGCACTTTGACTAATCAAATCCTGACTTGACATTTAAAGTACATGGTTTGACAAATGGGTCCCTGCAAGGAACGGAGGCTAATTGGACTTATTGAATATCCCAAACTGATTATAAAACATGTTAAAATGTCAAAGAGGTCTGGCATCTCACTGGTTTCTGTCTCTCTATCTGTCTCACAGGCAGAAAAGCATCCACCCATGTTGGTACGAACATTAAGGAACAGACCTGTAAAGGGTAAAGAGACCCCTAATAGTATTACCAAGCAGGATGTTAAAGGCCAGACGCATATCAAAGTTTTACAAAGAGCGGAGGTCTTGTTAAAGGGCTGAAGGAAGGAGCTCTGTTTAATGTATTTATGACAATTTTTTCAATTAAAATGGCTGTTTGTCTTCGGTCTGAGACGACAGGAACGACACTAATCACCCTGACAGGCACAAGGATACCTTTACACACAGTTTTTTCTCCTTTTAAGATCAAAGTTGTTATTCCATGGCTGTTTTATTGGCCTTTTAAATAGGTTTACAAGAAGGTGAAACATTTCCATGTCACATAGCCTGTGTCAGATTTATGGATCAACGATTGATTTTTAAAATTCTGCAAAAGAAAAGTCGTTGTCTTCGATTTTCTTCCTCAATGTATTTTAATAACTACTTACTCTATGGCTATGTCTTGTTCAGTGGTTTCAATAACTGGCATATATGAAATCTCTAAGCACTTATTTCAAAGGAATTTTGTCACTAGAGTGTCTTGTCCCAGAAGGAACTCATTTGATTTGATGGACAGAAGAAGAATTATTTCAGGATTCTACAAAGTGCCTACAACGTTTAAAGCTGTCAATTTGGACAGAAGAAAATGTAATAGAGTCCCTAAGGTGTATAAAACCAGATTGAGATTCTGTATCAACCAGACCCTTCACTCCCTCAACAACTGCCACTGAGCGGCTCTTGACCCCCCGACGTCTCCAGTGGAGCAGCTCTGCAGCTTGGAGTCAAACTGCGATTGTGTTGGGCAGCTCCCAGGTGTGAAAGTGAGAAACTGTATGAATGTGAAACAAGTGCTTCCTGGAAAGAGCTGTATGCTTTCTCTGAATGAATAAAGATGAATGAATAAGTTCAGGGCATTACGGACTGTAGATTTCAGCTTTGACCCAACTGCATCAAATATAGTGTAAATGTGTTGCAAGTATTATTTTTTTAAATTGATACCAGTATTTTAGATATTGTTCAATGTTATTCATTCAATTTTGACAGAGCGTTTTGCAAGTTTTCATTTAGAATGAGAGTGTTACAAGGCTTTGCTCCTGCATTATATTTTTATTATTTATATTATTTATATTATATTTAAGATAGAAAGTGCATGTGACGTGTTTGGACAACTGACAAAACGGTGATAATGTCTTACTGGTACTGATAAAGTGTCAGTGCAAAAACTTAACACTTTACTGGCAGGAAAAACGTAGTTGTACCAAATTAAATATTTATATCGTAAGTGGAGGTTATACTGTTTCAGACCCAGCTTGAGAGAAACCGATGTTCACGAAGATGAAGTAAGTGACGAGGTCAGAGGGAGCAAAACCATTTTACTGTATGTTTTTTTTTTCTTTCAAAAGTCCCCTCTCTTCCCGTCTCACTGTTCCACCCACACCACAAACTTACACACATCCACACAGGCCAATAGGGAAAAACATATTGAGGTGAAACAGAGTTGTAAGACAGTCCACTCAATTCAGGTTGTCTGTAGTTTTGAGTGCAGAATGAGGTTAACTCTACTTTGTGGACGACAGAAAGTGAGATTTTTAAGATATAAAGAAGGCTAGCAGGGAAAATAATAGCCATATGCTTAAACCACCGAGGAGGAAATGTATTCAAGAAAGATTGTTTTTGTTTATTTTTTCCAATATTTAATAAGTTGCTTTGAAAATACAGTCACAGAGGACTGCAAAAAAAAAGTCAAATCAAAGATAGTCATTCTGAAGAGGATTTGATTCAGTGTCGTCAAACATGATGTTATAAAAGGCATCTGTTGTACCTGAAGTGATCTTCATGTCCAGGCTGAATGTGGCAGGTTCCTCCATTAGAGCAGGGGAAACTAATGCAGGCATTGATGGGGATTTCACAGTTTTGACCCTGGAGGAGAAACACAAAAGAAACAGAAAAGCAAAGAAGTTAATGCTGTAAACTTTTATCATTATTGCTTTATCAAGAGCTCATTCCCTGTGTTCAAACAAAAACAACAAGCTGCATGTTTTCATTTCGATTCACTAGTAGCACTTTACAAAAATTTCATTAACATCCCTTTTTAATAAATTTTGCTCCAAAAATTAGTTACATAAAAATCTGTCATGTGTGGTTGTTTTTTGGTTTTACAAGGAAAAGGTTCTTTTTCCCATTGCTTGGAGCTAAGATAATTACCTTTTACTTTTTTGCAATTGCAATTAAATAGCAATTTTCTGCTCTGGGAACATGGATTTGTGAATATTTTTGCTGCAGTGAAAGAAAATAGCCTGCAGTGAGACGGAAGGGTTGAATACATCTATTCCTGTTGGTTAATCTAAAAATACAACTATTTCTAAACAAACCACTGTACTTCACTAAAGAGCTTTTATTCCCGTCCATTTCTTTCTCCCACGCTTCTTAAACACATATACACACGCTAACAGCTAACACCTACTGTACAGTCTATACAGTATGCACAAATTGCACAGCCCTCTGCCTTGATTCATTACTCTTCTAACCACACACCTGTTTTCTAAATAAACAGCTTTCATGAGGAACTATATCATGTATCAAAGTTCTACACACACACTCACACACACTCCTTCTTCGCATCGAGCCCTGAGGCTGTAGTTTTAATTTCGAACCACCAAACCTTTGGCCGCCAACCCACCCACTTCCTCAGATCAAAGCAGAGAAGAGGACGTTTATTCTTGTGTTCCCTCGCCATCCATCTTCATTATTCCCTCCTCTCTTTACTCTTTCACCGCTCTTATTTGTTTATGTTTCGGTCACTCCTTTTCCACGGCTGCCCTTTTCTCGCTTTTTCTTTCATTCAGACTTTCTGTCGCGTCCTGCTTCATCTCATTCTCCCAGAATTTTACCTCCCCTCAATCTTCCTTCTCCATCAATTCTTTGTTCTTCTTTGATTAATCATGCACATTTTAACCGACACAGAAGCTTTAAGAAAACATACACACAGATATGCTACTTGCAAACACACACAAACACACACACACATGTGATCCTTGTTTTCCAGTCTGTGACCTTGGAGAGTTGCATTTTAATTAAAAGTGAGATTAGGACTTTGCCCTCCTGTAAAAGCCCAAAGGTTAAACGTGTATGTGTTTGTGTTTAAAGTGCTTGCACACACAAACTCACACAAAGGCCTAAACCCACTGATCTCTCAACACACACATACACACATTTCCCTGCAGTGTAAATCCGCACTCGACCAGTAGATTTTCCAGTCTTCCCAGTAACGCAGCTCAATTCTTGAACCCTTTTTCAGAAGAGCGGTCAATACCTGAAGCACAGCCAGCTGCAGTCATCATTTCTCTATTGATGAACAGGTAGATACATTATGCATGCTAGGACTGAGCTAAGCCCTGATAATACTGATAATACCACCCGGCTTGTGCAGCCCGATTATCCATCTATAGAGGAGCTTTTACACACACAGACAAGTCCAAGAAACAGTCTGGAGAGTTAACAGTGTCTCTCCTGCCAAGCAACATGAGTTTCATAATGTTTAAGTCTGGGAATACAGGAAAAAAAGATATGAAATGGTTTTTCACAGTATATGAAGATATAAGTGGCTGGTCTAAGAGAGAGACAGAAATGATACGTTAGCTGATGATTATTCCTTACTATGACAAAATTTCACCAGTCCATTTCTATCTGTACATTGTTAAAATAAATTTCTAGACTCTGATTTTTGATATTCAGATTATTGTAGTGGTTTTTGCCACTTTTATGTTTTTCTTTTAATGATGTTTTCACCTATACTGCAAAAACTGAAATCTAAGCAAGTCATCATATCATATTTTTAGTAAACATTGTCTTATTATTCTTGATATGAGCCACATTCATCTGACAAGTCCAGAAAAATTTCTCATTTTAAGATATTGAAAGACAAAATAAGGTCTGAATTGCTTGTAGTAAGTAAAAAAAAAATATCTTCCAATGAGGTAAAAGTAATGTGATGCAATGCAAAAACTCGTATGTATGTAAGTCGGTGTACTGTTTGTAGCTCATGTTTTAAGAAATACACCAATGAGTTAAGCAATACAACTATACCATAATTCAGCCAGCTGAGCGTGTTCCTTAACGTGTCTCCTAAAGCTGTCTCACCTTGAATCCGTACGGACATGTGCAGTGGTAAGATCCAGTCACATCAGAGACACAGGTACCGTTGTTTTGGCAGGGTGCTGCGAGGCAGGGGGCACACTTGGACATCAGGCTGATATCTACCGGACCTGGGGAAGTCAACAGAGACAGGACATGAAAAGGCAAAAGTGACACATTTGGCCATGATTTGCTACAAGTGAAGGTAAACGGCTTAATGGATGGAGAGCTCAGAAGAGGCCTTTTGGATAAGAAAGCAGAAAGCTTAGCAGAGCAATAAATGGGATTTGTTTCAGAGGGCAGAGCTTTTCAAAGCAAGAGGAGGAAGATTTGATTCAGCGTGATGATGTACTCCGCTTTCATATATCAACCACAGTTTGATCTCAGCACCTGAGTCACTTCATACTCCCACCTTCTCCTCAAAAACCTGTTCAAACAATCCTTCTGAGGCACCAGCACAGGAAATTTCATCCATCTGTTACAATCTCTTTACACGAAGGTTTTCAAGTCATTTTTGTAAATGGTTTTGATTTAGTAAGGCATTTCCTGATCCTCCTATCAGCAGGGGGCATAAAATCCACTTTGGGAACCACTACACTAGTCTGCTTCACAGTTTACGAACACAGAGGAAGGTTATTAATCATTATAAGTCCGTCTAAAGTTTGTGTCTATCATGGCCTGATTTGTTTGCAACCAAGAGGAAAAAAAACTTAAAAAAAACAGGGCTCAGAGCCTTTTTGGTGGTTTTTGCACTTGTCATTTGTCTGCAATGCATATAACCGTGTGAAAATAAAGCACTGGCAGTCATCTACAGCTAAACCACAAAATCAACCTGAGACTGAGTGAACGCCCAACTTTTGGCCATCACACTGCATAACAACAGAACCCAGACGAGTGGAAGAGAAGCCAATCCGACAGCATTTAAGACCACAAGGTCAAGAATACAATATACTACAATTTAAGAAAGTGAAAGGATCAAATCTCAAAAACACAGATCGAGTAGGATAAAGCAACTTCAATGGAACAGAAAGTGCCAGAACATAGATTTCACAGGCATCCAGTATATCTGATTTTGAAACTGAGTTTTCTGCCACTTATCCACACTGAACTTGCAACATGTAGTTTTCATACAAATTAATCTGGGTTAATTCAGGGATTGACCCATAACACACCTCAATAATTTGAAGTATCTGCAATTAGTTTAATGTATACCTGCAGATTGAGACAGGACGTGCAGTGAGAATTAAAAAGGATTATTTACCTTTACACTGAAATCTGTTAAGAGGTGTTGTGAGCAGAAGCCGGTCAGCCATGTCAGGAGGTCCAGTGCAGCGAGCAATGCCTACAAAACAAACAACAGTTTACATAGACAGGAGTTTTGCAGCTTTACACAAAGTACAAAATACCATGCAAACATCGTACACAGAGAGTGGGATTGCTGTTTTATTGTGATTTCTCTTCTTACCGGGCTCTTTAAAACCAGCCTTGACCCACTGAGAAAGCCAGCGCAGGTCACAGTTGCAATACAGTGGGTTGGCACCGAGAGCACTAGAAACACACAAGCACAAAACTAAAAGTGTAAGCTACTGCACTTGGATCAAAAACACTTAAAAACACGCAGGTAAGAAACAATATGAAGCTACTCTGCTACTTACAGGTGAGACAGAGAGGTGAGGTGATTGAAAGCCCCTTCAGGTATCGTTGAAAGGTCATTACCATGGAGGGTCCTGGAGGAGAGAAAAACAAAAAGAAATCTTATGAATACTCAACATCTTCTTTCACATTCAAGAGGTCACTGGTTGGTCTTTGCTTGAAACATGATTCAATTCAATCTGATTTATGTGCAACAAGGAAAAATGAACAAAGGTTTTTCTGTTGACATCAGTCAGTGATTCTTGAAGATATAACTACTACTTTTTCATTTACACAGAACTATAGTTAAAATAACGCTGTACTACAGTAATTCATGTAATATTTTTCAGGGATAGATATCAGATGGGACCCGAAAGTTACTATTTGATTTGTTTGTAAAATCATGTGACCTAGGAACCATCTTTACATGGTGCCCATTGAAATCAAGGCCTGAAGCTGTACACAAGACACCTGATGGATACTACGACAAATACGTGGAAAAACCTCTTGCCTTGAGGCATTGAATTAGAATTTGTTGGAGAAAAGTAAATAAGATGTATTATTCAGGAGGTTGCATTCTTGAAGGGGGGGAGCATGGATGCATTTTGTGAAAAAAACCCTGATATATATATCAGGATGCTGCCAACAGTTGTATTATTCAGAGAGGAGCAAAGGATAGGAGTGTAAAGGTCATGTACTGCCACAGTGCTGAGAACCAGTGTAAGGTAGAGACAGGTTTAACGACCTGTGAGGAAGATAAGGTTCTACAAGTCATGATCCGCAAGCAATTCTGTGAGTCCCTTCAGGAGACCACTTGTGTCTCACCTCAGAGGAAAACTCCTGTTTCCTCTGAGGTGCATGTTTGTATTTTTTCCTGAAAAGAAAAATCTGTAAAAACTAGTTACTAAACTGATGTGTTGCATCTTTCTCTAAATCTAACAGAGTTTCTTTTTTTTTCAGTATTAGAATGAAACGGACAGTCTTGCTGTCTTACACTTCATTTGAAGCCAGCTAGTACTATAACCCTGAGAGGCTGCATGCTAAATAATTCAAATTATTTGTTTTTTCCCAGCAGCAGACACACCATCATCCACTTCTTTAATGGTAAATCAATGAAATATTTATGACAGAATAACATAAAAATAAACAGGACGTTCGTTTTCATTGTTGAGCAATAAAGCTTGTGCTTGAATCTGTACTGGCTTATGAGTTTTCATCTGTGTGTGTGTGTGTGTGTGTGTGTGTGCGCGCGTGTGTAAGAGGGGACAAACTGTCAGAGGGACAAACGGCAGGCTGTGATGTGTATCGATGTGAGTATGTGTATCTCGGCTTTTGTGCCTTCAGGTTTTGTGCATGTGTGTGTGTGTGTGTGTGTGTGAGATTGAAAAACTTTTGTCTCCATGGGCTCAGGCTCTGGTGTGTGTGTCCTTTGTGTCTCGCTATTTAAGCGCATTGCCTGCTGGATATAAGTTCACATTCCATTTGAGCGAGGAGTGCAACAGGGGACAGCTATCAAACCAACACTAGTGGGAAAAGCATGTGTTTCTGTGTGTGTGTGTGTTCAGGTCAGTGTGTTCCAGACTTCACTGCTTTATTAATATGTGTGTGTCCATGAAACTTTGTATGTTTATGTGCATCCGTGTGAGTGTTTGTTCATCTATGTGTGGTGGTCGAACAGCCCCCGCGCAAGGCTGGCCCAGAGGGGGTTATGGGTAATGAGGAAGTGACAGTGATGGCTGCCTGGCAACCAGTTGCTACGCGGGGGCAGAGAGGGATCAGTCCCCACGGCAACATCAACTAAAATGAAAGAAAGAGAGGAGGGAGAAAAGGAAAAAAAACGATCACTTAAGTTCTGCAAGGTGAAAGAAAGAGTCGATAAAAAGAGAGGAGGCCAGAAATAAAGACGACTTCTCAGAGGAAGGAACACTGAATTTTGCTGTCTGAACAAACAGCAGTGCCAAAGTTCAGGACAAAGGTTGAACAGGGAACAGAACGGGGTAAAATGTCTGATTTACAGTTCTTTTTTCAGTCAGAAAGACACATCTGAAAGATGAATCATATTTGGTCACTCACGATTGGGGCAAGTTAACTTAATTATTGGAGCTTGCTGTGAATGCAACATTACAATAAAATGGTTAACTTACTAATAATTGCTTGTTGCATAAAATCAAATGTATTTTTTTTCCTTCTCAATTGTAAATCTGTCTTTTATATTACGTCTCATTTCTTAAACACGTGGAATTGATTCAGTGTACGAAATGTGCAGTACAAATAAAGTTGCCTTGCTTTTTGTTATTAAGAGTACCAGACCAGACAAGCTGCAAGCTGCTGTTCAATCTCTAAAATCCTGTTTTATAGACTCTAAACAAGGAATTTAATCAACCTGTCAGAATGAAGTTGAGATACACATCTCTAAAACAGATCTTCGTAAGTGGTGGTAGAGTTTGTGTTCCTGTGATACTTATACTGACCTTTTCTTAGTTGCAACAAATAATCTTCAGGGGTAACTTAACCTTTGAAAGCCTTATTTCTTTAACAGACCTCAAATTATACAACTTCAGTGTGCTGCTGGGATGTTTTCGTACAAACCAAGACCTTTATAATTCCTGTGTGGAGAGTCTAGTTGGGTTACAGACCGTGTTCAAATAAATAGAAACAGAAAAAAGTCATGGTTGAAATTGTTCTAGTTGTTTTTAAACCAGAGAGGGCAGCAAAAAGCTGTTTTTCAGGTGTTAAGTTTGTCTTTGATTATACATCTAAGAATCAAGATCAAGGAAAATAATTATTTTCAAATTGCCACAAAGGATTTAAAGCATGTTACGTTGACAACAGAGTCAAGTGTGTCTGTGCTTGCATGTTAACTGCACAGACAGTGTGTATGCTTGTGTATGTTTGTGTATGTTTGTGTGGGTTCGTGTGTTCGTGCCCGCTCACACTGCTCTCTTGTGTGAGAGGACAGTCAGACAGCAATACTCATGTGCACATTGTGCGTGTGTGGGTTTGCGAGACAGAGGGTGGACAAGCAGATGGATGACTGAGAGAAACACAGGCTGAAGGTCGATTCATCAAACACAGCACTGGGCGGATAGAAAAGTAGAGGAAGAGAGGGAGAGAAAAGGAGGAGAAGATGGGTGGAGGAGAGGGAGGAGGAGACAGCGAGGGAACACACAGGGGGGAGACAGAGGCCAGGGCATGCAGATGGAGAGGGAGTATTAAAGAGGGGGATGAGGGATTGTCACTTTTATCTTTTTCGGTGCCCGAAACAACAAATGATTGGCTGGCTGTGACTCGTTTTGTGACTGGGTCTTAACATGGCACTCGTCCTGGCACCCAGGGAGTGATTAAACTTTGATTTAGCTCGGCGCTATAACTAGCAAAGGGGAGTGTTGAATATTGAATCCACTGCGGCACTTGAAGATGAAGCTCAGTACTCACAGCAGGCGAAGGGACTTGAGCCCGTCGAAGGCATGGACCGGGATGCAGCGAATCTGGTTATAACTCAGGATGCTGGAAGACAGAGAAAGAGATGGTTTCAAACACAAGATCATGTTTTGCGTCATTCCTCTTGTGAGTGTTGTGTGTCTTGGACGCCAATGAAACATCTTCCTGAGGAGATCTTTCTCAGGCCTGGAACTGAAAAAGTGATTAAATGAGTAAAACAGAAAAGGTGGAAGCAGATTTGAGGCACAGGATACAGGTTTAACAAGGCAACATCACAGATGATGAGAAAAGGTGGATAATGTGGCAGCACCCAAGAGTGAAACCAAGACATGTGTAGCTACCCCAACAGACAAACTGTTGCAAAGATCAATTTCTAAATCCAAGCTGATGGACTTTTTGTCAAAGTTTGCCCAAAAGATGCTGTCCGTCAAAACATTTCTTTCTTACCACACTGATTTATACCTTCATTTAATTTTTTGAAAAGCTTTGCTTTCACAAGTTATTTGATGTGTTAAAACAGGAGTGGGCAGTTAA
The DNA here is from genome assembly GCA_008086565.1 of Thalassoma bifasciatum. Lineage (NCBI taxonomy): Eukaryota > Metazoa > Chordata > Actinopteri > Labriformes > Labridae > Thalassoma > Thalassoma bifasciatum. The sequence goes on along the minus strand of RPOG01000499.1, from coordinate 293,244 downwards.
TTTCTATAAGGAGCCACATGGGAAACCTGAATAGTGTCAGAGGGCCGCACCAATAATAACATGAACTTAATTCCGCTCAATATGACCTTTTCTTAATTGTAAAATGCACTTAGCAGTATACTCTAATTAGATGCAACTGGTAACCATGAGAATAAACTGAAACATGACAATGATAGATTATGTACTGTGCCAATCATTGACCTTCTGTACTGAAAGTGTAGAGAAAATGATGCAAATGTGTGAAATTGTGGTATAACAATAGGAAAGTACTCCAATTGAATTTATCACCAGTAATAACAAAAACAATCATTATACATGTATTTTATTTTTTGTTTAGCTTGTTAGTCTCCAGTGAAGAACTTCATAACAACTTTATACAGAAAAACAATAACTTGAATGTTTTGCACTTCATTTTAGGTCTTCAGTGAGACAAATATTGTTTGTCTTGGGCTTGAATGAATGCATGGAAATCTGGATAAATTCTTGAAGTGGTTATGTTAAGCTGAGATAACGATCATCAGTGACAAAAGACCTGTATTTGGATTTGTTGAACTTAATTTCTTGTTGCTGTTCACACAGGGCTTATTTGTGCAAGTGCGTCAAAGTGGGAAAAATTCAAACATCTTTCAAACTTTTTTTTCAATAAAAGCAACATATTTTTATTGTAAGTGCAGCATACTTTTGTTTTTAAATTTATGTTCTGATTTATGATTGACCTCGCTTGGGTCACACATGGACGCCCCAAGGGCTGGATGTGTAATTTGCCCAGGCCAAATTAGAATAAGTTATGATGTTAAAAAACAAGATGTCAGTGTCTGTTGTGGCAGTTGTTGCCTTCATTTTTGCACACGGGAAAAATGTGGAGTCCTGTCATCCATCTTAAGTCATCTGCAGAGGGGGCCACATTTAATATGAAGAGGAAAACTAAAGTTAAACTGCCAAGGGCAAAGACTTTTGGGATCACAAGTTTCCCTCTTTTTTAAGCAGCTAATGAGCCCAACATTAAGTTGAAAAAGTGAAGGAGACAAATTCAAAAGAGAGAATTTTGATCAGGGTCAAACTAGATAAGGTCCAACCTTTCAGGGTACGATCATTATTCTGACATAATTAAGTATGTGATTATGATACTAATGCAAAAAGATGACAGCTGCTGTCTGATATGTATCTTTTACAGGAAAGCAGCCTTGAACAGCGACTCTCAGCAGTTTTTAAGCTCATGAAACTCAAGTGTAAAAAAATGACTCAACAGGATTGGTGATTTTCAGTGATTTGAAATTCAACTTTATGACTTCATGTCAACATGTTTTGTAAAAGTTCAAGAAAAGGGTCAGACAACCAGTAAAAAAAAGCAAAGTACGAATCTTTTTCATAGGGAGTGAAAAGTAAAACACATGTCATAGAGTGTGCTTCAGGAATGTATTTAATTGAAACTGTTCCTCTGATGCTATCTGAGGGTTAAGAGCAGGAGTCTGTGGTTAAACTGGGCAGATCCTTTGGGGTAATCACTGCAACTTCACAAAATTGGAAAAAGGGCATTGTTGGAAAAGTGCAAAAACTCAAAGTCAAAGTTTCCTTAATGCACAAAAACTTGTACTCTTAAACTAACAGTAATTTGAACATTTAAAGGAATTCATGTGTTAAAAGTCAGAGGGAGGTCGAATACATCATTTGGGTAAAAGATGGATAGAACTAGAGATAATAAAAAGGAAAATGGATAAAGGTTACTGTAAATAGAAAGAAGGGAGACAAATAAAGATAAAGTTGAATATAAAGAAAAAAAATACAGAAAACTTCATAAGACGAGGCGTTAATCCAAAGTTAGCAGAGGAAAAAAAAATCTTTCTCCTGATTTTACGACCAACGCTTTCATTTACAACCTGAATATGACAGAGAGACCTTGACTTAGATCTGTTTCTGCATGAACAGTTGTGTATATCTCTGTAGCTACTCACAGTGTGGCCAGTTGAGTCATGTTGCTGAAGGTATATGGAGCCAGTGTGCTGATGCTGTTGTTGCTTAGATCCCTGTGAAAGAACAAGAACACAGTAAACATATGCAGATAAAGCATTCTGCTGATATCCACCTTTTTTTTCCTAAACTGTCTGCACCAGTGTTCAGGATAAACTTTGAGTTCTGTTCAAGGTTATGTGAGCGGTACATACACCAGCAACAGCTGCTTCAGGGCTGCTAGCTCCTTGGGCACAGATGTCAGCATATTACCCTCCAGGTACCTGCAAGGAAAGGAGCATAGTTAATATAACATGTATCACATCAATTTATATACACAAAATAGGCCTACAGGGGTGGAAAATAGCAGTATAGCACATAAATGTGTGGGTTAACAACTTCTGACACATAAAAAGGTCTAGGAGACAGGGGAATAAAGGCAGCAGAGGAGAGTTTGGACTGTGCTGGAAAAGGTTTGATACCTCTAATGTACCTTGACACAGTATAGCTTCTATTGACTGAAAGCTCATGTAAGGATACAGCAGTATGTGCCCATACTGTCATCCCCTGTGGGCAAAGTGGTACATCTTATCTCTTTTTTTATCTTGAAATGTATACGAATGTGGTTCCCAATGAAAGGACTTATCCTGCTTTCTTTCAAACACATCACTGAGAAAATTTGTTCTGAAAAATGTCTTGTGTGAAGCCAACATACTGGCATCAGTTGCATGGATAACAAGCAACCTTATGAGAATTTTGTCTTAAAGAAAGCCAAGATTAGTTTTGGTACATCATTTTATTGTTTTTGCAAGACTCAGGCTTTGTACACACACAAAAACTCCAGTTACCAGCATACACAAAACCATGAAACCAGAGTTTCATCTTCACTTTGGCCATAGTTTTCATAAAAGATTATTTTTAGTGACATAAAACTGTGGTGTCATGTGGCTGATAGGCTTCAACATATAGAAATATGCGATTTCCCAGATACCTGGCTGTGTGTGGACATGGCCTCAGTGAGCACTCATCCAGGCTACAAGGCTTAATAGTTTTGTTTAGCATACCATAAAGGTTATATGAGCAAACTTTGCTATCTTCAAATGTCAACAAAGGCTTACTCATCCACTCCATTGTCCTACAATGGCTACCTAAAAGCCTCACATAGACAGTGCTGCTCTAAGGTTGCTAGTTTTGGAAGTTGTTTGCCAAAAAAATGACTTGAGCAAACAACCTCTGATAGGTGGTGTTTTTTGGTGCTTTTGTTTACGTACTGATCTAAAATAGCGAAGTGAATGACTGCAGCAGTTTCTTTCACTAAACTAACCAGAAAACTGGCCAAGGCCGGACAAAATAACATGTTTGTATGGATCAAGCAGCCAAATTGTGGAGCTGAATCTCATCCTATTCAGAAAAAAGCATCAACAAACTGATCCTCTGTTTGTGAGCATGTAGGAAACACATTAACAGACACAAACTGGCACAAGAACACACTCCCTCTCGCACATTTTATGATCCAATGGTCTCTTTCCCCTGCCTCTCTCTTGGGTCATAAGTAGGTCATGTGGACAGTATGATGGAGTGTCTTCTTCAGCCTGATCAATACCTAATCACTGCTATTGACCCTGCAGAGCTGGCCTATTTCACAGCTGGAGTATTTTCTGTGTGTGTGTGTTTGTTAGTGTCTATGAGCAGAACTTAGCCCCCTGCAAGTGATTTTCCTTCTTTTTTTAACACTTTTTCCCCTCCTTTATTAACATTGTTTTACCCTTGTTTTATCTGATTTCAACTTTAACAAGTACTTCCGTTTTAGACACTTCCAATATTGATTTCATTTTTATGTCAGGGACCGCAGTGTTTATACAGCTTGATATTGAAACATAGAAGGAAGAAGATGTAGTAGCAGCTGAGCCATTATTCATATAAACAGTTTTTTTCTTCTAATTTTGCAAAAACAATCTCGCCCAAAAAGTTTCTTTCTCACGCCTTTCATGCACACAAAGTTATTATGTAATGTTGTATGTAAAAGATCATTATCCTTCAAGGACAAAATTCATGCCAACAATTAATAATACCAAAATGAAAACAGTTATTTTAAAAAAGTAAAGAAAATGGAATCGCACAAAGACTCTTTTTGTGAAAACAAGATCATTAATTTGTGCAAACAAGATAATCAAATTATGCAAACATGTTTTTATGCAGTGTTATTAGTAGAATTATCCTGTGAAAGACAATATATTTATGTGTGAACAAGATCATTGTTTCGTTTGGACGAGATCATATAACTGTACCAGCATGTTTATGTTAAATAAATCTTGTAAAAAATGATTAAATCATAGAAACATGTTACCATCTAGTTGGAGAAAGATTATTAACCCATGTGAAAAGGTTGCTTTGCAGTGCGCACGAAAAATAAAAATCTTTGAGGAACTCTTCACTTAGTGCATATGTCGCAATTCTGTGCTTTATTTTCAGTGGTGTGAATAAAATCCTCTTTTTCAAGTTATACCATGAATGGGACAACCCTTGTAGCCCTTCACTCACTAATTGAAGCATAATATCTTTTCCAACGTCAGAATCCTTCAGAAAGAAAAGTGCTAAACTTGTTAAAAATGTGGTAACCTTCGCAGCCCAAGAAAGGTGAAAAATGTAAAAAGGATACCTCAGCCCTCTAAGATGCATCTTTGTCATTTCAGTATCAGAAAATGAGTACTTCTTAAAAGCATTTTCAGAGATGCAGTTAAAAAATAACCCAAGGACACTTTCTGGTATTCCCTCTGAGCTGTCTGTTACTGCTAAAGTAGTCTTTCTCTTTCTCTGTTTGGTATTAGAGTTTGAAGATGAATCCACTGCAGTGCATTTATCTGGATAAACAAACAAGCACCTGCAGACCTTTTGAAAACATGAGGTCAAACAGAAGAAGAGATGAGGAAAGAATGCATGTTAGCTCCTTCTCTCTGCAAACTGCGACACCAATATTGCACTGCACCAATGTGACTATGTGAAACAGTGTATGGGACTTCACATGACAAAAATGCCCATTTCTGTTTGCGTCGAGTCAACATCTGCAACTCATCATTGGTTTCATGTGGCTGTATATCTACACCAAAGTAAACCAAAGTAAAACATGCAGATTCCTGGGTTCAGATTTGTTCGAAAGAGAGAGAGAAAGAGAGAGAAAGAGAGAGAGAGAGAGAGCTTCACATGACTCACAGCTCGGTGGTGTCCTTGGGAATGCCTTTGGGCAGAGAGTGCAGCCCTCTGTTGCTGCATCGCACTACGCCGTCTGAGCACGTGCAGACGTCAGGACAACCAGACGTAGGAAGACAGCCATTATCCTCAGCACCTAGAGTGAGAGAGAAGGGGGGAGGGGGTGAGTGTACAGGGACAAGAGGGGTGAGAGAAGGATACAGAGAAGGACAGACAATTTAATAAATGGTCAGAGGTGAGACAGAAAGAAACAGTAAGAAGAAAAAAGGGGGAAATGAAACAAAGAGAGAAGTTTGAGAATAATATGATGGAAAGAAAAATAGGGAAAAGAGGGATGTATCCAGATAAAACTGAACTGAATGTGTATCTCTTGGTCAATTTCTCTTAACTCTGCAGTCAGCACTTTTAAAAAGTACTTTACATCCCATATCAAATGACCAGGGGCTGTAAAAAGCAGTTGCACTGGTGATGAAGACAGATTATGAGGTAAGCTATGGGTGATGGTCAGGAGTGATGAATAAAGCTTATGTTTACATTGTAAGGAACAAAAATTAATATGTATGTATAGCTGAGTTATTTGAAACTAATTCTTTAAATATTGCAGTATATATCAATATTGCAATGACTTCCCTGAATAAGAATAAAGGTCTCACCAGAGAAAAGATAACTGAAAGCTTGTTTGTGTTCATTTATGTGCCCTTAATCGTTTAACTATCACCCCAAATGTTCCTGTTAACAACTGTTTTTAATTTTGTGAGATTATATCTGGTAATCTTGGGAATTCAGTTTGTGCAACTACATTTAACACACGTGGTCAGGAGAGGAAAAAGAACTGAGTGATTGTAATCATTAAACACTCAGAGATAAGAAGAATCAGAGGCTGGAGTATTGTTCTTGGCTTAAAACTTTTCCTGTTTCCTTGATTTGGAAGGCAAATACAAACACACAGAGCTTTAATCTGGTGTTGCAGCTTGTAAATAGCTGCACTGTGGTCCCAAATGTAAAAGCTGGGTTTTACCCATAATGAGAGATAATTTCACTGGACACAAAGCCAGTCATAACAAAGTGTAATCTTACTTCTGTGAGTGTTTGAGTCGGGGGAAGAACAAGAATGTGTCTCTTTGCTCTGGTTTTGCTGTGTTACAGGCCACCTTGTGCTGCAAAACAAAAAATGCTTGTGCAGACTTTGTCTCACATTTAATTTGTTGAATAGTTTTCTCCTTCTGTCCTATGGCCACTTTCTAAATCACTTGACGGTTTCATAATTATGCTAATGTTTAAATGTCAGCTAAATGGGCTCCTCTCTTACGGGCCCACATTGACAGCGGTGTGTGCAAGTGTATATGTTTGCGTCTTATCTTGATGTGTGTAGCTTGTGAGTCCACAGGGAAGCTGTGTAGCCGTGGGCTGACTCACTCTACAGTCAGCAGGCTGATTGAACTAACATCTAAATGCATGCTAAATATCTTCTCACAAATTCAATTAACTTTACCTTTCCCCCGGCTGCCTCTGGACAACTCAACAGTCATTTCACCCCACTAAAAATAGACTGGACATTGGGACTTGATTATAATTTGTGTCTGTGTTTTTCACTGCTTCTGCTCTTTAGTTATTTACTGTAAAATTCAGTGTATAACAAACACTTTTAATAACTCTAATTAAAAAGTTGCCACCTTAATATCAGCAAGGTCAATAAAACCAGAACTTAATGCAGTGAGATGCATTTTATTTCATTCAAATGAAGACGCTCCTTGAAGCATGCAACCGGTTTGTTAAAAGTGGTGCTGAGTGAGCGCATGGTACAATTTTTGATGAATTTTCTTCCCGGAAGTCATGGAAGGCCAATCTCCATCATGTACCAATATCTGGAACTGCAAAATCCAAAATGATACAAGAAATACCTGCACAGGAACTGCATGTTGTGGATTTACTAAATGGTTCAAATTCTTTTCCCTTTTAAAAACTGTACTACAGCTTATGAATTGTTCTGACTTTCATTGCAGATTTTTCTGTAGTTTGAGGTTTTTAATCTTCATTTCTATATCCTGCCAGAGTTTTTTCAATGGTTTACGATAAAAACAGCAAGGACAGTTCTTCAAAGACCAATCGACTTGACGTCAGTGATGCTAAAGAAATATTAGAAAGTAATGAGACATTTATAAATCAATTACTCCTTGAATTATAAGTTTACAGTTTTTAGATTTTTTTTCAGGTTCCTATAGATTTATGTCACTGTTTTGATCTCTGTGTGTAATATTACCATATTTGTTACTATTTGTTGTTGCTATCAAATACTTTACTGGCTGGTCAACCTATAGCTATAACAGACTGCTGACTGAGGAGGATTTGTTTCAAACATCAAAATGTAGAAGGAAGTCTGATTTACTTGAAAGAAAGTACACATCAGGCACAGAGGAGCTCACAGATTCAAAGAAGGCACACTATGTTGGCAAGAAAGAAAATGCTATAATGCAACAGTTATGCCTGTGAGAAAGACATGTAACGTCAATATTTTACCCCCCCCCCCAAAAAAAAAAAAAAAAAAAAATTATCTCCAAAGTAGCTGTGGATTAAGCTGGAATTTGTAAAGTGAGTGGCAAAACAACCTTCAGGTGTAGGTTTTAAGATCAGACATTCAATAAAACGAGTTTAAGGTTGTAACAGGAACAGATACACAAGGGTGATTGGAAGATCAGCCATCTAACTAAATTTATGTTTGCACAGCTGGTTGGGTCATAAAATACATTTGTCTAAGGGAGTGCATGTGGGTAGATATGTGTGCATAAGATGCAAAAATGCATATTTAGATCTGATACCATCTCAGAGTTTCTTTACTCCAGCCAACTCAGCTAACGACTTGCCAAAGTCATTTTCAGTAAATGGTTGCAGCGCAGCTACAGGAAATTAGAGACGTGTAATGAAGTCAAAGAAACAGGACAGGGGGTGAGAGAGAGGCAGGACAAGGTGGAATTAGAGCAAAAAAAAAAGGATCAAAAAGGGTTTACCGTGTAAAGCTTTATAGAAAGGAAATAGGGAAACAATATAGAAAGCTTCAGTAGACCAAGCTTTGTCCATGGCGTCAAACTTCATGGCCAAGCTGACGGTTACTCGGCAGACACCAAGTCACATCAAAAACCACAAGTTGATGTCATCTACGATGGCTGTTTGCCAGTGGTTACTGATTATTCTGTCCTCAGAATAATCCTGCTGAGGATGTGTTTGTGTTATGCTTGCTGGGGTAATATAAAGTTCTTTCAAGGAAAATCTGACAGGAGTAATGACGTTTGACACAAATGGACAAAAATAAGGGCTGTGAAGACATCCAGCTTAGTCTTGTCCAGTGTATATTTAAAAAAAATATCCCTAAAGCTGAACATTTCTCAAAACAATCTCATAACAATTTAATCAGGTTCTCTATTCAGGGGATGTATGAGTAATGGTTGTGGTTTGGAGAAATTAGTGCACTGAATTTGAGATTCCCTGGGTAAATCCCTCATGCAACAATACTCAAATAATTCAGTGTTGACCCTTCTTCACCAATGGATGCTTCAAGGCAGCGGAAATTTCCAAACCATTCTCTGTGCAAAAGGGTTTGTTGCAAAAGTCTTGTGTTCTTTAAAAACATTATTGCCTCGCATGCTCTTAAAAATGTTCTCCCCCTAAGATCTGTTCTATATGTACATGATTATTCAGACCATTCAATGAATATGTGTTCAAAACTCATTGTTTTTACATTTTTCTCCCTGAACTTGTGCTCTCCTTATCTGCAGAGGACACATGGCTGCTGAGTGCGACATGTCATTTGTTTCAGGTTTCAGGCTGTGACCTTCTTTGTTTCTTAACACTCAACTGTTTTATGTATGAGGCTCACTGCACGTCCTGTGGATCATGGCTCACTCATGCTAATCATGGAGATAATAAAGAAAACCATGTAAAAGAGGCATTAAAATAAAAATGATAGGAAAGAGAGGAAAGGTATCTAGTGCAAGCCATTTCCAGAGTCTATATTTTCTATAACTATACTTGATCAAAGACAAAGTTTACCTTTCCTTCTTCTGCCTATTTTATTTCAGCGTTGTGTGAGTGCTGTTAACCCTCTGTGAACATGTATCAGGAAAACAAAGCAATTATTATATTGTGATAGAAAAAGCTGCTCACCGTCACATGTGAAGTCAGGGGTGGCTACATCCTGGATGGGGATCTCTTTCAGAAAGGCCGGCTTCTGACAGCGAGGGTTTCCACTGACCACCCTGGTCTTCTTCAGCCACTGGCCCAGCCAGGACAGATGACAGTCACACACATACGGGTTAGACAGGAGGTTACTGTGGAGATACAATAAAAGGGAGATAAAGAGATCAGAGGAAAACAGAATTTGAACCTTTTTTCAAAGCTGTCTCAGTTATTATCTTTTGACAGATTTGAAAACTTTTGGGAGAGTACCAGCAGAATGTTTCCCAAATTTCACTCTCACAAAAATTCATGTGACACAGCAGATACCACACAAGACAACCAGCATAGATAACAGATTCAAAGATAAAAACTATTCAAGCCTAACTCAAATACTAGAGCAACACAATTTGCACAAAAACAAGGATACAAAATACAGAAATTTGGAACCAAATATTTCAGGAGCTGGTGCAGATCAAAATAAACCGAGCACAAATAAAGGTGAAAACTGTTATAGTGATCTCTACTCTATGCTTTTGCTGCAGTCTACAAATATATAACTGCATGTTGTTTTTGGTCATTCATATAGTTGAATAAATCAAGATGGAATACAAAGAGAGGCAGCTAGTGGGAGGAAACAAAAGAGAGCCAAAGAGAAAAGGTTATCAGTGATTTATATTTATTTTGGAAAGAAAAAGCGTGCAGGACAATGACAAAGAAAAGGTGACTGAGAGGAATCCTGAAAAGAAAAGAGAAAAGAAAAGGTTATCTGTGCAATTCATTCATTCATTTCTGATCGCCTCTTATTGCATTTTGTTGCTTTTGGAACGGTGCTCATGTAATATTTACGCTGAACTATATTTAAACTAAGCGGAGTGAGGGGAGGCATCAGGAGCACACACTCGACAGGCGGTTTTACTGAAGTGAAAGCTGCTCGAGGCGTCTTATATCTGCTGGCACATCCAAGACAGAGTAAAGAGGCTGTTCTGGCAAACTTCACCGGCAGTCTATTTTACTTTTATTATTATTATTAGGAGGTAAGATACTTCCAGAAAATTCTTGCCTGTTGAGCTTAAAAACAAATCTTACAAAAATTAGAAAAAAGAAATAAACATCTCACTCTGGAAAATTGAAAAGGGACTTCAAGCTTCAATGAAAAATGAGTTGCTCAGTGGTGATTTTGGGGTGAATTTGCAGTCAGAGCTGTATCAAAGTTGGCTCTAAACTTATCAACAAAGATTAAACGATATTTCTTGGTTGAATTGAAAGGACAGTGTTGTTCCTGAAGACAGCTGGCATTTCACGCTAAAGGTCATAAAAAAATGAATCATAATTATACATTTCTTCTAAACTTTTCTTCTTGTTTTCTACAAAAACAGGAACTCATGCTTTTCACAAACTTTGGTTTTCAAAATGAGTTTTTCTGGTCACACAGGGACAATGACCCAAAATGCACCTCCTAAAGCCTCTAGCACTCTCAATGAATCCACTGTTATGCACTGAAAAGAATTACTGACAAACATAATCCAGGCAGTTGTCAAGTTTCTTTAACAGTTACAGTTTTGTTGTAAGTCTTAAAACATCAACAACACAGGTTTTCTATAATAGGATTTCCTGAGGAAAAAACTTCCCCCTGTGAGTCTTACAACATTAAAAAGTCACATGTATCTCTTTAATGGTGATAGTGAGCCTCCCATTCACTTTGTCTCCTGAACAAATAAGCCTTAAGGTTGTTGTTTGTGTTACAATATTAATGGCGTGCTACGATAGATAGGGACGAGTTATATCCTCATTTCCTTGTAATGAATTGACCTCAGAACGTGGCCTCAACTAAATCCCTTCCTTCCTTTTCAATGTGTTAATCTTTTAATTAAATGGACAGGCTCTATTGGGAAACAATGCACTAAAAATGGAGATGAATATTAGAAATAGTAGGATTGAGAGCGAGGGAGAGGAGAGGAAACACAGACGAAAGGAAGGGAATTAATCAGGGAAGTGTTAACAATGAATCTAGATCTGTTTTTACCCCGTGCCAAACAGAGGATACATGATGCATACGAATCAAATACCTATTAGAAAACTAAATAATTGCAGAGCTCAGGAAAAGAATATGTCTCAATTCTGTAGTGATACATTCAAACAGCCTTACTGAGTAAATGCTGATTTTATGCAACAATATATCCATCTATGATGTCCCCATTCACCCTCTTTTGTCTCCTGTCTTTTCCTTTGCAAGGCTTCTGCAGGCAACTTGAATCAAAAATGATGGTAACATTGCAGGACAGAGGACGAGAACAAAACTTTAACCATGGAAAGGAAGAAGGGAGGACATGAAGGAGAAAATAGAGGGGATATGAGGAGTCTTTTCTGGTTCTTCATGTCTATGTTAAGGTAAAATATAAAAGCCTACCTTTAATGTTTTATTAAAGAAGGAGGATGAATTATTTACAACCTTCACATCTGGGTGGTCAGGAGATGATAAAACACACACAGAGACTTTTTTGGTCTTCTCTTTCTGCCACATCCAATAACATTCAGGTTGTAAGAAATGTTACAGGCGATACCTATAACTCTGTTTAAAGCTAATGTATCTGTACTTGAAGCACAAATAACAGCAAGTTCTTGTAAATAGACAAGACTTACAGCTATATTTCATCTGAAAATTAATGTCTTGCTTGCAGCAGGTTTGTGCATCTTAGGAAAAAAAAAGCTGGCAGATGCTCTTCTGTGTGTCTAAGTGTGTTTATGTGTGTGTATCTGTGTGTATCTGTGTGTGTGTGTGTGTGTGTGCAGATGCTGTGATAAATTTAGCTTTGATAACAAATGTCCTGGGATCCAGACCAATCCAGTCGATAATGATGGAGAGCATCTGTGAGGAGAACAGTGTCCAGAAAGCAACATGTGTGCAAATCTGTGTGTGTTGCACGGTGGAAAACACCCACAGCAGAGCAAGTCTCTGGAAAACAAGAGTATAAAAAGGCAAAGAAAGAAAAGAGAAAGAAGATGACAGAGATAAGATAAAACTGAGGAAATGAGGATGGAAGAGAAAAAGAACATGAGAAAAAGATTTAAACACAGGAGCTGCCAGATGAGACTCACATGGTGGAAAGGGAGTGCAGGGTGGAGAAAGCTCCTGGGGCGATGCTGGAGATGCGGTTATCGTACAGAGACAACAGACGGACTGAGCTCAGACCTGTGAACGTGCTGTTGTCGATGCAGGTTATCTGGTTGCTCCTCAGCATACTGGAAGAAAAACATTTTGAAATCAACACTTTTTTTTTTACTTATTTCACAAAGTATTGAATCAATCTGTTGACTAAAAATCAAGAATCTGCTTTTTCCTTCTTGAAAAAGGTAGCTACAGGACTGTTTTTGAACATAAAACATCAGATTTTCACAATTAAGGTGAATACAAATACAACAAGGATACAAGAATGGAGCAAAAATGACGAGAACAAAAGAGGAAACAGGAAGCAGGAGAAAACTCATGTCATTCCCCAAAGCACAACAATGACTGTAATTTGACATTAGCCTTTGACATGCAGTCATGTGGGACCAGGCTAACTGAGTTTGTTAGCATTAGCTATCTCTGGGACAGGCTAACCTAGTTAGCATGGCTATTACTGGAGCTGGGAGCCTTTTAACATAATACAGAGACAGCCATGATGCCATTAGAGAGTCATTAGCCCGCATGTATATACATGATAGCATCAGCCAGTCATTACGGAGCATACACAGACAGCATTAGCTCATGGTTTCATACTCTATCCTGTAAGCCTTAATTGGACTCAGGAGTGGGAGCTTAGATGAGGAACGACAACTGTCCGTCTTTGATAAACAATGCTGTTCCTCTTCAGTTTTAGAGGGGAAGATTCAAAGAAAGTCCAAAATATTTGAAAAGAAAATTTGTAAAGTAACAGGTAGCATTCAAACAGGGGCGGCATCTTTAGACTGAAAAGTATCATCCCGGCAGCAAAAAAGACACCTGAACTCGGGTCAAAAGACGTTAGAATAAAAATTATGTGTGTGACAACTTAAAAAATAAACACTGAACTGATTAACCACATATTAAGGTGACAACACTCAGAAAAACCCAAAAGAGAACCCCCTACCCGAAGATATTCAAATATGACAAAGAGGCTTCATTAGTCATACATTTATTTAAAACACTCCTTTTCATTTTGAACTGGAAATTTTCTGTAAGTCAAACAATAATAATGTACAGAGGCCCATTTCTGCCAGATTAAAATTAAAAACTGGCTTTGTTGAGATATTTTTTTGCCCCTATTAAGTTAAAATTTTGAGCTAAAAATTTAAATTTTGACTGTTTCTGATCATTTTGACTTAAAATCAAATTGTTGACTTAATTACCTGAAAATTTTGACTTTTCATCTTTAAAATAATTGAGCCTTTGTCTCAAAATGTTGACTTAATATGGGCCAAAAAATTATCATCAAAGCAAAGTTTTCATTTTAATTTTTTCAACTGGCGGAAAAGGGTGCTTAAATAAACATATTTATATATCTCTTGTGCAAAAGTATAAAAATGTGCCTAGAAACCTAAAGTCAAAGTAAAATTTACATTTTGAGGTGTTGGAATTTTCAGCAATACAAAGGTACCAGCTTTGCAGACAGTACCCGCAGGTGTCTCTCACGAAAAAAGAGGGGCAGGATCATATATCTGCAGTTTTTTTTGTAAAAGTGCATTATGATGTCTGTGTTTTCGTGTCTGAAAGCACAGTACAAGCAGTCAGAGCATGTTTACGTGCATGCTCAACATCTTGACAGCTTGGTGCAATGGAATAATGCCTGTAGCCCAGTTCAAGGCTATATTACAAGTATCAATGGTCTGTAGAACAAGCTGAGAAAAAACGGGACATTTTGGGGAATTTTACAATCCCCCCAAAAAAACTTTAACATCAAAAAGAAGGATATGGCTGGGCAACAGAGGACATTTGGTCACCTTATCATACATCTAACCCCCCTTTCTGTAGCTACTAGTTAATTCCATAACTCTTTTTGAAAATTTCATCCACCCCTTCAACAGAAGCACTTCCCCTGCTCTTTTTATAGCACTTGTTTACATGTTATTCGTTACAATTAGCATTTTTGACTCATGGGGGAATATAGCCTGCATAATAGCATAATATAAACTTTGATAACAAGCAGACCACTACAGACATGAACTTAAAAGGAGCACAACCTCTCCCTCTCTTTCTCTCTCTCTCGCACATAAACACAAACACAAACCTTCTGACTTACAGAGTTTTTAGGCCAGTCAGCCCCTTGAACATGCGTCCCTGCAGTCCTGTTAGCTTGTTCCCCGTTAGCAGCAGCTCCAAAACTCCACCTGCTCCATCAAACGCACCATCTCGGATGTCTCTCAGCTTGTTGTTGCTCAGGTTGCTTCAGGAAAGACAAAACACAATTTCATATTAAGAGATGTCTGTGTTTTAATTTAGATCCATGCAGGATGAGCTGCAGAGTTTCACCAACAGACACAGAGTGAAACAACATGGCAACAAATGTTGCTGTTGATAAAATATTACACAGACACAATATTTCCAATTTAATTGCAGTAATCAATCACGTCACTTCAACCAATAAATGTTAACTCCTCTTTCTTTTATCTGAATGTCCCAGTCTTGTCGATATTACAATAGATATTCTTATAACAGCTTACAGCCATCATCACCATAACTCACAGGCCTCATACACGCACACAGACAATGACACACACACAAAAGTAAATGAGACAAGTGGTCACAGACAGCTGAAAACGATTGCCATCTCTCTTCCTTTCGCGCACAACGAGAAAATGAAAATGAAAAGAGAGCGTTTGGCCACAGAGACAATAACTTGAGATGATAGCTATCACAACGACTGTAGCTTTCATTCACAGCTAGTTTTGTGTTTTCTCTTATCAGCTTCACACAAGAAGAGAGGAGAGGAAAGACCAAGAAGTTGAAGAGGAGGAGAAGAGGTGAGGAGGTGAGGGAAAAAAAGCACAAGAGATGGGACAAATGGGCAGAGAAGCTTGGAATATACAGGGGTAAGAGAAAATTAGGAGGGATGAAGAGGAGAGGAAAGGAAAGGAGGAGATGAAGACAGAAAAGGAATTGAGAGAAGGAAAATGGAAATGCGAATGTAGCCAATCTATACCGTCAGTGACACTGCTAGATGGTTAGCAATTTCCTCTCCAATAAATCAACTGCTGCTCTCTGCTCTGTCTTTCTCTATCTCATTCTGACACACACACACACACACACACACACACACACACACACACACACATATAAAGCAGATAAGGAGTGACTGTAAATCTGAACTGAAGGCCCATCTTCTATTTCCATTTAATATTCGCTTCCTCCATACCTCTCGTCCACACTTCTTTGCTCTCCATCTCCTTCTATCCCATCCTCTTGCTTGTTCTCAGACACTACTCTTCCTCCTTCCTTCCATCATGTGTCACTCATTCTCACCTCTACTGTTGCTGAAGCTGGCTTTGCTTTCTTTACATGTTTCGCTTCACCTTTCCCCAATCTCCCCCCTCTTCTGTTCTGTTTCTTGACAGCTTATTCTTTTGTTCAATCCTGTCACTGTCTTCATCCACATTTTTCCCACACTGTCCAGTCATCTTGTTTTTGTAATGCTATTGTCCATATTCAAATGAGGCCACTTTTCTCTGACTCAAGTGCAAATGCTGTTTTATAGATGCACTACTTTGTCCGAAGTTCAAACTTTTTTTGTCAACTTTATTTTCATTACCTTGCCTCTTTTTTAGGTGGCAAAACCAAGGCAAATCAATAAAGTTGGATTGTTAACAAAAAAACACCAACATGATTGAATGCAGTATAAATGGAATCTGAAAGTGTTAAAAAAAAAAAAAAAAAAGAATACGTACATCTTTTTTAAGTTTGGCAGCTTCTTAAACGTCCCTGTAACCTCCAGTAGAGCAATCTCATTGTCGTTTAGCCTCCTGCAGAGAGAGAAATGGAGAGAGAGGGTTAGGCATTTATTCTTTTTCACTGAAGTCAACACACACACACAAAAAACGAACATGCACACACTCAAGACTAAAATGAGATGGGGGGAGAGAAAGGCTGCACGACCGCATGAAGGTTAAGAGGCCTTTAGTGACTGCTGAAGTATGATGCTGCCCAAAGCAAAAGAGGGGAAAATAACCTGACACACCAGAAAGGAGACACAAAAGTGCAGAAAAAAGATGAAAAGGAAAGAAAAAAAGAGTCAAAGAGAAACAAAAAAAGGAGAGAGCAATGAATCCTTTCTATGCGGTCATCAATACCCACAATGCCTTAAGCCAAGAGAAAACAGTTTGAGAGATAGTAAGCTAGACATCTGCTTTATTGAGGTAATTTGTACTAAAAGAGAGCTGCTAAAAGTCCGCTTATGTGTTAGTGTGTGTGTGTGCGCGTAAAAGGAGGTAGAGTGAGAGAAATTGAGGAAAGAAGTAAAAGTTCAGCTGAAGGGGACACTTTCTAATGAGATACAAAGGGAGTTAAAAGATGGATCAACCTGGGTAAAGCTAGATTGGAATAACTTATTACAGAGTCCAAAGTCAGTCACTGCTTGGTTGATTTCCACATTTTGAGTGCAGCGATTATGTTTAAATCATTTCTAATCTCTTTACTCTGTGATCTAGAGCCCTCATTATCAACTCCGACTGCACAGAGAATTTTATTAAGTGCAAAAAAAATCTCTTAAGAGTGATTTTTTTCATGGCTATTGGGGACTGTCAAGACCAGTGTCAAGGAGTTTCATGGCCAGTGGGATGAGTCACTTAAACAGAAAGGCCTAATTTCACTTTCAAACCCACAGACTTACGGACTTTAAAGCTCATTCCTGGTAAGTGTGTGAGTGCTTCGAGCTGTCCCACAGTCAAATCATTAAGTGCATGAGGTTTATGATGTGAACTTTACAACGCCAAATTGAACACTTTCAACCAGTCTGAATATCTGCAGACTTTTCTTTAAGTCTCAATGCTGAAAACTTTGTGATCATAGACTGTTTTAATAGGGATGTGGTCTCAATGATGTCACTCACTGGTTTTTTGAAAGGTAATAGGAAGCTTAAAGATTTTGGAAAAGTTACTTCAACTAATCCATCTAAGCCAGGAATAAAAAGGGGTGGAGCTGAGGTGGCAAAATGACTCTTAGTTTCTGATGACAAAATGGCCAATGTCAGTCAAACCAGCCTTTCTCCTTTTAACCTGCAATAATGCAAAACCCTTGACTTAATGACATAGGCTGATTGGTTATAAAGTCAGTTTAATCCCCATGTAGTTTTTTTTGCTACATATAAATAAAACTAAAACTGCTTTATTTATCAGGCTGCAAACATTTTTGATTCTCCTGCAGAAACATGGGCTCTTATGAGGATTATTTGTCTTTTGCAGTCAGACCCAAGTGGACACTTGGGGAAGTGCAGCATTTTGCATTTCCACCATGGACTGCACACAGAATGGACAGCGTGGCAGTTTTTGTGGTGACCTCACTTTTTTCTGATTGCCATAGCATCCATGATTTTTGCAGTCCATGACTTCCACACTAGCTTCTTATAAATATTACCAAATTGTTTTTTGTCTTTTTTATATCAAAGTCACATTCAACAAATTTTGAATAGGAAAAAAAAAGAAAAATGTACACAAAGCAGGTATGGATGTTGAAGGGTTGATTTCATGTGGAAGTATTTTGTACAATAATTGGCAGGATAACATTTACTGAGTGAGTCAACATCTTGTTATTCAGAAACACCTTTAGGGGGAACATGTGATGTCGTCATAGAGAGTCCTATTTCTCATTTTAATACCATCAATCCCTCACAGACACACATTTCATGCTTGTTATAACTTAAGTCTGAGAGGGTTTGATGGACAGGCTTTGAGTGGAGTTTTATATAGAGACGAAGATAGACAGAAAAGAGAAATAGGGCAAGAGAAAGAGCCTTCAGCCCAGGCACAAACTCCCCTGATTTCCCCTGATAAAGCAGGTTACACAGGGCATGACTGGCAGCTCAGTGCACGTGTGTTCACATGAGTGTGGCTTTAAAAAACACATTAGTCTGTTGTGTGTGCGTGTGTGTGACAGAGAGTGTCAAAATAGCAGAAACTTTGATCTGCCCTCTAACCATCCATAAAGGACAAAGTTTATATATTTGACATGGAGCACCCTGGGAACAGATAGGCAGTAAAGGAGGGAGAAGTGGATGATATCAGGGTTCACAGAGAGCACAGGAAACAAAGAGGGACAGAGGAGTTGGAGGCTAATGGTTTGTGGGATACTTACATTATTAGTCATCTTAAGTGACGGCCACAGTTAAATTCACCATTAAACCACTAATTTCTATAAGTAATTCAGCTGCAATCATCCTACATCTGCTTTAATGCTGCATTTGAGTTTTAATCTACAGCCATTCTCCGTTAGCGCTGCACTGATAGCCTTGACCATCCTTTACCTACATTTTAAAGCTGCAAGTGATTCAGCGTTATTAGCTAAAACTTTGCCTCAGGCTGGATTTCTATTTCCTGACTGAAAATATTAGCTTACTGAATATTTGATGAAGTGCCAGGTGTTGAAAGTAAAATGGGGCTGGATGATTTTAGCCGCAGCAGACTTCTAATGTGACACACTTATTAGTTAGAAAGCTAGTTTTTAGGATTGTGTTGAAAGCATAGCAGACTTTTAAAGACCAGTTTAATCACATCCCTGACAGTATTTTAAAAGCTGATGTTCTTCATTTCAGATAAATTTCCTTTTTTAAATTTTCCTACAATATTTCCACCTTTAACTTGTTTTTCAAAGTCTAAGCCGCTTGCTTGCAGACTTTGATCAAATTTACCATTTAACCTTTTTCACAGCCAGACTATGGTTTTCTTGTTGTGTTTATCTGTTTTACTTTTTTCCCCTGCAGTAAAATGAACGATCCTTGGGACTGCTCAGTATTCTTGTGTGAGACCCTTCACCAGACATTATGATGCCTCCTTTGGGACTTTGAGAGAGATGGAAAGACTGTAGAGGGGGATTTAGTCTACAAGCTAGAAATGAAAAGTGACGTTCGTGATTCTGCTCTCAGCGATGCAAAGAGAAAAAGCAGAAATGTGTATGTGCAATGCATAACTGTACGCCTACATGCCGGGTCCTGTGCATGACTGTGTATCACTGTATTTATGGATGTCTGTTTTTGTGCATGCATGAGCCTGAGAAAGTGAAAAACTTCTTGAAAAGACTATGGCCTGCTATGGAATATAGAGTAGTTTTAAGTTTCAGGTCAAAGCAGTCGACCACATGGCATTATAATTTTGATATTTCATCATGTGTTGCATTAAATAAGGATGTGTGCGTATGATAAAGTCTGACTTACAGGTCTGTGGTGTGTTCAGGGATGTGTGGAGGTATACGGGTCAATTTGAGGTTGGAGCAGTCCACCACGGTGCCTTCACAGCGACATTTCTCAGGACACACAAGGTCCTGGAAACACTCGCCGCTCAGACGGCTGCGGTAGTCTTCCTGACCTGTAGAGGAGAGAGAGATGGAAGACGATAGGAGAGAGAGAGGGAGACACAAACAAGCATAAAGAGGGAGGGGGAGAAAGAGAAGCAAAACAAAATAAATAACAGGAGCAGGACAGAGAAGGAAAAGGGATGTAAGGGGAAAAGAAAGAAAGACAAAGGGAGACATTAAAGTCTTATTGCTAAACTCTGTGGGTTTAAAACTATAAACACATCACATTTACACCTGGATTTTACCATCACAATATACTGTGATATACACTGTGTACAAACAAAACTAACTCCAAAAGAGAATGTACGCACATGTCAAAAACTCACACTTCTGCTGAGAGGTGAATATCTGTCTGAATAATCTGACTTTGGATGTAAACAGTTCCTGAAACAGTCATGAACAAAATGAACAGACTGCATACTGCTGCAGTATTGTTCTGCAGGCACATCGCTGATGCAGAGAGGGGTGATTTTGCACGGCTATCATCGTAAATCACATTAACAAACAGATATCCGTGTGGTTTATAGAATCATTCTCTTGATGAATGTGGTTTAACCCCGGATGTTTTTGTTTAACAAGGTGAGCCAGAGACCACTTCTGTTATTTAGATGTAATGCGAGCAGATATTATTTATGACCCTGAGGGAAAGACCTGGTTTAAGTCATGCAGCACTCGTATTCATGCGTCACATCCACTGTGCGTTGTTCTCACAGTTATCTGAAACTAATTCGTCTGTATTTTTTCTATCAAATTAAGCCGTCCTGTTTTTGTCAATAAACTTCTTTACCTTTCATCCATCCACCCTTTGAGACTTGAATGTAAACCGCTTTTTTAAAAATCAAAGACCACCTATTAAGCATTATTGTGCAATGCATGCAGCCCTTATTTGAACTGTTAGTGATCACTACTTTCCAAATAATGTCCCAGAGCTGCCATACAATGCATTGGTTGGCAAGAAAAGAAAGAAGAAAAAGAATAAATAAAAGGAACAGAAAAGTTTTGTATGAGGAAAAACACTTGTTTAACAGTCTTGGACAAATTTTTTCTTTGAGGCAGAAAACAGTGAGGCAGTCTGCAAAGGTCATGAAAGCAGCCATGCTAGTCAGTGAAGCACTGCCATGCTGTTGGGGAATTCTAAAGTGAAGGCAGGTGTACAGTTCAGGTGCAGATTTTTCTTGTAGAAATGTGCTCCCATGGTAAAAAGAAGGTAAGACATGTAGGGCAAGTTTTTTGTGTAAACAGAAGCTAGCATGGCTAGGAAGCTAACAACAGGAGTCCACAACATTGTTTCAGCTTCCTTACCAAACATTTTGTTGTCAATAGCTTGTGTTTCTCTACTTAAAATGCCAACACTTATTGAACAAAGAATCAAGAGCAGGGGCCAGGATCCAGACCTCTTTGACTCGTGTGGCATCATCACAAAAATAAATAGCATTTGTTTACCCTCCACTGATCCTCATATCTGGTTTGAGTACTAACACTAAAATAGCATTCAGCTGTTATATTCCTGTGTGATATCATTACCAACTACTGGGAATAAAATGTAACTTGTTTAAGGTTCAGTAACGCTGATTTCTGTATTTCAACCACAGCTACAGTTTGACAAACCAGAAGCTGGAGGCACACAAAAAGAAAAAAGTAATAAGCCCTTAATTTCAGCTCCAAGGCGTGTGATTGGCTGGGAGAGGCAGGTGGGTGTGTGCTCGGCGGTCCCTGGCGCTTGACGGAACCATGTGATGTCACAGTAGGCGGGGCCACATGGTTAGATCAAGCACAAGAGACAGCTGCACGAACCAATCAGAATGCAGGTCCACACAGGAGGAAGGTTGGGCAACAGAGAGCTGCACCAATCAGTCAGGGGAGGGCAGGGCAGGGTCCAGACAGCAGAGGAGAGGCAACAGACAGCTGCAGATCCACACAGGAGAGGGGGGTTTGACCAGAAAACTGTCCACCGATAGTGTAAAATGTCCACACAGGTCCAGAGAGGAGGAAGAGAAGATGCAAGGAGAGGCATGGGGCTGCAGAGAGGAAGGGCTGAAGCAAAGAGGGTGGCCATAACCAGCTGGAGGAACTTTTATAATCTAGTTATCCTGATTGATGGCATGAGGAGGGAGCATAAAACAATGGCTAGTTTACCACTGAGACCTTCCAGGCAAACAAACCAAACCCCAAAACACTGTTGTTAAACCATTAACAGCAGAAAGGTGGACAATCTCATCGCCATGCTTTTAGCCTAATGGGCGTTTTTCAGTAAAGTGATTGTGCATAGAGTCAAACTTATGGGCATTTGTCGCTGTGGGACGATGTTTATTCTCCTGAAACCCTAAAGAATTTTGTAACAGAATTTCACAAAAGATTACCAAAAAATATAAGCCTTATCCTTGAACAAGAATAAACAAGAATAAACAATGACCTGACAGCATCTGATATTGATTTGTAGGATAGTACTATTTTTTTTTCGAGTGATGAAAGAAGACAGAATCTTTGCTTAATTCTCATATGAGCTCATCCCAACATTAAAAAAAGATGGTCAGAGTGAAAAATTAGGCCCTTTTTAGGTAACCAATCTTTATTTCTCCATTTATGATTTCTAAATATTATATCTAGACCTGACAAGTAAGCAGAAAAACCTTATCTGATTTGACACAAGACTAGCACACTTGGTTGAAATCTGAGTTTTTCACAGTGACTCTTATATGCTGCCATGTAATAGCAAGTTTTACTTAAACAAAAGTCTGTAAAGCGATTCTTAAAATGAGTTTTCCAGTGAACCATAAAAAATGATTATGTTTAAGACAGAGAAAACAAAGTGAGGAGCCACTGCCGAAAAGCTCGGAGGATGTTAAGAGCACACAGAGAGACTTTTATTCACAGTCTCTCACATGTGGGTGATCACAGTCTATGGCTGGTCCCTGCTGAGCTCCTTATTGTGCTGTTTCAGTGTACTGAATTGGCCTGGGCTGTAATTAGAGGGACCCAAGGCTCGTATCAAGGGTAATAACAGTAATACAATACTAGCTCACAGAGAGAGATAGAGGCTCTACTCTGAACGCTTGTGTGTTTTCACAAACAATTTCACTTTGTAATTGTGCACATAAACCACTGAGTTTATGTTGAAGTAAATGTGTTCGTGGTGATCTACACAAATATGTCTTAACCTCTAGACTTTCCCCCCAACGTGTGTGTATGATGCAGGTGTGTGTGTTTTTGAAGTTATTTCCTACCTGTGCACCTGAACTTCTTTCCTTTAACCTGGCTGATGCGTTTGTTTGCCAGTCTTCTGGGGTGGCTGCAGCGTGCTCCACTGGTCTCAATGGGGTTGTCAAACAGGTAGTCTGCCAGCCACTTCAGGTGACAGTCACACATAAAGGGATTTTGAGCAAGATGACTGAAAGAGGGAGAGGAGAGCAGAGACATGAAGATGGGTTTGTCACAGGGATACAAATAAAAGTATCTACAGTGGCTTAAGTTGTTTGGATTGTAGTGCTACTGTATAACACCTTACAACTCCCCCCATGATTTAATTGTAAATGTTTTCAGTATCTAATCATGGACAAATATGTCTGGTTCAACACTTAAAGGGAAGATGGGATTTTTGATTCTAAGTTGCAGAATTTTTGTCAACAGCTGTTGAAACACTTCAGATAAAGGAAAGGAAGTCACTACGGCATCCAGCCTGCTTTGTTATTTGGTCTGTTTTTTCATAATACAGTAATGAATACAATGAATTTCTGTGTACTGATTATTTGTTTTTATACATAAAAACACAGATTGGCCACAAGTATTTCATTTTACAAAGCCCAAAATTAACCTCTCACTCACAAAAACTCGAAAACCTTGCACATTTGGGGTGTAATCCTGGAACTTTACAGGTTTAGTCTGATAAATTTATGGCTTTATTTGAATACAGTCACATGACTTCTTTGCAATTTCATAAATGTTCTTAAGAATTCTGATGATGTATAAGCATGCAGTACATTGATAAGGCTCAAACAGTACAGGGATCAATTAGTTTTGAAATATAACATGGAAATTATAGATCATTATTGTTGCTTTTGCTTTGCACTTATTTTTTGAGATTTTTTTTGTAAGATGAGAGGGTTAGGTTTCAAATAAGCTTGAGGGTCACCTTTTTGGTCACCTTGAAAATTCAGAAGAATTGTTTCAGTTATATATAATATATGTTTCATATATTTAATCTATTCATTCATCCATTCATTTCAAACTCCTCCTGAAAACTTCCATTACTGCAATCAGACAGTTAAGGATCATTTTTGTGTCAGTTTAAACTCTAGTCAACACACTTAAGTTCCTGAAAAGTCCTGAAGTCTTGTACTCACAGAGTCTTGATGGAGCGTAGAGGTGCGAACAGGCCTTTGCTGATTGTTTGTAGTTTGTTGTCGTACAGAGACAGCAGGTTGAGATTCTGCAGATCCTGGAAGGTGTTGACTCTCAGACAGTTTATCTTGTTGGCATTGAGCAGCCTGAGGAAGCGAGAGGAGAAACATTCCCATTGGTAACTCATTCATGTTTTATTTTATATCATGATCTCTGTACATTGCGCAAACCTGCTCTCACCTCATACACAGATGATGAGATGATTTACTTTTCCAAAAAGCATCTCTATTACAAAACCACAACTCTCCTCTCTTGTCATCTTCCACTCACTATTTCTTCCTCTGTCCCTTCAAAAAGCCTCTCCAACCCTCTCCTCACAGCTATGATTATATTTCTGTCTGGCCCTGACACATAAATCTAAAAATTGTGGTTTTATGTATTTCCCTTCTTTTTTTTTCTCTTTTTGAGTCGTCTTGTGAGTGTAAAACTCAGTTCTGACAGGAAGGGACGGATGGTGAGAGGAACAGGACGGGTGAGGAGAAGGGGCAAAAGAATAGAGATGTGATGGAGGAAATAATGGGTTGAGACAGTGAATGTACGTGCAAAATTTGACTTGCACTGACACAGATATACAATTAAGCGGAAAAAAAGGGCTGACAGAGTGTAGCAGAGAAAAGGGAAAATGAAGAATGTGATAGAGGGATTAGGTAAATGACAGGAAAGGTTTACACCACCACCCTTTTCTCTCCATATGTCCATCTTTCATACAATGTATTATGCCGACAAGCTGACAGCTTTTTACCTGTGCTCTTTTGGTTTATGCCCAGCTCATCCTTTTACTCTTTTTTTATCTTCTTCTTAGTCTTTCTTTCACTTTTTGTTTCTTTATGTCTCATACCCTTGCTCCCTTTCTCCGTCCTTCCTTCATCTGACAGGTGACTAACTCTCTGCTTGGTACAGCAGCTCAGCTTAATAATCTCGAGTCATCCTAATGAGCACCTATTCTGGCAAAAACCACTCGCAAACCACACACAAATTTACAGGCAGATCCACGCACACACATGCGGCTCTGCGACATCTCCACGCCTCATTAGGCAGCTCACAGGAGGAACTAATTACTTGAAACTGCACCAGTAAAATAGAGCAGCGCAGACAATATAAACAGCAGACTGGTAGCTATACAAAGCAATAAACACATCTTTGCAGTGGATGGTTGACATGCTGCCTGATTCACCTTTTAATCTAATATATAATTTATAAATATAACACTGTATGGGGGAATAACAGCATCTTTAAAACTCTTGTTGAACCAACCTTTCCAGAGACAACAGGATTTATCCTGTCTGGGACCAAATAGGTAAAGATATATTCCCTCCTACATCCACTGAGCGTGCTCCAACACCCACAGGCGTTGGCTTTGCGAGACTGACCAATGATGTGGCAAGGCATGAATATTAATGAGACAATGATTGAAGCCATCTTAAATGTGCAGAAACAGTCTTGATTTATCATATCAAGGGAACAAGCATGCATGTTTAAACAAATATAAAGCAGTTAGTGTTCAACACATCATGACCGCAGCATCATGTCAAGGTCCAAGGGGTACAGAGAGATGTTAAATGTTAATGGTGTTGTACAGAGTTGGTTCTTATGCTCAACTTTTTGAATCTCATCTGCATTTATATATCTATCCTCCTTATGTATATGTGTTTTTTCTCTCATTCTGTCTCTATCTATTCATGTATCCATCCATCCAACCCCCCCTCTGCTTCTTTCCCTCTGTTTCTGACTATGCACCATGCATCCCAATGACCCACGGTGGCCCATAAAAGGTATTTGCAGGTTAGATTCACTCATCCTCATTTTCTTTGCTTGGCTTCACTTTACGATGGAAAAGCCCAGAACATTAGCAGTTTCTGCAGTGGACTGCGGCATTCGCCAGGGCCATATGCCACATACAGTACGGATGTAGCCATTACAGGAATCAGAGTTTTTACTGCATGCTGAGCCACTGCTGCAGTTTGAACCCGTGCCCACGAGGAATCATTCAGAATGAATGGCTTTCCTTCCCAGAGACCTTTAATTTTAAACTAACTGTGGGAGATTACAGTTCAGTGCAGGAATACTCAGTGCACGACAGATGGAGGGTAAATGCATGCAGAGGGGATTCTGCTGTAGCTGCCACTGTATTAAGGTGATCATTATCAAGTCTAGCTTTCCCGCATATGTGAATACCATCATACATCATGTTAAAGCTCCTCTGAGGAACTTTCAGTCAGTGTTAATTTAGCTCCCTCTATGGATGAAGCTGTACCTCATATCTCTTTGCTCATTTTATCTTGCATAAGAAGACGTCATGTGTTTGTGAGCAGAAAACCTCTTCTTGTTTTCTTCAATCCATAAAATGTGTTTTTTTCTTTTGTATTAAAAAAGAGCAAAAATATCAATTTCAGTCGCCCTCATAGCTGGCCATAAACTCCTTAGAGGAGCAATGAGGGACTTCATAAAAAGCTAAGTCCACGAGTCTGTTTAAAGTTAGTACATAAGCACCTAAATATGAGAAATTGTTCCATCTTTCCCATGCAGTTTCTGGTCATTTCTTACTTCTGTCTCATTTTCCCTCTACAAAGTGAAGTCCTGCAACTCTAGAGATTCAGGAAAATCATGGATACGAGCTGACATATCTCAATTATGTCTTCATGTAGTGTAGCAACATTTAAAAGCTATAGATCAACAGGAAACAAGGAAAAAGATTAATTGATGTCAACTGATTTGTATCCTCTTAAGAATAAAACAAGGAATTAGTGTATACAACACAATTTCAGGTAACATCAAGCCTAAGGAAGCCGCAAATTTCACACCAGTAAGATAAAAATATGGGAAACAAAATTCAAAGGATTTTTGAAATATGATTACAGGGTGAATGTCCATCATTCAGGGGCAGCTGAAAGCAGTAAGAAGCATAGAGCGTTTTGATTTTTACAAAACTTAGCTGACGAAAAGTATTTATTATCTGCAAAGTGATAGAAAAATGATGTTGATGGAATTCTCCCGTCTTTTCCAGCCTGTTTAGACATGACACTAACATCAGTAGTGATACATTCAGGTACCAATAGAAACTTGAGAGTCTGATGATTGAGAAAGTTTTGTTTTCAGTTTCTGGATTGAATAATTGGTTTGTAAATGCCAGCCATTTAAAAATAAGTGTTTTTTGCTCCGACAAGCAAATTTGGGATTCAGAGGGTAAACTTGGAATGGAAGCTATTTGACTCCAAAATAAAGTTCATAGCATAAAATGTACAACATGGTAATATACACTTACGACAAATTTTTGTATTTGGCATGAACTAGGAGATGCACAAAAAATAAAGTGGTTGTTGTTCACAAGAATCTGTATTGAAAAATATTTTCATGGTAAAATCTTGAAAAATCGAGTATCACTGAGAAGTCCAAAACCCACAGACTCTCTGCGTTTCCTGGGTACAGTGGCTCACCCCTTGTTGAAGTTTGACATCTCTTTGTTTCTTCCTTTGTTATCCTGGAGGGTAACACACACATACCAACAGATACACACAGAACAACAGATCACACAGACAGTACTTACAGTAGCTGCAGGGAAACCAGTCCATCAAACAATCCCTTGGGCAGCTCTGTGATCTTGTTGCCATACAACACCCTGCACAGGAAAACAAAACAACATCATTTAGGTTACTGCGGGTACTTGGTCGGCTTACATTTAAAGACTTTTATGGCCTGGAGCTGGCTGAAAAACACAGATTAATGTTCTATGTCTGCAACTTGTGGCTTTTCTTGGTATTTAGTCTAATTTAAGTGTGTTTTCAGGGAGATTTGTCTCCAGTTGATCTTGAAACTGGTGTTGCTGGGATAGTGTGCTGTGTTACGAGACTACGCATTGTGATAATGATGCAGCGTGACACAAAATGATCCCATGATGTGGTATGATACAATGTGACAAAAAGAAAGAAACAATTCTAAACCATACAAGAACAAATAATACCACCTGAAAAGACAATATAAGAAAAGATAGAGTTATAATGCTGTATTGAATTGTTTGTGTCTGATTTGAAACAAAATGAGAGGTTAAGGTAAGACATGATATGGTGCAATACGATACAAGAAAATATACGTTTTGCTGCATGTATCATTCAAGAGCAGCTCAAGTCTACCCTTTCTTTTTTAATAAACTTGTTTTAAGTACAATGAAAAAGAAACAACAATAAAAGTGGCAGAATTAATCGCTGTGCAACTTGGTGCGATTTCAGCAGTTGTATTTTATGAGATTTAAAAAAAAGACATGGTGTTCGCGGTCACTCAGGCTTTTCTCACTTAGTGAGCTGTTCAACTGGTTTTGAGTTTAAGTGTCAAAAAGTGAAGTAAAGATGAAGATGAGCTACCATTAGCAGTTGCAACTGTTTAATTCACTTGAGCAGTTTTATATTTGCTACATCACGCCTCAGCTGCCCTCTACTGCAGAAGTCGTGCCTCTCAGTGACATTACTGCTCAACAAAACTCAACTGTGTGTGTGTGCAGGTGTGTGAATATGTGGATGTGTGTATGTTTTAGACATCCAGCCAAGTTCACCTTGTCTGCCCCTTCTTGTCTGTCGGTCCGTCTCATTTCCATGCTCTGGATTGATTCAAATTAAACTGTCCTTCATGTTCTTATCACAGTCACCCTCAGTGATTACAGGCCCATGCAATTTCACATACACACACGAGCAAATACAGTGACACACAAACAGCGTCTTCCACCGTTGTGGTCCAGTTGTCAACATCGACAGCGACAACATTTTTATTTGCTAAATGTCTGGAAATGCAATTACTCCTCTGTCTGGATATGTGTGCACATGTCTGTGTGTTTGTGTGTGTGAGTGAGTGTGTGAGTGTGCGTGTGTCATACTTACAGCGAAGTGAGTGAGCGAAGGCCGCTGAAAGCATCAGCAGCAATGTCAGAAATCTGGTTCTTACTCAAATCACTAAGGAGAGGAAAAGACAGAGAGAGAGAGAGAGAGAGAGAGAGAGAGAGAGATAATATAAGTGCATTACTGTAACACAGGGTAATGGGGCTCATTCATGAATGTCCTAGAACTGTCTGACAAATGATCATAAGAGAATACATCAGTAGGGGTCAAGGCAAGGGGACACGAGGCTAGAAAAAACAGCAAGAGGGCTGAATGTGTAAGTAACTGACAGACAGAGTGATAGATAGACTGAAGGAAAGAGATGAAGAGAGAGGGAGAGACAAAGAGAGAGAGACTTGCAGCAGTGACATGTTAAGTGCAGTTCATGTCATTCACTTCCACCATAAGATATATTATTTAACACCTTGACTAGGGTCATAGAGGTGTGCATGGGGACACATGACACATGAGCGTGTTAAAGTGCATGTGTGTGTCGGAGAAGGGCGGGGGGGGGGGGGGGGGGGGGGGGGGGGGGGGGGGTGTTACTGGCGGGGTACATAACCTTCAAATCTTGCTCAAGTCTGCAAGTCTGGCATTTTCAGGCATTTGCATGATAAGGACATTTTTCACCAGTGAGCTTTATGTCCATGGGGTGTGTGTTCGTGTTTATGTGTGTGTGTGTGTGTGTGTGTGTAACAGAGACAAGAAAGAGATGACCTGTACTGAAGTGTGTCAGTGTGTTTTCTGGTTTAGTCTTGACATATGCCCTTTTCTTTAAATAATACACAATGCACTATAGCCTTGAGTAACTACAACTGTGATTCATTATTTTTCTGTTAGTTAACTTAATCATTTTTTAACCAGGTAAATGTTGTTCACTTGCAGAAAGTATCAAAAAAGAGGAGCTCATAAAGTTTCCAAGATTACTGAAAAATATTTTCTCATCTTTCAAGGATAAGCCTAAAAATAAAGAAACTTTTGGGCACTCAGTTAAACTTATTTTTTATAACTGCCAAGTAAAATAGGCTTTCATCTGAAAAAACATATTCCAGATGGTAATGATGACACTTGCACACTCGACATGACTCAGTTTGTTTATAGTTTTGTTTATAGCTCTTAAACAGGAATTCATCCTGCATTGGTTTTATTCATCTATAAACTTTTAATACAGATGTGTCTGCCCATCTCTCAGAGCTCTGAATTTATATAATGGTGTTAATCTCTCACAGGATGGTTGGCTAAGCTTTATACAACAATTTACCTGTTTTATTTGTTTACAAGCTGTAGCTGTCACCAATTATTGTTCTACAAGCATTGTTTCATTTCACACCACATATGTGAAACAAGGTAACTAAGTGAGCATTTGAGTAAAAATAAAACGTGTTTGACTGTTAGTATGAATGTTTTTAGCAGTTGAAAAACATATCTGATATAACAATATGATGGGTTAGAAAACAATCCTAGCCAGGACTAACTTTGTCAAAGAGAACTAGTTCAGCTAATACTGATTTACCATGCAAACCAGCGCGTGAAATGGTGTGCCCCAAGGCTCTGTACTGGGAATCCTTTTACTGACAAAGCTTAATTCTTATGCAAAGTTCATAAATGCCATTGTTGACAACAGTTGTGTTCATACTTTTTTTCAACTTGATTGGCCCAACTGTACCAACCATTTTTGTCTTATGAACCCCTCATCCTTTTTGTCATTACATGAGTACCTCCACACTCAGGCACGTTGATGATTATTCAAAAGTAGAATGTAAAATAATTGATTTTTAAATGAATTTGAACATTTACTTCACTGTCATTTTCTTCTTTTTGGCTCATTTTAAACATAAAAATGAATAATATGTTTCCCTGGAAATAAATATAAATCAAAATTATTGACCTGATTTTGTTATATCTAACTCTCATGACATTTACCACAAAAAAACAGGAGCTCCACTGAATTTTGGAGCGGCCGTGTCACAGGTTATTGACTCCCAGGGGAAACTAATTGTGGGGCACACATATCATATTATTTCAGTACTTCCAAGTTGGAAATAAATTCATAAATGTTTCCATGCAACCTCTCCAACATCACCGTGTATACCATGGTTGGGAATCACCGGCGCAGATATAAGATGGCTGGGAAATGTGTGCATAGGTAAAAAAAAATACAATTGATTAACCCTGTCTTTGTCATCTGTTCTAAAAAATGATATTCAATAATCATAAACTTGTTTCAGTCCTGTGTATAATTGTTTGACTTGAATAAGAAATCACAGATTTCAGACACATAACTATTCCTAATTTTAATCTTTAAGAGCTAAAAGATGAGAAAGTTGTCTAAAATGACAATTAAAAGCTCTGACAAAAGATAATCAAAAACAAAACAAACAAACAAAATACACAATGAGATTTAACTGATTCAATACAGTAAAACAAATGGATGCAGAGATATAATTCTCTAACTCCTCTGAGGAACTAAGCTGGAGTATAAATATATGCTGTTGTGTCTCTGTGAGTGTGTGTGTTTGTGTGTGTTTGTGTGTGTGTGGTTTATCCAGACTTACATCCTCTTCAGCTTCTTGTATGCAGTGAAGGCTCCAGCAGGGACACCTTTAATCAAGTTCTGCTCCAAACGTCTGGAAAGGAGGGAGAATAAGAGAGCAAAACAAGAAAGACACAGAAAAAAAGGGAAGGTTAGAGGTGGTGTAAGATGATCTTCATGAATCTGAAAAAAATTACAATAATTAAAACAGCACATTATCCTTTAACCACACAATGAGAGTATCTGAAGAAAACTTCAAAAGGAGCACAGCACGCATAAGATTACAAGCTAACTCCCTTCCTTTTAATATTTAATTTCACCAAGGACAAAGAAAACATTAGTTATTATGAGGTCCTGTTTTACCACAAAACAGTCCCCGAGCACACGGGCACAGAAAGTTCAAAAGGTGGCCGTTTCTATCAACAAATACACAGTTCTTACCGCAGGGGGGTCAGTGCTTTGCAGCAGGGGCAGGGCAAGGTCACTGGGCATTAAATGAGCTTACACGGGACCAATCACAAACTGAATTACTGACCTTGATGTCTATTTGATTACTCTTTGAAAAAGGCATTGGGATGCCCATGAATATTTTTTACAGCAACAAAGGAAAAGTAGTTCAGTGGACAGGCAAACAATGTTCAATCCAAGTTAGTTTTCACACACAACTATCACATTTTCTTCTCATTATTATTATTATTATGAGTAGTAATAGTAGTATGTAAACCATTCGCAACACTGCAAAAAGACAGCCTATAAAAACAAGAAAAATATACAAAAATTGGGAGTATTTAACCTTAATTACGCAAAATTATCTGCCAACTGAACAAGAAAGTCGGGCTGGTCAAGACAGTCCAAAACAAGTAAAAATATCTGAACTCAATTTACACTAAAATACCTTAAATTCAATGCATTCTCACCAAAAATAATCTTATATCAAGTAGATGCTAGTGCCATTAACTTGTCGTAATGATACACTGGGGGAAAAAAGCCATTTAAAAAACAAGGTAAAAAAAAAAAGAAGAGGTTTTTGATGTGTTAAGCAACAAAATTTGCAAATGAAACAATAGAAAATGCTTTTATATCTTAAAATAATATGTTGGATTTAAGCTTTATTAGAAATGAGAAACCTTGAAAATAGCTGGGAAACTCATCATATAGCTAAATTTTCTTGTTTTGAGAAGTTTTGTGTCTTGAAATGAGCTTATATAGATCTGCAGATTTAAATAAAACCTTTTTTTCTTAATTCAAACTGAGTCTATTTCTTAAAACAAGATGATTTATCTTTCACAAATAACTCAGCAGCTTGAAAACCTTATGATGAGTGATAAAAGCTTGTTTCATATGAGTGAATGACTCAAATCCAGATTCTGTATTTTTAAGGACGTTTCATTCAACAAGAGATTCAAGATGATCCATCTCGAAATGAGTTCCAATAACTCACAGAAATGTTTCCCTTTTGAGTAACCATGTCTCATATTAAGTAAGTTTTTGTAGCGAAGTTCCTTTATTAAAACTACAACATTTCTTTAAACGCAGCTAGATTTTTATTCATGAAGACATTAGATTCGCCAATGTTTTTAGGCTGTTGGCCAAAAAGAATTTATTACATCCCTTTCCCTCTAAGACTGCAGAATCATTACATCATACTGGTAGAATTTCTCTATTATCACATTGGGAGCCGTCAGAGCTACACATAAAGCTCACTGTTGGGAAAATGGCTGTTGGTTTAGCCTCTGCTCTCCCAGTGATGTAGCCAACACCTCCATCTATGTAGCTCATGCATTCTTAATGTCTCCTTGTTGCTGTGGTGAAAAGGCGGGAAGGGAGTAGGAGAGGAAAAAGTAAACAAGCTAGAGGAGAGAATGAGAGGAGGATGAAAAGCCATCTCGGCAAGTAGCAGGGAAATTAGAGGAAGAGATACAACAGAAGGTGAGGGGGGAGAAATCAGATGAGGAGAAAATAGGACAACAGAGGAGAAATCAGAGGAGTGGAAAAGTGTGGACAACAGGGGAGATGAGGGGAAAAATCAGAGAAGTGGAGGATGCGGTGAGGTCCCAAGGCCAGCCACAGGGTCAGCTGTCAGAATGATAAATGGAAACTAATCCACCCTACTTCTTCCTCTTCTCCTTCTCCCCCGTCCCCACCCTAATTCTTGACCTCCATCCTTAATTTCCTCTGTTATTCTAGCTTAGCCCTTCTTATTGACATCTATCTATCTAAATAATTGTGAATGTGTGTGTATATCAGTCTCAACCTGCTGTCTTTGGTGATTAAGTGTCACTGATTTACTGTCACTTGAGATTATTTTTTGTGCTGTGGAAAATGTGAAAGAAGAGGTTTCCTTCTGCATTCTGAAAACTCCCTTATTTTAACACCTTTGTCCTTGCGCTTCTCAGAAGAGCTTTAACTGTGTCCCCAAATGAAGCGCTTACTTTGTCCTGACTTTTAAACCACAACACGTCTAACAGGTGTCTGTTTCTTGGCACATGTCCCTTTCTTAATTGCCACAGCTCACTGCCCCTGGCCAGCAACAACAACTTATATCAGCTCAGGGGTCAAAATGAATCAAGGATGTAGAGATATTGACTAAGACAACCAGGGCACAATAGGTAACAAATTATATCTGGAGGCTTTCAAACAAGGTTGAGACAAAGACACTTAAAGGCTCGATACCAATGGATGAATTAAGGAGGAGACGTTTAAGGAGGCTTTATAAAAAATCTATAAGGTGAGGCGATTAAACGTCAGCTGAAACAGGAGATGGGTTTGGCAGGAGAATATGTTCACAACAGGCTGAGCCTGCAAACGTTCAAACACACATTCACAACTACAAAAACTCACACACTTGTTTGTTGATCTTTTTCTTGACTTCGAAATACACAGTGACAGGAAATCTTAGATCTTAGACACAGTTTCATGTTGCAGCCATAGATTCATGCATGCATGAAAGAATTGAGGGGGATAACTTTGCTCTTATTAGAGGACTAATAATACATCATCATACATCATGTTGTGCTCCATAGTTTCTGGTTGCAGCCATATTTTTATTGCAAATCCAATGCTAATTTCTGCATGTTTGTGTCCTAGAGATTTCATCAGGCATGCTGTGTCACCTGCGGCTCAATAAGCATCCATGTATGCATGTGCGTGTGTGTGTGTGTGTGTGTGTGTGTGTGTATGTGTGCATGTGTGTGTTGGACTCAAGTAAATACCTTGTTTGCACAGGCAGAACTGGTGTGTCTGCATATATGCATGTGCACTGGTGAGTGCGTCAGTGTGGATCTATTACTTATGCTAGGGAGGTATAGCAGTATTGGTGTAGCGTTCCAGGGGAGAATTGCTTCCTTACTCACAGAGCAATCAAGCAGCTGTCCTCTATACAAACAAACAAGGTACAACGATCAATACGGATATCAAACATGTCCCACTGTGGCGCGCTCGAGAGTGTGTGTGTGTGTGTGTGTGTGTGTGTGTGTGTGTGTAGGTTAGAAAATGTGTCCTCGACACAGACAAGAGAAAGGAGAAAGTAGGAGCAGAAAAAGTGAATGGGAGCTGAAGAAGTTTTGCTGAAAAACAAGATGCTGATGCAAAACTTGCTGGGTCAATTGCAATCTCTGTAATTTATCACAGTAGTTCTGATTGTTTGAAGAACATGGTTATGCTGTGCACATTGTTTACACTGATTTATGGAAAGTTTTGAAGGGCTGCATTTGAATAGACAGGAATCACATATCTACTGTTTCTCACACATGGTTACATTTAACCAGAATAACATCAAAACATGTTGATTCAGCAGATAAGAAGAATGAGAAAAAGGCTTTTCACCACATGATTATTTGTATTGTAAACATATCATTCACTGCAGCCAGAATAAGAATACAGATGAGTTTAAAACAGAAAAAGTTGGCCTTAAGATTGACCGACAGGAAAAAAAAGAAGCTTGAAGCAAATAACTGAATATTTTAACAAAAGTACTGTTACGTTGTGCAAAAACACGAATGTGAAAGCACCACAAGGAAACATAAAAGTGTAGAAAAACATCCAATATTGTAAGTGTATGTAAAATAAATCAGACTTACATCTCCACGATGCCCTCAGGAAGGTTGGCTGGTATTTCAGTGAGACCTTTACGACGGCAGTCCACAATGTTGTTGTTGCAGCTGCAGGTGGGTGGACACACGGCCACCTGAGGAAGACAAGTCCTCGGCTCTGTCTGAGCTGGACCTGTAAACAGACATGATTTATTAGATTCTTATAACCTCAGACAGAAAATGGCTATCAGTTTCTGGGGTGTAAAGATACTGTTGTTTGTGGATTGTCAAATATGAGAAGGAGAGAAAGAACCTAAGCCTGCAGTTACATTTACACCTCAGTAAATTCTCCTGAAATGTGTTATATAATGACCACTTAAATCAACTTTCCTACACAGGGATTTTACGTGATCACCGGTGGTCTCAATATTACTTCAGAAGCATTCAAAACTTTCAAGGAAAACTTTTTGGGGGTCACAAATCAGTTATAGCAACCAAAAAGGGAAGAGATTAATAACAATCATGAGTTTTAAGACTTAGTATCACCTAGTACACGATGTATGCAAAAATATTGTTCAGTTTCAACAGATTGAGTGATGCAAAGGGGGGTTAACAATGGGACTGTTATGAAAAAGACAACTCAAGGAAGAAATTAAGGAAGAAAAGTGCACAATGCACTAAGAGGAGGCCTGTTGTTGAGCATGTAGGCAGAAAAGAGGAGGCTAAAGGCTAATAAAGAGAGCACAGCCTGACAGTCTATTAACAGAGAAAGCTGAATCAGAGGCCTATAAACAGTCCCTATACTATCTCTAGCTGATAACACTACTGCTCTTATTCTGCTCTTTTGGCTGATTACATGCTCTACATGGTGTAATTCTTTCACTGCTTTAAACTTAATGCTGAGCTGTGTGGAGCTGATAACAACACTGCCTGTAACAGTGGTTGCTAGATAGAGAGGGGTTTTTGGATTGTATACCTCTTTGTCAAACTCTCTCTGTTAACTGCACTTATTCCAACTTTATACTTGTACTCAATATGCAATATGTGTAATATTTCAATAAGTACACTCAGGCTTTGTTAGACATTTCTATACCAAGTCAGTTACATATAGAAGCATGACTTAAAGCTCCTGTGAGGGTGTTTCTGTTTGTGTTGTTGTCACCACCTGTGAGCTTGGTGGTCCCTTACATCTCTTTGCAGATCTTGCCCTCATGCTTTCTGACATAAAAAGAATCCTTTTGTCATTTACAGTCTAACATTTCATATACTGTGTGTATTTGCCGTGGATAAAGTAAAAATATAATAATATGTGGTCAGTTTTCATGAGGGACACCAAACCTCTGGCAGAGGTTCCAAACATGATGAATAACTATATGGAGGAGCTTTAAAGGAGCGTTGAGAAGTTTGCTTTTACTCTCTTAAAGCTCCAGTGAGAAAGTCTGTGCTGATTTTGTTGCCCACTCAAGATAAAGCCGCAAGTCTTGTATCCGTGCAGAAATTCTGTGCTTGTCAGTTTTTTCCCCTTGTTTTGAAATAAATATTAACCTTTTAGCTTTTGACATTTAAATGTGTGTCACATTAAGAATACTTGAGATCGTAAATGAACTTAATGGCAGATTTTTTTCCTACATTCCCTTACTCAATTTGTCAGGCACATGAGTTTTAAAGTATTCAACTTTATGTCAGTTTGAAGTATCTGCAGAGGAATCAAAAATCTGCAGAAGCACCTTCATGCTTTTCATTCAGAGCTAATAAAAAGAATGAACACAAAACATGCCAAGATAAGATTTTTTCACTCCTACCTCCACTTATGAAAAAGTAATATCATCCTTGAAGGAGTGGTGTCTGCTCTTAAAGTTCTGAAAAGGCTACTTCAACCTGTCCTTCAGCAATGCTATATAATGTTTCTTTTCAATGGCTGGATAAAGTGTGTTTTTGTAAGCTCACCATTGCAGACAAAATCCTTCTTTTGCACATCAGGAACATTGAGGCCCCTCATGTGGGCAGGGGCCATGCACTGTGTGAAGGGAGCCAAGCCCCGCCTGGCTCTGAGCCAATCAGAGAGCCAGGACAGGTGACAGTCGCAGTGGAGGTTGTTGGAGTGCAGACGACTGGAACAAACAGAGGAAGTTATTTTAGGACACTGTGTGAAATAAATGACTGCAATTAGTTTACAGAATGGTACAAAAAACCTTCTGATTATCCTCAAATGTCACTTTGTAAAGTCCAGGGTCTCACAGAGTGTCTGTGAAGTGAATGTGAGGACATCCCACTTGTAGAAAATGAATTTCATTTTGTATTCAAATAGGTTCTTTTTTTCACTCAGTTTACATCCTTGGCCAGGATCATGAGGCTGTTGCTGAGGTGAAACACACAAACAATGAGGCACTCACACACAAACACACAGAGTAATATCCTCAGCTCTCATTTCCCCAAGGTCTGTGACAATATGACTCCCTATAGAGAGAGCACACACACATACACACACACTCCCTCACACACAAACACATGGCTAAATTTGAAATCCAGTCAGACAGAAAGAAATAAACACAGTGAAAGAAGACTGATGGATACAAAGATTTAAAGAAAAGGGTTATTGTTCTAGAAATATAAAGTATAGAAAATTTTCAGACATATAAGAGTCTACAGAAAGGCTGCAGGCAAGAAAAATGAAATACAAGAGTGAGATTTGGAATCAAAAAATATTGACCATTAAGAGAGATGAGGCAAATGTAGAAACTGTCGAGGATCTTTGTTTTTTTGTCTTGGTTTCAATGAGTCTGGCTTAACATCCTATAATTATCTGAGCTACTTCTGTGACTTTTATATTGAAGGGTCTGTTCATAGTGAAAGTATTTAGCTATGTAGTATCTTACAAGTCTCTCTTTAAGTACTTTCTCCCAGTTATGACTTTATTTCTAGATCTTTCCTAATCCACTTCCACACCACTGAGGTGAATGACGCTCTATTGCTGTTGGCCAACACACTGAGAATGTATGTCGAAATAACTCAACAGGAACCTGTGTCTCCAGCATCAATGTCCCTGTTGCTGGGCAAAGTACACATTATGTGCTAAAACAACAGTTTTCATTGGGTATACTTCTCTGGCAGAAAGTTGTGCCAATCCCCACTGTGCCATTCCAAATGTTGATTATATGGAGTAACTGGAGCACTGTTTCTGGAGAAATGTTGTAAATGGTAAAAACAATGTTTCATTCACTGCCATTGAAACAAATCTCAGGGTACGATGCCCGAAGCATAAAATAAGTAACTGAATGGCAATTCATCTCACTTAGTACCTGATTTAACTCCTACAAATTATATGAGGACATCCTTCAAAGTAGAAGTCCATGCCTGGCACCATGTTTGAGTGTTTCCCTGTGGCGGCAATAGGGAGTTGTTGATGTAACTGCAGACAAGAGTCACCACGTTTATAGTTGGCTATTTCTTTAATACAGTTGTAGTTGTACTTTGCTCTACAAACTATTTTGGGGCTAAATCCCATCACATCTAAAATCTTTTCACCTTGCTTACCTTCAGTTCTCTATGGGCGTACAAACCAAGACCTAACTGCACACAGGAGCTCAACTTACCCACATCTCTTCTTCACTTCTCACTCACTCTTTATATAACCCTTCTCTCCTGACTTTTATACGAGAGCCTATTTTTCAAATTTGGCAAAAATGGCAAATTAACCATGGACGCAAAAATTCACAATAGGCGTAGAACAGTAATAGTCAGTACTTAGATAATCTACATCAATTCTGCATAAGATGCTGATTAGAAATATGTTTGCCAATTTACATCAGTTTGAGGACTCTCAGTAACATTTCTACATGATTAGCCAAATCCATTGTGGCATTAATTAAAAGGTAGTACTTAATAAAGAACAGACAGGTAATGTATCAGAGAGCTGAGATTCTCCTTGAGCAGGACCGGCTGGATTTGACACCTCAAGAGAGGGAGAGTGAGAGAAAGAAAGAGGAGAGGGGGAGAGATGAGGAGGAGCAGGGCGGATGAACAGCAGAATGTCTTGTCAGCGTATTATACGCCAGCCGGGATATCTAGCCTTTCAGAAGACAGGCCTTGCTTTGTAATAAAGCAGAGGACAAATCCTGTTATGGAACAGAGATGGGCTCATTGATGCTAGCAGCGGGGGCAGTGGGTTTTAATGCCGCTCTCCCATTATAAATCCAGTTTATAGTCAAACCCCTGCCAGGAGATAGCCAAGTCTCTGCCCACCCCCGGCTCAGCCTTAATTACTGACAAGTAGGATTAAAACACAGGGGAGAATGAGAAGATGCAGGGGGCAGAGAAAGAGTGCAGTGTTTGTGTGTATGCATATGTGTGTGTGTGTAAACTGTGTTTGTGTGTAGCTATTAGTCGGTGTTAGTGTTTGTTGTCCTCAGTGGTTGTGGGTGACTGAGGGCATCATGCACAGTGCTTCTGTGAATGGGTGTGTTTTTTAGTACAGTGAATAACACACAAACACACACAGACACACAGATTAAAGCAGTGGGAGTTCGAGTCTCCTCACGGGTTTAAGTTTTTGAGCGAGAGAAACCATGAGATGATATCATTACTGCTAACAGAATAAGTGGAATCATAGAAAATACTGAAAAAAGAAGAGAAGAGGGTACGGAGGATGAAGACTAAGAAAATCAATGTACTGCTATTTATATCAAAGAGAAAGAAAAAGCTATAGAAAGAAGTCAGAGACAAGATGGTAAAGACAAGAACTGCTCTCTTTCTACACACACACACACAAGCGCACACTTCTCTAACTTCCCCTCTGATCAAATCAGGGACATCTCTAAACATTTGATTGAATGAGTCCTTTTTATAAAGGCAGTAAATTCAATACTGGAATCTGAGGGCGGCAAAAGAGAAAGGACCCACAATTTGATACAGGGAAGAGGAGACAGAAAAGTGGAATAAAGAAAGGGGAGGTGGGTGACTCAAGGTATAAAAGCTGTGCAACAAAAACTCAAACTGAGGCAAGTATTTTTGTCTCACTGCTGATGAAAAAATGTCTTATTAGAAATAATATGAGCTATAATCACCTGAGGAATCAAAAAGTCAAAATTGAGACCTGGATTGTTTGACACAAGCTGCTAATGATGCAAAAAACAAACAAGATAAAATAATAAAAATAATGCTAAGGTTCCTTAAATTAAGACTGTGTGCCTATTTCAAGAAACTTGATGAGTGCATTTTTATTTTATCCCACTGGCAAGTACTTTTTACCCACTACAAGCAATTCAGGTCTTATCTCAGTGTTGCTTATCTTGGTGGACTTGTTAGATGAATGTAGCTGATAATAGTAATTTCAAGACATCTATTAAAACTACTAGCTTAGGTTTGAGTTTTTGAAGTTTAGTTGTAGAGTTAGAGGAGAGTGGTGGAAAAAGAAGATCAAATGGATCACAGAGATGGGAAGAAATAGGAAAAAGGACAAATTTGCAAGTGGAGAAAGGAAAATCAGAGGAAATTTTAAAGGAAAAGACTGCAGTGATAGTGAATTTAGAGGAGAATATCGGGTGTGAGTGCAACTAAATAATGAGACAAAAGGATGATGCTGCTTGAAGTCCAAATTAATAAAGTGAAAATAACTTATTGAATGGATAAAACATTAAGTATTGCTGATGCCTGCTATCTGTTTGTAACTCAAGTTCATTTGAAGACAATACTTTCTTGGCTTTTGCTCTCTTTGATTTTGCATTTCCTGACTGTTAAAGGCTTTTTTTAATGTCTAATGTTTAATGTTTCTTAAGGGAAATATCAGAACTCTGCCTCGTTGGTTGCTGAGCTATGACTCTGAAAAGTAATTATAACAGATGGACGGACTCACTGTCTCTTCACCCCCCCTGTATGGCTGTGAGTGACAACTTGCTTTGGTCATGGAAAGGTCATGAAAGGAACACACATATTCAGAAAAGTTGAAGCATTTGTTGTAGTTATGAATATTGGCATGTAAGGACTTGATTCCAAATATAAAATAATCCCAAGTTTTTCAGATAAAATTCAGGGAAAGAAAAAAAAAGTTGGAGTTAGGGTTAACAGTCGTGGGGGGATAGAAATAAGAAAGATGATGAAAAAGGATGTCTAAAGGTGTGCTTCTGATTTAAAGCTACAGGGTAACTGAAACTCTGCACTTCGTCTGTAACTGTGTAGCTTTTCTGATGCCTGGAAGCAAATTATTAAGGACAGGTTTTGAGCTGAACTGCTTGGCTCAAAAAGGCTATAACCAGAAACCTCTCTGTGTGATTGGCGATCAATATATGCCATCATTATACATTTGTTAAGACTTTTCCATAAAAGATAAATGGAATTCAGCGGTTCTTATCCTGCATTTATTTTGATGGGCTGTGTATTGAGAAATCCCCATGACTGAACATCAAGTAGGGTTCCTCAACCACAAGTGCGCCTCTTAAAAAATGGTGATTTGGGGGGAAATCCCGTTCTATGAACGCTGGTTTGGCTGAATTCAACCACAGTGTGGCCGAAAGGAATGCAACTCACACAGTCCCGAAGGATTATGGGTACTCTCCCTTGGGATGTCGTGCCATTGCCTTGGCAACAGCAAGATCTCTTTCACACAACAAAATGCACGAAAACAGCCACAAAAACACACTTGCACGCACAAGAAAACCCTGCAGTAATCAATCAGAAAGGGTGATTTGGCTAGGGGATCATGTTGGATCACGACTAAATGTGTGTGTCTGTGTGTATCTTACTCATTGTGCTCAATTTAGTAACATCAGTGTCGGAGGTTTCTTCTAATGAATCAAAGCAGATTGAACTGTAACACAAAACAAGCTTTTCTTGTGGTTTTAATGGGGTTACCATTACTCAAATGTGTGTGGTGTGTGTTCATGTATTTGTCACCGTATCCATCTGTTTCTTTATTTGTCAGTGGGTGTACGTCATGGCCACATGATTATTCACAGTCATGAAACAATAGACGAGTGAGTCTCTTATTATGTTGCGATGAGATGAGATGAACACACAGACTTCACTGTTCGTGGTGTGTTTTCGTATTTGGTCAGTTTGCATGTCAGTAGGCACTAATACTTTCCTGTGCAAATGTTGGCTTATGTGTTAAAATGCAACCACAGAGTGTGTGTGTTCTTAGTATCTGTCAATAGTTTCATATGTTTGTGTGTGTGTGTGTGTGTGTGTGTGTGTGTGTTATACTCACAGAGTCCGCAGCTTGGGCATGTGGTTAAAGCTGGACAGGGGGATGAGGGTGATGTTGTTGTTGTTGAGGGTGCTGGACGGAGAAACAGAAAGAGAGAGAGAGAAAGAGAGAGAGGGAAAGAGGAAAAACAGATTGTGAGAAAAGTAAAACCATGGTGCCACTTTTTTGGTTCTGGCAGTTTTTACTATGACGCAGAACAAGTTCAATTATGTCCTGACAGCAGGTTCAAGTCCACGTCACCTTTTCCCAAAACATTTACCAAGTAACATGAAATAGAAATAAAAAAATAAAATAAAATGTTGACTTATTGCTTTTTAAGCTGCTGTAAATGAAGCTTTGGTGCGGTATAATATTTTGTGACCTGAGGAATCACATGATCTACAGTTAACGATTTCACCACAAAGGAATTTATTTTCCATGGTTGTTTTTTGTTGAGTTTGTCTTTTTTCGACACAAAAATAAAGCCTTCTTTCTTTTTATCAATATCTTAGTGTCTGGATTGTTTCGAAGTCAAGCCTCAAATTTGGCCTGAAAGTTATTTCTAAAGTCTGGCTTTTTTACAGAAGTCTACGGCTTTCTTTTTTCCTTTGTTTCTGTGGTGCTCAAGTTTGGAGCATTTCCGACAGACTTGCTACTGCTTCAACCTTAAAATCACTTGATGCCGTTCTTCGTGCCACAGCAGATCTTTACAACACACATCACTGGATCATGAACCAAAAGGTTTTGTTTTCCTCTCGCTCTAAGAGATGTAGTTCACACACATGTTCTTGTATCTGTTCTTTATATCTATCACTCAATGGGATGATACCTGAATTGATAGTTTTTTGATCCTTGGTAGTAAACTTCTTTACCTCTCTTTCATACATCAGTTTTTTATTGCATGTCTGTTCAGAACTGATAGCCATTTTTTTCAATGAGAGAAATTTTAATTTGTCTATCTTGCAACCAAATGTTCTTTTTTATTATCTAAGCCATTGTAAAGGATGGTTTTGCTTTAAAAGACTCTTTTTAATCTAAATAAAAGGAACTATGGTTTATGGGTATGTAATCTTGATATTACCAAACCGGTGTGTAAACGTGCTCTTCTCTCTTCTAGGAATAATACATTTATACAAAAACATATCCCATGTTGAAATCAAACCAGCATTTCTGCTTGTTTTATAACCATCTTTGAAACTGCAGCCCACTGCTCTTGCAGATTCTGACCTTCTGTCCAGGGTGCCTCCTGTGTGCCAAGTCATCACATAGAGTTTAAACTCATAATTTATTTATAGACACACACACACACACACACACACACACACACACACAAACACGTTAACATCTTTGATCTGTTCTTTCCATCCTTCCCCCCTCAGCAGGTCAATGCTGTCTCTGTCTTGTAGCGCTCTCATAAAGTGTTGTGTGTTTTTTTTATGTTGTATTGACTTAAAAATGAAATGAAAAATAAGGTTGATTGTCATTGTAAACAAACAAACACTGGCACACAAACAGTTGTAGCTGGTGTGCAGAAGAGACACAGGTTATTGATTTAAAATTTTTTTTTTTTTTTGTGGATTTCATGTGCCGAAATGGAGACAGAAATGAGAGCAGAGGGGAAAAACATATCAGAGGCAACTATTCCATCATAAAGAATGCACAGGGGGCTCACATCGTGGGACCTGAGTCCTATGAAATGCTCACAGTTAGGGAAGTAAAGTCAGACACAAGCAGCTCCCACTTGGATTAAACATACATACACATAAAAAATACAGTGTAACCAAA
This sequence comes from Thalassoma bifasciatum, assembly GCA_008086565.1. Classification (NCBI taxonomy): domain Eukaryota; kingdom Metazoa; phylum Chordata; class Actinopteri; order Labriformes; family Labridae; genus Thalassoma; species Thalassoma bifasciatum. The sequence continues at coordinate 248,615 of RPOG01000499.1, read as the reverse complement.
AATAGACCAGCTAATAATCTTGCATAATGTTTTCACAATGAAGAAATTCAATAATATACTTGCAGTTGTTTTCTGTAAAGGGCTAGAAGACGGCTAACCATCTCCGTACCTGACCTAATCACAGGCTTTAAAAGCTGTCCGAAGCGTTCTTCTGTAAGTCTTTTCACAGTAAAAGACATTTGATGCGTCATGAATTGATTAGTACTACTTTTGCTGTCTTGGCTTTAAGAAATTGCCAAAGTTCAGACCTCTGTTACCTCATGGATGGTTACTGCCATGCTCAGGATTTCCAAAAACTGATATTACTTTCTAGCTTTTCTTGTAACTCCTCGTGGCCAACATCAACAGGAGCTAGTGCAACTTTGCTCAGTTTTACCAGAGTTTCATGGCTCATTAATTTTGCTGGATTATAAAATAAGCCTAGTTTACATTAAACATCACCCGAAACCTTCTGTGTTCAAAGACTCATTGTTTCAGGACCAATGAAGACTGAAAGGTAATATTTTTACAACTAAAAACCCATTCATTTTTCACATCTGACAATGTGTTTTTAATGCTTCCCGACAAGGACAAGGTCAGCGCTCTCTCTGAAAAATGACCCCAATTCAACATGAGAGAGCTTTTATTTCCAGCATCTGCAATATGTTTGTGCCTAAACATACAGTGTGACCGCATTGAGGGTTTGAATTTCACTGTCAAGAATCAAGGACTGTTTGTTTAACACAGTGTAGTCACAACTGTTCAAAATAGGGTCATTACAGGGGTTTGCTATGTTTTCACTAACACCCACTTAGCCTTAAAATAGACTGTTTCTGCTCCACTCTGTTGATGTTACTACTTTTCTTTCTCTTTAATTCTCCCTCCTTCCGATTCTTTTTCTACATTTCCCTCCCTGCCAGTGTAGCCTCAGTGGCCTTGCTAGACGGATAAAGTTTCACACTCACTCTCTCTTGCACACACACATCAGGAGAGCAGCTATGGTCAGCCCTGTCAGGGGTGATTCCACCCAGTATATATAATTTAATTGTGAAATAACAATAATTTCCCTCTGCAATTTCCCTGTCAGTTATTCTCTCACTCACTCCGCTCAGCCCCCACCTCCACATCTCCCTGCCTTAATAAAGTAGTGACTGCACTAACCTCGCCAACATAAACACTAAAAACATCATTTAAAAGTCCACAACTATGTTTTATATCATGGCTGTTTTTTTTCCCAACTCATTTTACACGCCGCCGGCCATGGCTGCAGTCTTAAAAACTCCTGGACGAGAAGTGGTTGTAAAAAAAACACGTGCATGCTTGTGAAGAGGGAAAATAGTGCAGGAAGTTCATGGATTACATTGCAGAGATGTAGCAGACCTAGTTAATGGGTGAGGGATGATATGAAGTGTGTGGGCCGTTACAGCAGATTATTGCCCTACCATGTGAAAAACTTAGTTCTGATTGGGTAAATGGTCATTGACAAATAAGACTTTTAAATAGGCTATTTTTAAAATACTAAAAACAAGGATGCATATTTGGCCAGTGTTCAGACATTTGTAATGCAGTGTGCACATACATTTTTGCAAAAAAACCCAGTGAAGATATTTCAGTGTTATATAAATTGAATGAAAAGGACAGCTATGAAAAAACTCATTTGGGGTGAAAAAGTATAAGTGTATATATATATATATTTCTCAGACATTACCAATAGTTCGACAACCATTGTTTGAAATCTCAATTGGGAGTGAAATCCTGTCTTTTCCCTGATTAATTATTTGTGAAATCCATGTTTCAAAATAAACCCAACAACAAAGGAAATAAATAATGAAAATAAACCACATTTTCTTTTTGCAGGCACCATAAAAAAGCACCCAAGGACTGCACCCACACAGTTTTTGACGCAACATTTCGATCACAAAATGCTGATTCAGCCCTATTTTCTCTCTTTAATTTGAGATAGGCTGCAGTGACCGCTGCAGAGCCAATACAGGACAGATCCATGAACCCTCTGTATGAGTGTGTGTGTAAATGTGTTTGTGTGTGCGTGTGTATGAATGTGTGTGTGAGCATGTTACAGTTTAGCGTGTATTCTTGAGTCAGCATGTATGATGCATGCTTGCGTGTGTCCTGCGTGTGTGCATTTCTCAATGCAGTGGTCCCTCTGTTGCAGTAAAAGGGCCTCCACAGTCAGTGATGGAGGAGACTCTTTAGAGGAAATCCACCAGGGAGATGCTATCATGTTTGTGTGTGCCTCAGTATATGTGTTTGTGTGGTTTGTGCTGTGTGAGGGAGAGAAAAAGGGTGATGTTATCACCTGTGTCTTTGCTGCAGCCTACACACTAAGGTCAAAGCCGTACTCGTCACTCTTACCTCCTTAATACACACATACAGAGCTCCAGATGTCTTCAGCTCTACTTGGGGATCCTGATATGAAACCAGGCATGAATAATAGCATAAATAATAAATCCATTCTCCCAAAACAGCTCATGAACGTGGCTGCTTTTTAGTATCTGACAAAAGGATTGTACAAAGAGTACAACACAAGGCACACGTTTCCTAACATAGACTTCTAATCACGTTATCTTTGTCAGATTTAAAAGGATGTGCTGAAATGAAAGTTGAAGATATTCTGTCATGAAGGCATCTTTCTCTCAGAAGCATCATTATGCAGATCTCTGAACCCATCTGCCATTTTTTGACATAGAAACAGCCTCTGAGATGGCACTTTTAGCTGAATACATACATTACTATGTCTGATCAAAGATAAATTAAAGACTAAGATATTTCAGGATGGAGGCAGATGGGTAAGGATTGTGCTGTGGCAAACAGTTTCTGCCTCTTTTTCTCCCCTCACAGAGTGCTGTTTCATAAATAACCAAAACCTACTGAAATGTTAGGGGATGATACTTCTCTGGCAATAAACCAAATATAGAGCGCTTCTAAACACCACATACTCATTGGTAGAACTGACAGGGTGATATTATCTACCCTTTATAACTAAGGGGTTGAATTTTTAATGAATGCACCATCTCCTATACGTAACCACACGTAGAAACAGCGGATGCCCTGTAATTGTTCCACTGGGCCCCATTATACTTCCTGCATTTATAACATTTCTGGTATCACAAGTACGTCAGTTGTAAATTTAATTTCCTCCTTTGGCTCCTTAGTAATCTTCCAATATGATAAACCGAAACATGAATGAGCCCCAAGTCAACATGTTCAAAATAGCCTTGAAGGTGAAAGCAGGAAACACAGCGAGATCTGGGGACTAACACTTTTCTTCATGTAAGATAAAATGAAAATTAGTTTGAGTCCGTCTTCCTACTACCTTTTGTTTACATAATACCCTTTCAGAAACTGGTAGGTGATTTCACTGAGACTTCCTTCAGTTTTATAAATCCTAAGGGATGAAGCCAGTTCTGTGTCCTCATGATATTTCTTGTCATAACCTCACGTTCAACCCCAAGTGTCTGAGTGTCTTGTGTCTTCCTTTATCACAGAGGATGAAATTTAAAAGGGCATGTGGCTGTCTCATAGTTTAATAAGGTCACAGTTTTGGTCGTCATATCCCTGTACACTTGTTTGTCCTGTTCAAGTCTCTGTGAGTACATCATCTATAAATTTCTCCACTTCCTGAAGAAACCGCATCAGTTTTTTACATGAACCCCCAGAATGGACGCGCAGGTGTTGTGACCTAAAGTGTTTTTGTTAGTTTTTATCTGGCTGGTGTTGTACATCGCTTTGAACAAAAAGCATCAGCTTGATAAAATAGTAGAAATATTTTAGTCCTCACAAAGTAGATACAGGCACAGTGTGTCTGACTCTGTGTGTCTGTGTAATAAAGTGAATTTTCTATTAGTCTCTATTATGCTCAATCAGCCTTAACAGACACAGATCAATACACTGACAGAAGGTCTGAATTACAGCGGACACTAAAACACAACACAACAACATAACTTTATGACTGTGATTACAACCAATATCGACTCTACGTTCAATACAATTGTTCTTTCTGGTAATCACTGACATTAGTAATGGTCTGTGAAGAAGAAACAGAGCGAGGGACAAGCTCTGATGACTGAATTACCAAACACAAGGTGTAATGTTTCATGAAATGCAACTTTGTGAAGCTGGTTGTTTGGTTGTTTGGTTATTGTTAGTTGGATTTTTCTTGGTATGGTTCTAGGAGTTTATGATTAAACTCACACACCAAAAACAAGTCTCATACATTTGCTGACGTGTTAGCAGATAATAGGGATAAGTAACAGAATAAGAATAACTTTTCTTATCTTGGGAGTTAATTTAAGATGTCTGAATATTGAAATTATTTTTGAAAATAAAAGCAAATCATTTTATTTCTGAAGTGTTTGTTTCATTGTTGGGATAATTAGTCACAGTTTGTTTTATTTTGTCAGAAACAAGCTCATCTTCTTTTAAACAGTGTGCAATCGCAGTGGTTTATCGGAATATCCAACAATCATCTTTGGAATATTATTTTCATTTTTTTCTGCTGCAGATCTCTTATTTCAGATAGATCTCCTACAAAACCTCCTCTGGTGCACCACTCGGAAATCTCCAATCAATACTCCATTGAGGAAATGAAACATCAAACTGAAAGCAAAACAAGGCAATTTTATGGCCCTACTTACAGCTGTGCTGCTGCTGCTGTTGTTGTTGTTGTTGTTGTTGTTGGGAAAGATCAAACTACCTCTTATCATTCCAAGCATTAGAAATAACCTGAAAGGCAAAACAAAGAGCTCACGTATTGTTTTCATTCAGGATTTTATTTGATAAAAACTATTAGTATTAAAATCTCTTCAAAAAGTCAATCTCTCACATACTGTGAATGTGCTGGGGTAGTGAACACATCTTGTGCATTGCTCTCACCAATACCAATAAGACACCAACTATTCAAATGGTTAAAAATAAGGCAGCTGTCAGGACATATTCTGACTTTTATTCTGGAGTTTTGTTAAAAGTTGTTAGCCCTTGTAGGTTTGAGATGGTGGAAAATCAGGGACTGACAAGCAGTAAGTAGGAATCAAGTGCTTGACCTGCAGATGACCTTGTTTGTTGGCACCACACATAACATTTATACCTGAATTGAAATGCACAGCTTTTGCTGCTATCCACTTCAACCAGGCTAACATGCAGAGCTGCAAAACAACAAATTCAGCACTCAAACTGAACTCAAGGGCTGTGAATAGAGAAATATTGATTGGAAAAAAATTACAATTGAATGTGAGGTTGCAGAAATAAATTAAAACACACAGTTTGAAAAGGTTTTAAACTGTACGAAAGAGAACATTCGATCATCATTTAAAGTGTGCTGTGTATTCAGATTAAAGACGCCAGCATTGGTATTGATTCGCCAGGTGATCAGGTGTAAACAGATTTAAATCCAACCATTGATGGTTAAGATGCTTGAACAGACAAGTTATTCGTTTCACCTATAATTCCACCTGAGCAGGACTTTGCACTTTCAGATTAGACTGCAAAGAGCATGCGTCTTACTTAGACTATGTAGTAAGCTGAATTTTGTGGATAAATCTCTTTATAAAACTTTAAACTCATGGTAATCCTGTGGTAAGAGGAGTTACCTGAAAAAGGAAAGTCTGTCAAGAGCAGAGCATGTGAGTGGAGCAAATTTGGAAAAGAGCACAGATCGGTAATTGACAATCTTGGTTGAGCGCTGAGCGGTAATAGGCGGAGTGACTTAAAGTGGTGAGCAACAAAGGCAAACACCTTCAGAAGTGAAAATTCTTGCTGCTCCACTCTTCTCACACGCTCCAGTTAAGGAATTATAAACATGCTGTATGATGCTGAAGTTTTGAATTGAGCTTTGTTTACCTCAGGAAAAAGCCATACTATTTGTTTCCTCTGTGTTACGCTGGGCTAAGCTAACAAGCTGATTTCAGTCAGTTTATATCTACATCTATAATGAGGTCTAAATAAGCTTCCTGCCTCACCAGTATTTCTCTACATTTTCCAGCCTTTCTGGCAGTTTTGCTCACTTCATTACACAACTTTTCTTGAGGTATCAAAGAAAAAGCGACCAGCCGCTTTTAGGACTCCTTCTTTGGAATGAGCTTCAAACTTAATCTGCTACTTGTGTGAAAAAGACAATTTCATTCACAATGATCATATGGTATATGACCAGAAGCAGACCATGAAACATGACAGCTAAGTACATCTCTTTTTATAACTATTGACACAGCCCATACTTCTACACCAAAATATGATTAGAAAAGTACCCGTAGAATAAAGTGGAGTATGTTCTGCTACAGGTGCTCTTTCCTTTGCCGTGATTTATAACTGGAATTTATTTCCCTGAGAGCTTTCCCACACAGACGCTGAAAAGGGGCCAACCATCGAAAAAGCCTAAAAGACTCTTTGAGATGTGTGAAGAGCCCTCAGAGTCTTCCCCAAGGCCTCATTATGACTTCAAGAGAGGAGGAGAAAGGGAAACGCACGGACACTTCACTCTCTCAATCACTCTCTGGTTTAACCCCTTAACACCCACAATTCACTCTTTTCCTTTCGAGGGGCCTTGTGAATAAATGGGTCACATGCTCATTTAACCCCTCCAATCTTTCTATTTACTCCTTTACAGTGAGAAAGGAGGGGGGAGATGGCTTTTTATAGATACATATATGTGTGTGTGTGTGTGTGTTGTGATGGCTGGACAGATGAATTGTGAGCTGCTTTGGGAGACACCAAGAGCCACCAATCCTTGAAGAAATCAGCCACCTGAGAGCCAAGCCATGGTGTCATACAGCTGCATTTGAGCTTGTAAAATAGAAACAGTGTCTATTTTTGTGTTGGTGTGTAGAAAATATTGTTTAAATCATGTATTGATTTTCTGGGGAAAAAAAAAAAGATGAGTCATCAATTACAGGATGTGCTCAAGAGATTAAGACAATGAAACTTTTAACCAAATAAAAGTGTGGGAATTTGAATCTTGGTATCTCAGTGTAAATATATAAATATATGTGCGTTTCATGACTGGGATAAGGAATTGGATCTGCATGTGAATGCTCCTTTCTTTTATCCCCCATGTGTCTTTTGATCTGGTGATTTTAGCTTTTAAGGTGAAGTGATTTTTGACCTTCTTGACTTTCATACAAACTCTCAAGGTCCATGAGGTCAACAAACAGACTTTAGGGCTCTTTAGATACAAGAATTAAAGGCTTTTAGTGCTTCACTTGTCTCATATTTGAACTTTCCCACGGGGTTTAGTGCCTGCTTTAAACTGAGCAGCATCCACGATTGGGTTTTGTGTCAAATGTGTTCATGTGTGTTTGTGCTTGTGTTGTTGCATATGTGTGTGTGTGTGTGTGTGTGTGTGTGAGGGGAGGGGGCTAGTTTAATAAACTCTTGAGTGTTTGAACAACCAAAGTCATGCAATTTACCCCTCTCATCTCAGAGAAAATTGACATTTCCAGAGTGTCGCTGTTGGAAACCGTCCTGGGAAAGCTTCACTGTTTACAAGTTGAACCAAAAAAAACACTAGGAGGCTGAAATAATGACTAGTTAAAGACTTCTTTCTGACCAATATTTGGCTCTGCAACACTTAAAGTCTAAAATAATTTACATGAAAAAGACAGTGTGTAACTGAACACTATGCAGATAAAGTCCAAATCAAACTTTTTGCTGTCATAAAATTAGTTTATGGATAAAACTTGCCATTTAAATTCATTTTACAGGATTTTTCCGCCATAAATATGGTCAACATTTAGTGACATCAAAAGGTTCTGGTATCAGTCCTGGAGTTGACTGAATATTGAATGTTTATGCTTTTTCTGAGAACAGTGAGTGCTGAGCGCTCCAAACTTTTCCATTTGCTATAAATAAAAAGTTGAGAACCTTGTCCAATAAAGTGCCAAGCTCTAAAGGAGCAGAGAAACAACAGATTCAAATTAGAGGAATTAAGATATCTTTGTGAATATCAAGTTGAGTGTCATGAAAGCTTCAACCTTAAACTGAGTGATAAAAGCGGTTTTACAACCACAATCTGATGATGTTGATTTTAATCAGATTAACTTACACTGGGTAAACAAGGACCAAGGATCATTACTATTTGACAATTCCATGTGGTTTGGCAAAGGCTGCAAGTGCTTGTGTGTTTCAGTGTGTTAGTGAGCGCATACTGTATTCACAAGAGAGGAAAATGCAGAGAACAGGATACTTGATGTGCATGTGTGTGTGAGCAGAATGCAAAATCAGGTTTCCACTGTCTGATGTTTGTTATTACACCACTGCATTCAGAGTGAAAACACAAGATCTGAGGAATTTTAAGAAAAAATCTGTTGATGAGACATGGAAAGCATGTAAGAAAGCAAGAAAAGGCAAGGAAAGAAAATTGATGAAAGACAAAAGAAGACAGAAATGGAGAGAAAGCAAAGAAAGGTCAGAACAAAATATGAAGAGTAAAAGGAAACATGGAAACAAAAAACAGGAATAAAAAAATAAAAAAGATAGAAAGCAAAAAGGATGTGGAAAATGCTGATAATGAGACAAAAAAGAAACAAAGAGAAAAGGAAAGAGAAAGCGACAAAATAGGAGGATGAAATAGAAAGAAAGATGCAAGGGAACAGAGGGTGAGAACAATGAGAAAAGAAGACAAGAGAGGGTTCTATGCAAAAAAGTAAAGAGAAAGAAGGAAGGAAAAAAAAAGAAAGAATGAGAAAAGAGGGAAGAAGGAAAGAAATAGAGTCAGATAGATCAAGAGCAGACTAACAATGGAGGATGCAGAAAAGCCGGCAGAAGAAGAGATGTACATAAAGATCTCCTGATGACACCATTACACCTTAAACAGGAACAAATGAGATTGCAGATTGCCTCTTTCCTTGACTCTCCTCCTATTTTCTTTTTTGCTGTCCTCTCATCTCTCCTCAATTGTCTTGTAGATCACCTCTCTCTCTCTCTTTCTCTCTCTCTCTCCCTCATCACCATCTCTCCTCCTCTTCCCTGCCATGCCACCCAGTGGGATGTGATTAATTGTAAGCAGGTCAGACTGCTGGCACAGAGCTCTTCCAATATCTGATGCTATTCCCACCTCTGCAGATGCTCCGTGTTACTCTGCTCCGTGAATCGTCTACCACTGACTTCATGTGTCAGCTATGAGGCTGTTTAGGCTTGAGTGTGACCCCCCTCTTCTGTCCCACAACCTCTTAAGGACAGAAGGAGACAGACTTATCAGACATTTCGATCACACAGTTACATGTGAGAACATATGTACCCTACAATTATGATAGTTATGGTTTTAGAATTGTCTTTATTTTACTTTTTAATATAACAATTCATGACTTTAGAATTAGTGATGTTTCAAGTAATTTTGCTGCAGTGAGCCTTGTTTTTAACTACATAAGCAATTAACAATGTGTGAGTCTTTGGACTGGTGTGAAACTGTCAGTGCTCGTAAAATGGTTTATGAGCAATTGGCTAAAACTCTCAAAGCTATCCTAGTTTTCATCACACCTCTCCTCCATTATGCTTGGGATTTTGAGATGGAGCCACTCTGCTTCAGAGCTGCATTCTTCATAACAGCCAGGAGGGGGGGACAGCATGATTTTTGGAACTAAGTCCAATTGTGGCCCCATGGGAAAACCAGGTGACTTCCAAGTTGATTGTGAACACCTTCTAAAAGTTTAATGGTTCCGGTTAAAGTATTTGTTCAATTTAGAAATGAATTAAGCTGGAAAACATACCATATCTGACAGAGGAATATTTCTTTTAACCTCAAATGTCGGAATACCAGAAAAAAAAAAAAGTTTTTGCAGAGAATGTTTGATGCTCAGCACCAGTGTTACTCAACCTTCAACCAAAGAGACAAACTGTTCAAGTGGTGAAAAGTGGCAAAACAGCAAGGAGTAGCAACAGAAATAATTTCAAGGTGGCACAAATGGTCAAAAAGCAGCAGAAATGGGTAGAAAACTTGAAAATAGTCAGAAAGTAGCAAAAAATAAAAATAAAATAAAATGAGGAACCTGGAAATAATTGTACAATATAGGAAAAAAAATAATTGCGATAGGATTCGTGTCAAATTTTTCAGCCCTATTTCTCATTGGTCAAAACTTCCTAAGAAAGGCAAGTGATTCTAAATAACAAGAGTAACACCAGAGGCAAACTTAATAAATCAATAAAACCATCTTCAAAAAATGTGAACTGTTAACTTATTTGAGGCTCTGCAATCAGAGGGACAATGTATATTTAACAGGTGATGATGGAAAACACGATACCAACAGGGTGAGATGGAGACCTAAATGGGTTGTATTACTTGTTCCCACCCGATTGCCATACATTAACACTTATATATCATTTTGGCTAAAACAAAATGCTCATTGCATAGCCAAACAGTAAAAGCACATCTGTCATGCACAGAGTCTGCAGCTTTCAAACTGTAGACATGATAATATGAGCTGACACCATCTTACAAAAATGGTCACTTTCAGTCCCAAAACCAAGATGTCAATGCCCAAAATGCCAAAATTGATGCTTTAAAAGTATGTTCACAAACCATCGGATGACATCATAGCGGACACGTCCACTTCTAAACAAGCTCCATGCTCCCAAACCATTTGACATGTTCTTTGTCTCTCCAAACCAACAAGCGCTAAAGCCCTTTGTAAATCCACTATCATTATTCCAATGGAAACAGTCAACTGTCACAGTTTCTCTTTATCTCTTTTCAGGCCCTGCTTCTCTTTCCCTCATCCCCTTGTTCCCCCCAGACTGTTTTCTCTTAATCCCAAACAAATATGTCTGAAACCACTGTCATTATTTTGAAGACAGTGGCTTCCTTACACACTTATCTCAGCCGCTCTTCCTCGGATTTGTTCCCTTCCCCTCTCCCTCTCCTCAACCAGGGAGTTTTACAAACGTTTCTTAACACTCAATTCTTATGTTAACTCCTGACCCTATTCAGTGTTGTTTTATGACCCTGCATCTTATCTAATGACTATGCTTTTCTTTATTTCTTTCTCCCACACAGCTTCCCCCCTTCCCTTTCTCTTTCTCTCTCAGGTCAGACCCTCTGTCTGTGCCAGGGCGCGAGTTGTTGCCAGTGTGTGATGGGTCTGCTGAGCCCGCTGACTCAAACAGAAGCCAAAAGGCCAGCCAAACCAAAATCACTGAACAGCAGAAAGCTGCACTGCTGTGCTCTCCTCTGACCCCTCCATACACACTCTTACTCTTTCACATGAATGGAGCAAAACAGGCACATACACTTACAAGAGTGAAACATACAGGGCGCAGTATTGGCCGAACATTGAAATAGACCCTTAAATCCATGCATCCAATTAGAGGAAACTTCTCAGGAAACTGCAGTGTACACACATGCACACACATACACACATCTTATTCTTGCATTCTTACAGTAGAGGTTCAGGAAAGGTTCGTTTATGAGCCTTCGATCCAGGACGCAAGACAGATATGGAGGCAGAATGTGACCACAGAAATTCAACTGTTACTGGGGCCGGCTGAGGCTGCAGACACACCAACTGTATCAAGAATATTACGATACGTAGGGCAAGCACAAACATATTCACATACACGCACACATAAAAACACCCAGGCACCAAAACATGATTATTTTCCTCCACTCTCAGTTTCTTTTGTTTAGTCCTGACAGCAGTAGATGTGAAGTTGCACAAATAAAATCTCATGAGGTTTTACTGCAAGTTCAAATTACACTTGAGGCAAGAAAACATGCATGTGTGTGTTTCTTTGTTCACAAACACATAAGCCAGGGAATTTCAATACATTGACATTACTATCGGGGGAGCATACAGAAATAATAACTCTCCTTTTTAACCCTCTGTTTTTCTTCATAGCAGAAGAAAACAACAAGTACTTAGCAGCACAAATCAATCCTCTTTGGAGCGAGGGAGGCATATTTGTTGGATTGGAGTGGTTGATTTGATAAAATTTGGTTCTATTTGCAAGGGAATCATCTCCCCAAGCAGCCAGAGAAATGAAAGGGGGAACAAAAGTTTCATTTTCTTGATACTCACTGGGAGTTTTGCACAGGCTCTGGGACAGTTGAAGGACTGATCTTGTGTCATTTAGTTTTATCTTAATGCATCTTTTTCATGTTAAAGTCATTGCAGATTGCTTTTCTGACATGCTGTTAAGTTTCACATGGAGAAGGTAAACACGATCCAGGAATCAGTTCAAGCTAAATTACATCCCTGACACTCTATGAATCAGTTTTGTAGCCAGTCAGATAGTTTTATGCAACAGCTGTTTAACTTAACCTAAAGCTAAAATCCCAGGCAACTCCATGCCTGTTTTTTTTGCAAGGGATGTTTCACTTCAAGCCACTATCACAGCACTTTAGAAGAATCTTACTCACTCAGAAACTGATATTTACAGCCTGTACAAGAAAACAGATCTTGTTATGTTGCATGATATCAAGAATGGAAAGATAAAGTGATGCACATACATATTCTCCTGCCTGCCACGTACTTATCTCTACAAATGGGCTAGGGTGACTAAAATGCCTTGCAGCCAACAAAAACATTGTTAAGTAACTTCTCACATCCAATTTTGAAGAAAAAAGAGGGAAAATGAACTATCCCTTTAAAGGGACTGTGAGGGTTTTCCAAGTGATCTTGAAAAGTCCAATATCTAGCTGTACGCCTGATCATAATCCACGACTTAAAAAGAGATTACCAGCACCAAATTAGGTTGTTTCTAAATGCTATTTCTCAGCTTTAGGATCCAGTCAGACAGGACCAGATTCAATTACAGCAAATCGAAGTCTCTACGACAACATCGCTCCAGCTGACAAAGTTTAGAAGTGAGAAGAGGGATCCTGAAAAAACCTTACTTTCATTTTACAGTGTTTCCGTATGAAGCATGCATCACAAACTGTGCAAAACTGGCCTTGTGTAACAAATGTCATTTAGAAGCTCAGTGCTTTTGGCAGTCTGATTTTCCCCATTTCAGTGCTGTTGGAAACATCATTAAAGAGCAATGCTAACACTCTGATTCCCAATACAGCATGTCCACTTCTTCCTAAAGTGGCAGTAATAAAGATTTGGCATTCAATGTAAGAATGTTTGAGGAATAAGGGAGTAAGGCAGAGAAGTCAACAGATCAGTGGGAAAAAACAGTTCATGCCTGCAGCTTACAAAAATTTTGTTTCCCCATAAAAAAGTCATGCTAATTACACCGATTTGGCCTATTTCTTTCGACTTCCTCACTTTGATGATGTCACAATCTGATCAAATCCATTGTAAGTAAAAGGATGGGAAAAAAAAAACAAGAACAGAAGGAAAGATCTGGAGTAAAAGGTGCTGGGGGTGGGCTGAGTCAGAGAAATACGCAAAGAAAAAAGATGGATTAACAAGATGAAAGGAGATGAAAACATGAAAAGATAGTAAGAACATCCCAGAGAAAAGAGAACAGAGGGACTGTTTGCATGTTCATGAGAAAGAAAGAATAGAGTAAGCGAGACAAAGAAGAGAAAGGTGAGAGAAAAGAAGGGAGAGAGAGTAAAATTTAAAAATACAAGAGATGCAGGGAGTAAAAAGGGATGCAGGGTGAGAAAGACAGATAAATAAAAAGAAGAGAAGATAGAGAGGTAAAAATAAAAGAAGGAAGAGAGTGAGAGAGTTGTATAATGGTAGAAAGAGGCAAAAGGACAGAGCGAGAGAGAGAGCGAGAGAGAGAGCGAGAGAGAGAGAGAGGGGGGGAGAGAGAGAGAGAGAGAGAGAGAGAGAGAGGTGCAGAGAGAGTTACAAGCAGAGTGAAAGTCACCTTGTGGAGCTACAGCGCACTGAGCAACTCTGTCCGTCTCCCCTTATGAATTATGACAGTCGCTGGTCAGCCAAAACTCCTCTGCTGCCCACACACACACACACACACACACACACACACACACACACACAGACTCTCTCTCTCTCTCTTCACTCATCTCCTCTTCTATCTGTTTCTCACTCTGTCCTTCTCTCAGTGGAACACCCTCCATCATAAAATATGCAGCTGTGCTCTTAAGAGTGCATCTCAGACCCCTTCACTTTGAGTGTACATGTGTGCTAGTGTGTGTGAGAGAGTGTGTGAGTGTGTATGCACGCATCATGTCATCACGCACCTACAGTGTTAGTCCTCTTTTTTTCTCCCTCACTTCTCTGACCTCCTTGCCTCTCCCTTTCTTGATCTGTCTCTTTTTGTCACACCCTGAGTCACTGTCTGTCCTGTTCTCAGCTTCAGCTTCTTAAAAATGTAACAATTTGGCTTCAGTTGATAATATCTCCATGGCATCTGACCTGCTTCTCGCTCACTCACACAATATGTAATGTTTAACCTTCACCCCTCACTTGAGTCATTTCCTGCTCCATCATCAAGAAAGAAAGATGTCGAGATGATCACTGAATGTAGGTGATACATCCACTCTTCAATATTTGCGAAATACACTTCGAGGACAAATTCATTTTTTCTTTACTGTGCATCAAATTTACCCATCAAGAATCTGACTCTGTGTCTATGCACACACACCCGTCTCCCTGTGAGTACACTGTGTTCCTAAAAAATTTCAATGGATTAAAATGTACAGGGTGGGCCATAAGTTTCCATACATAGGAAAAATAAACATTTAATGTCAGACAACTGCTTTTATTTATATATTTCCTTGAGATGATTTATGCCTCATATCCTCACCTGATACACTATGGCCTTTAAGTGCCTGCAAAGGTAACCAAAGAGAATCAAACGCATCTTCTAGGGTATCTGAAACGTAAAAATATATACAGTACGCATTTTCCTATGTACAGACACTTTGAGCCATCCCTTTATGAGAGTGAAAACAAGGGGGGAATGAGCATGTGCTGTACTTTCTTCAATCTCCCCTGTGACCCTAAGAGGAGGTAAAGAAATGGATGGAACGGTCAAGAAATTAGCAACAGTTTTCCAACAAGCACTAAAGCAGCTTCCTGGTCTTTGTGAAACTAATGCAAAAGTACCAATAACCTGCACTGACCAGCAGGGGGAGACTGCAATGATTGAGGAAAACAGTCTGATTTTCAGTTGCCGTCCAGATGGGAGGCCAGGAGTCTTCAAGAAATCTGATTGGCTTTCCTTGACCGCATCCCAAAATCCAAATGAAAGATGATTAAGACTTTTTTTTTTATCCGAGGCTTGACTTTTATTAAAACTAACTTTTTGTGGTTTTCAGGTTGATATTTTCAGGTTATGGAGTGAGAGAATTAATATTATTCTGTAGTTTATTTGTGTAAATTGGGGCATCTCAGTCCCCCACACGTGGATACACTTCAGCAACTTTTTTAAAAACTGGATGTGAAAAAAACCACCCCTCTCCTTGGTGGATATATTATCATCATGATCAGTTTATGAGCACATCCTTGTATTTACATTTTCTCAAACACAGCATAGCATTTGCACTTCAGTCTGAGAGAAAATCGAGAATACAACAAATTAGTGCCTAATGCTGCAGAACACGTCATTGTTAATTTTACTGATCAAAACATAAATATCTGATTACTGAGTAGATCAATAGAAGCAGCAAGTGGCTTCACAAGTCAATAACAGTAAAGCACAAACACAGTCAGAAAGTCACGTCCCATATTTAAACCTGTCAATCAACGAAGATGCAAGAAACTGTAGCACTGTTATAACAGAAGAGTCAGAAGATCTTAAGTTTGTCTAACAAATAAACTGATGTTGGATTTTTGAAGTCCAATAAAGATAAAACAGTGATCCTCAAAACAGTGTTTAATGGCTTTGTAAAACAAGCAACTTGCAGTATTTTCCTATCACCTTGAGAAATAAAGCACATTCATTTCCGAAGATTAACGACTCATCCTCTTTAAACTCTGACTGAGATAGAGACCCTTTGAAAAATGAAACTGATTAATTCTATTTCTATCTGAAAATGATCAAGTACTTATCATCTATTTTCATTAATCTTCGATGTCAGTAGAGATGGAAAAAAAACTGAAGGCGAAAGATCAGTGAGCGAAAACTGCGTCTAATTTAACTGGTTGGAAACTGGCCTATGAATAATTATTAATTAATCAGCTTCATATTATCCTGACACTGGTGCTCTCCACTACTCATGAAGTCATGGGAAATACACACACATATGTGCACACACAACCCACACAGATAGAGTACGTGTATGCTCCCCTGCCAGAACCATTTGTGAATTTATAAATTGCATATGAGTGCATTTATTAAAACACTTCTGCATGTTTTTCTTTTGCGTGCATGTGTGTCTGTGTGCGTGTGTGTGTGGGTGTGTGAGTGAGTGTATGCATGCCCTTTCCCCAGCTCATTGGGATGCAAGGCGAGGGTTCGTCGAGTGAGAGCTGTCCAGGCTAGCTTTGGAGTCATTAGCGTGCTCGTTAGTCCAGTTATGTTAAATCTAAATTACCATTCATCATCACACGGGGACCCATCATTTATT
Organism: Thalassoma bifasciatum; assembly: GCA_008086565.1. Classification (NCBI taxonomy): domain Eukaryota; kingdom Metazoa; phylum Chordata; class Actinopteri; order Labriformes; family Labridae; genus Thalassoma; species Thalassoma bifasciatum. Next base: position 232,201 of record RPOG01000499.1, on the reverse strand, counting down.
CTGATGTGGCCTGGCAGACACATGTGCTAACTGGATTAGCTCATTCAAAGACACGCAGACACACTTGCTAAAGCACAGTGGAATTCCAAATCAGGCGTTAGCTATGGGCTAAAGTGTTTTTAAATAGATTACATATTATTGATTGAGACATCACAAGGCATTAGTAATGATTGGTTTGCCCTTGTGAATGCAAATTAACTACAAACTGCTCACAAGGAGGTGCTCAATTGGAACAAAAATTGGTCGTTAAAGGTTGAAAATTAGCTTAAAGTTTGATGGGTCAAATCTAAAAACCGGTGATGTCGACTGGTTTGTTTCTGTACCCAATAAAGATGAAAAAAAAGGGACGAAAACAGATCATAATTGATCCGTACAAAGATCAGTAAAGATAAATACAGGACACAGTATGCACCTTTACATTTTGGGGCTTAAAATTAAGTTTTCCCTGCTATCGTGCATTACTCTTTGATACAAATGAACTTAATAAAACATGGAAAGACTTCAGGGTACATCAGAAGAGAACTGGCCAGGGTTCAGCGCTGGCTCTCAGCATTAAATTAGCTCTCGCTGAGTAAAAACACATGCACACACGCTGGCACACATAGTCATTAGCCGCTGCAGGAGGAATGCCTACCATCTGCACTGACGTGATTGCAAAAAAGAGGAAGAAGAAAACGAGGAATTCTCAAGAATCAAACCGACAAAGTGGATTGAGCAGCACTTCTTGCCAAATATGAAGACAGTGTTTATCACATAATTACATTTCCACTTCTGCTGTGTTTATTGGCCTTACAAGTTTTAGCTCACACAGCCCGGACCATCAAAGACTTTCATTTAAAAAAAAAGGTGGAATCAAAGTATTAAGTAGAAAGTCATGGTTCTTTTCTCAGTCATGCATTGAATTAAAGTCTTCTCCCAGTTTCTCTTGAAGTGTTTGAGGCATGATCACAGCTTTCCCCATCAAAACTTTAGCATGAGTGAGAAAATCTTTGCTTTTGTTGTCTTTTTGAACCTATCTAAAGCCTTCAAAAGCCTGCGTTGACATGTAAAGCTATTAAGTAATCAAGAACAATCTCTGTTTAATTTAAAGAATGAGCACAAAGGGAATCATTGCTATGCATCAATAACTTCCATCATTAGGAAAATCACTTGTTTGGAGTTATTGTGCAGCTTTAATTGAGGCAGATAGGTGTTTAATGACTGATATGATAGGGCCATTGAAGCTTCCAATTTGGTTATTATTTTAAGTGGAAGTGTAATAAGTCAAGTGAGTATTTAGCGCTGTCTGTGAATGACTTGAGAGATAATTTCAGGGTTTTCTTTAATCATTGGAAGACGTTTGGTGTGCTAAAAAATGTCAACAAAAGAACCTCAAAACTCTTCAGTCTGAAGATCCATCTTCAGAGCGAAAGGCTTTACAATCACTCCTCCCAGTTTTAAGCATTCACAAATAAATAAATAAATAAATAAGAAAGGCAGGAGAATCCTTGGGTTAGGGCCACGATTGAGTTGCCTCGTAAAAGTTATCTGAACTGAGCTCAGGTGTTATAATATTTAAGTTGGATTAGTATTTCCTTGATTCCAAAACATGAATCCACTTCATGAGAATCCATCTGATTTACAGTCGCAGTCTTTAAAGAAACAGTGGATCAAATTTGCCTTATATTGACAGAGATTTGTAAGGATTGACCAAATTTAGATAATGAGTGCCGTAATTGTCATGTTGATACATTGTCCACAGGGGGCGCAAAAATCCAGACAAGTCTCTGGATCCTTAGAGTAACTTAACTTGAGGAGTCGGATGGATTGTGTTTAATATTTGGGTTGCATGACAACAAGGCTCCTTGTTCCAATCCTTGCAGGTGACTCTGCATGCTCCAGATACATGTGTGCCTAGATGTTTGTCTATTTGCTGGTGATACATCTGCAAAGATCTTTTCTTGACAAATAATATCAAAGTATTGATAGTGGTATTGATAAAGGCTTGAACGAAAATTAGCTATCCCCATCCCTAACTATAACTCATTTCACATTTAATATTAAGGCATCATTCAAGTGTAAGCGAAGGTCCAACTCTTTGGTTTCATCGGATACTGTAAAAATACCAGAAAATGTGCTATTACAAAAAGTCCCCTGTTGAACACAATACAAAGCCTAGTACCTGAATTAGCAGATGACAAATAATGGCCAAGGATATACTCCTGAGGGCATCCAAGGGTGTGTAGATTGTAGCTCATGCCACCCCACGGGGTACAGCCTGCCCTCATAGCTGAAATTTTATCTACATCCTGACATTAAGTCTGGGATTTTGGTCTGCCGTAAGGAGCTATCCCTGCTGTGCATGGTAACCCCCTAACCATGTTCAAACATTTCATCATTATGTTATCATTTCATCAAATCACATAAGCCTCCCACTTCCTGGCTGTTTCTTTCAAGACAAAACCCAAGCTCTTGTTTTTGTTTCCCTGTATAATGCAGACAGACAGGGAACAGGTGAGGTCTTGAATTTTTGGGAAAAGTTTGATTTCATTATGTTGGTCACGAAAGTGACTCTTGGCAGGTAATGTTTTCTAAGTATACAAGTCCAGAGGGCTGTGCGGACAAGCCAAAAAGTTACTTCAGAGATTGACTGGCCTTTTGCCAGCCTCACACTCACTCCCCCCCTCCTCTTCCTCCAATCTTGAGGAATTGGAAGCTTACCTAAAATCACCAGAGCATGCTAATTTCCTTCTTTAATTTTTCACCATGGCAGCAACCGAGTTTATCTTCATTACAGGCTGGTTGGAAAATCACTGGACGGATATTAAGGAGGGAGGAGAGATGACCTGCAGCAGAGGTCAAGCTGGATTCAAAGCCAAATTACATCAGCTTATAACAGATATATCCTTGGGCATGAATTCTGACTTAATGAGGAACATGCAAATATTGAAAGCAAGCATGTAATCTGTAATGATAACCTATGAATGCATTAAAGAAAATACAAGAGATAAAGATTTGATTATACCTTTTGGGGTGATTCTGTTTGATAAAACATGTAAATCTCTCAACATCCCATGATTACTTGTGCCCTGAAGGTCAACTCTCTAACACACTTCAAGAAAGCCTATAATGCTTAAAACCATTCACAAGCTGAAAACTTGTGTTTCTATTTGGATATTTCTAATCCAGTGTAACGTTTTTCGTCCTAAATCCAAAAGAAAACCTCATTGTATGAAACACACAGGCTGCATTCTGGGAGTTTTTTGGTATTGTAACCCTAACTGGTAAAACTCAAGGCCTCTGCACATCAATACACCGAGAACCCAGCCGGGGTCTCCACCCTCGCTCCCTGAATTGCTGCTCTGAGTCTATCTGACAGCTGTGGTGGTCTGGAAACAACAAAGGGCCAAATTGAGTCAGTCAGTCAGACATTTGTTCCATCAATAATTAATGCCTCCCTGCTCTCCTCCCTCTGATCCTTTCAATCTATTTTCCATCACTGCTCTTTCCTTTTTTCCACGTCACATCAGTGTTCTTGTCTTCTGTTTCCTCTCTCTGATGTCTTTAACACCTTTGTGTCCAACATCTCCGTCCTCTTGTCTAATCTGTCCTTTTTGTGTGCCTTTCCATTATCTCTCAGGTATCTTTCTTTTTCTTACTGGTTCTTCATCTGCCTTTTTTCTTTATTTTCAGCCATCTACATCCTCTTCCTCCGGCTTCCTCTCATCTCTTCCCATTTTCTCCCTCTATATTGCCTGTTTCCTTCCCCTCCTTCTCTCTCTCCTCTGGTCCACCAGCAGATGAATAAATGATGTCCAGGAAACTGGCTGCTTTTGCAACACCGATACCACACTTCTTCCCACTCCTCTCATATCCCTCCTTCTTCCCTTTTCCATTTTGTGAACAGCCTCCACTCCTCCCCTCTTCCCAACTCTCTCTTGTCTCTTTGGCAAAAAAAAAGAAAGGCAAGGATAGTAACCGCAGTCTTTTTAGGTGTAAATAAATCATAGCCTTGCTCTGCCTTTGCTTTCACAACAACCGATCTTCTACTTTCATCCTGCATGGCAGCCATGAAAGAGAGAGGAGAGAGAAGGGAAAGAGACTATCTGAGGACATATGAGGAAAAGGAGTGGATATCAAAGGAGACAGCGAATGTAAAAGATTCTTTCCTCACATCGCTCTGTCTCTCCTAACCTGTTCAGAGCAAAAAGGAACATTTTATCCCAACAAGTCCACCGTGAACTCAAGAGGCAGTGTTAGATTAGCACGAACCAGTTCTTCTGACCAGCATCTGCGAATCAATGACAAAAAAAACCTACCATACATCTTAGAGGAGCTGCTAGATCTCAAACTCTTCATAAAAAGACAGCTTGGTACCACTTTAAATTCTGTTCATGAAAAGAAACAATTAAGTAAATGAAAACTATAGGCTTTTTTCATTTCATAATTGAGGCTTGATAAAATTAGTACATCCAATAGAAATAAATGATTGCATCTTTCACCCACATCCCTACTTTGACAATTTTTCAATTTGTGGAGAGAAAAATGTTTGAAAAACCTTTAGAAAGCCTCATATTTTCAACATGTTGTCCAATTTAATGATAAAAAACAACCTATCACTCCCTCTTTGTTCCCGCGCAATAATTATAACGAGATTAATGAAAGTAACAAAGTCAAATCCATTTAGCATTTCTCAAAATGAGCGCGACTCCCCAATATTCAGCGTCTGACTTCTATGAAACATATTAAGCAGCTGAGATAAAGCCTGGTCTACCACGAAACAGTGGCTAATTAAAAATGACTACATTAATTAATGTGCAGATTCATTAGCAGCACACGCTCATATAGACACACACACATATACAGACACACACAGCCCAGTGCTGATTGCAATTTACATGATGCAAACACAGACAAATGGCTGATGGGCAAACACACACACACACACACACACACACACACACACACACACATACTTGTATCAATTGTGGCTGCCACCCCCAAACAGTCCCTCATAGAAAACAATGACAAGCAGCTGATCTGAACCCTTAGAAATACATAACAATCACAACATTTTCACCACCATCACTGGTCACTTTTGGCAGCTGCACACTAACAGAACTACATATTGTTATACATATTCATGCACTGATTCTGTTTTTTTTTTTTAATTTCTTTATGTGTACATTTGTAAGCCTTGCCTAACTAACCCTAACATAACAACCCCAGACAGATCGTTACATTAGCTCCACAAAAATGAAAAATAAACAGATAAAGAATCAAGGATGTACAACTAAATCACTCAATTAGTGCCGTTTTTTGGCCCCTAAACTGACTTTCAATACAACCATGTGCTATCTTTGTGTCTATGAATTGTATGAGTCTCGCTCAGCTCCCAAATATGTTGTTAGGTCTATGCTGACACCAATATACAGAGACACACATTCAAATTACTTTATAATAGTGGGGACTACATCTCATGTCATATAAAGATACAGTTTATGGACTGCAACTAACCTGAATATGCTGAATCCTGGATTTAGTTAACACTCTAAGATGCTGACAGACTCAAGGCTTGTTAATACCCATGTGTTAACTGTACATGGTCGCGGCGTCTGCAATACTCCTCTGGAACACATGAGGGCAGTTATGTCTCTATGGTCCTCAGATCGCCTGTTTTGGGTATTGTTAATTTTTCTTCCCACTTTTTCTCAGCTATTTCAATCAATTTACATAAAATGTTAACTGATACATGTTGCCGTATATCATAAAGGAACTTAAATCAGGAACTCAAGAGAGGAGATATCGGAAGAGATTAAATAAACAACCGATGTGGTGATCCCAGAAATGTTGTAAATACAAAAAACAGGATACCTCTCAGCGGTCAATCACAGGGCTTGCAGTTCACACTGTTTGAATGGGTAGCTAAATCGGGGGATGCCCATCAGAATATGTATGAAAACCTACGCAAGAATTCAACGCAAAGGTACAAACCTGGCTTTCTGCTGTTACAGTCATATGTGAAGGACCACAAAGATTTCTGCAGACATCCTCTGTACCAATCTTATCCTGCTGATCTCATACATATATACTTTCAGATTTACCTTACTTGTGACAACCTGAATCTGTATTGAGGATTTCTCAGCCTTGAAACTAACAATCTGCAGAATTATGCACACTTCAGACTTTCTATCATAATTATCACCTGCAATGTTTGTGCAAGCATTCTAACTTTTTGTACCTGTAAGGAATAGCACAAGTGTATTGCAGCCTCTCTTCCTCAAACATCCTCACTCTGATGACTTCAAAGTGATTTCTGTGACGATCTAAACCAGGTCTAAGGGTGTCAGATGAGAAGCCGCAATATTTATACACACACACAAACACGAATACATATGAACAACAGATGTGTTACCCAAACACGCACATTCACCTACCTGGTGATGTAGTCACATGACCTCCAATCACTGTTATCTCTTTCACCCTGTTTTGTACCATGGTCACAAAATCAACCCCTGGAAATGAACAGATGGGCTTGTGCGTGTGTGTGCGCATGTGTGTTTCAGAGACAGTGTGTGGGTGGGTGGGTGTGTTTTAAGATGCTTGAATTAAAGATCAGTCCAGCAGCAGGATTGCTCACTGTCATTCATGCCCTTTGCAGATATGCTAAAAAGCACACACATGCAACAACAAACACACACACACACACACACACAGAAACACACTCACACACACACACCTGCCTTTATTAAAACGTCACATTCAGTGAATATACTGTGTGCTGTCATGCTGTCTGCTGTGAATGGGAACGGCTGCGTATTTACAATGAATTGTAAATCCGGCAGAGTACTCAGCTGTCGGGGTCTTATGAATTGCTAATATGTTGTATCGCACACTGCTGATCCCCTCTATCACTTTTGGTGTGAAAAAGTGAGAGTCAAAATAGCCAACTTTGCTAAAAGGAAATAAAATGTGAGAAGACAATAATGCCAGGTCAGATGAAAGACAGTGGAATATATATCGTTTTTAGCAGATATGAGCACAAAACAAGGGTAGAACCCCTTTTGCTCATTACAGATGTCAGATTTTCTATTCTCCTGTAAAAGCTGTTGGTATTTTCTCCTTTCAGATGTGGTCCATAGTGCAGGCTGTCATGATCAAACCATTTTCCACCATGTCCTCAGCTCTCTTTAATCATTCATGTGAACACATTAGGCAGCACCAGACTGTACCAAGAGCAATCACACCTACTACAGCAAGATCTCCATCAAGACTATAGGAAATCACTCTCAGCTTTAACAAAACAAATCCCACCAAGAACCTAATCTACAAAAATGTTTTTTACATTTATATTAGAATGGACTGGAAAAATTAAGAGGTTGGTAATGTTAGAAATTGAATAAATGTCATGAAATTTAGGAAAAGTTTCTGATTTGGCTTTCAACACTACACTAGCATGAGCTCTCCATATCTTTTTTTTCACAAACAGCAGATTTGTTGTTTTTAACATCCCTAGAGAACATATTTTATGCATTTTACATAACAATCTCTTGTCTCTCCCACGATGTTGCTAGGCACAAAATATTTGTGAATGATAATGAAGCAAATTTCAGACAAAGAGCAGCCAAAAGCAAAGCTCACAATGTGCTTAGAACTATTTCTATTAAAAACTCCTGTTTCAATTGAAATGCCAACTGTATCTATCCTAATATCTTCATTTTTCTAACCTCAAGTGTGTTTTTTTATGGATGTCTCCTTGTGAAACTCAACCATGTCTACTAGCAATTAGCATTTAGCTCAGAGGACAAGAGTTCTTCTTGTTCTTTCGTTTTCTGCCTTTCTTTGTCTTCATCTGCATTCTTCTCTTCATCCTTGCCTTATTTTTCTCTACAGTTTTGCCCTTTTATAAACATATTCAGCAGCAGCACCAATAACCTTTTCCCCTCTCTCAGCACCATTCTGCAGAATATGAACAAACTGCCAACAACCCTGCAGACAAATGAAGCAATGCTGGTGCCAAGCAGTTGAAGCGAGAAGTGCGATAGTCTATTAACTTTTCCCAGTTTAATTTTCAACAAATTCTAACAGAACTCTAAAAGCTTTACTTTTTCAGCACAGAAAATATAAAAAAATTGCTGAAACTGAAAGACAAAAAAAGTGATTGGCGCCCAGAGCATTGAGACTCAGCTCTCCCAACACAACCAGTTGCCGCTTGTACCTCTGAGTATTGTGACAGATATGCAGCTTCTAAATTTCTGACAGATCAGATGAACAATCCAGCAAGTGCACACACTCAAACACACAAACAGCTGGATGCACTAACACACACAGCGCAGAGAAAGTGCAGGAGGCTAGTCCCCTCACTCTTTGTGTGTTGGTTTGTGTGGAGTATAAGTCAAGGACATCGCGTTTGCTGGAGGATGAACAGGTATGCTACACTTCATCCTGAGAAGCAACCCACAAAAGCACTCAGACATTCACCTCAGGGGGGCAAAACATGCAAAGGAACTATGTTTCCTCCATAAAAGTGTCTTTAAACTGAGGCTTTTCCTGCGTTTCAGACACACAGGATGAGGTAAAAAGTGGCTGAAGGAGAGGAAAAGAGGGGTGACAGAAAAGTCGGATGTGAATTTTTTAGACGAAAACATTAAGGGATGCTGAAACTGAATAAGACGTAAAACAGATCTGATAAAGAGAAGATGAGAGCACGGGACAGGTCCCTGCATCACAGACACCACATGCAGGAGAGGGAAGAGGAGAAGAAGGGATGAGAGAGGGGGAAAGAGGAGGGGGAGGAGAAGGAGGAGGAGAGAGATCGGTAAGAGTGAGAGGACTGGGGTTTTTTTTCTCTACTTACAGAATCTCCAGATCGCGCAGCGCTCGGAAAGCTCCATCTTCAATGCAGCTGATGTGGTTGCTGTCCAGTTGCCTGCACCGATCACACACACATACACACACACATAAGCACACACACACACACACGCAGGAGAGACAGAGATAGGAGAGTCAGGCGCAAGTATGCACGGTCCGCTCAGATGGGGGAGGGACTAACAAGAGACAGGTTTCGTGAACGAGTGTGTGAGTGTGTGTGAGTGTGTGTGAGGTGATAGTGGGCTTAAGGAGGCAGGTGGGAGACACCAGCGCCAACTCTCTCCCCCCACACACACTCACACTTGAACACACACACACACACACACTCTAGGGATCCCCAGTCCAGACGCTAGCGCACAGGCTCAGGTTCAGTCTCTCACCTCGGTGCTGATGTGACCGGCCCTGAGGAGAGGAGGAGAGGAAAAGGAGAGCGCCGGAGAGGAGAACAGTGAGCTGAAGTGGCCTGCCTGGCGTCAGCCTATCACCTTCCTCCCCTGCCGATCGCCCGGCGCACACTGGCCACCGGGAGAGAGAGGGACGAGAGAGGTAGATGCAAGGAAGAGGAGAGCGAGTGAGCTGAATGCTCCTAAAGCCCACCCTGCTTGTCTGTTCTGTAAATATTAATTGCATTTTCTTCTCTCCCATCCTCCTCCCCCTCCTCCTCCTCCTCCACCTCCTCCCCTCATGTCCTCTTTTATTCTTTTTTTCCTCCCTCTGTAGTGAAAGAGGGAGTAATTTCATTACATTAGGCCAGCCAATCCATTAAGGGCCTTTTACTGGCTCTGTCACTGAAACAATTTCATTAAAAGGAAAGCCTCCGTAAATCAAGCTACAGTCACGATTCTCCCTCTCCTTCCCGTCCCTCTTCCTTCCTCACCCTCTCTCTTTCCCCCTTCACCTAACTCTCTCTCTCTCCCTCTCCCTCTCTCTCTCCGTCTCTGGCATGTGCGCCGGACTCCCAGATGCACCCTGTACCCCGCCATCATCCATCCTTTGCTTTTACTTTAATTTGCTCAGCTTTTAGATATTCAAACCTCTCTTCCCCTCCACCATCCATCCATCCCTCTATCCATGAACCCAGCAACCCCACTACCTCTCCTTTTTCCCACCATTACTCCCTCCATTCATCCTTCTTGTCTTTCCAACTAACCATCTACATCCTGCTCTCTTTCACTTCTCTTCCTCTCTTGATGTATGGATCGCAGGTAGAAGGATACAAGAGGGCAAATGTTCAGAAGTATTTTGAATTTTTGAGTCAGCCAGGACAGATGGGTGGCATTTAGACCCGCTCATATACGCTCAAACTCAGGAACACACACACAGAGATACATGGAGGAAAATATGTCACCAAACACAAGCAGGAAACATTCACACAAACACACAAAGCCATCTACTTACTATCTGCTCCCCAGACACTTGAAGATAAAAGCAGATCATTCCACCTTAATCTCCTCCTTGTCCCCTTCCCCATCTCATCTCTCCTCCACAGGCTCCCTCCATCCCTAATCTTTTTTTTCTTGGACTTCTCTCCTTTTTTTCCCTCTTGTTTCTGAGCATCCATCTTCTCTCCATTCATAATCCACTTTTTTGCTCCCCCCTGTGCCCTCCCGGCCCTGATTCCCCTTCACCTTTTCTCTCCTCTCACCCCATCCATCGCTTGCTAATCCATTTCAACCCCCTGTTTTCTTTATCAACCTTTCAAATCTCTTTTTCCCTGTGTCCGCTTGCAGCTGTTGGTTCAGTCCTGTCAGCTTTTTAACCCTAAGGAAGGAGGATCCCAGGGCAGGAGATGGGTTGCCTCTGTTGAGCAGTTGAAATTACATCAGGGCTTCTGGAGCAACTCATTCTTTGGTTTGTTTTTATACGTGCATGTTTGTCCTGGGAGGATGTGAAAAATGAATTTACCCTAGTACATCAAGAGTGCACCTCACAATGTGGATCCATTTCAAAGCAGAGGGTCAAGAAATGTGAAAATAGACACTAAAAAGTTACTATACGTCAAACATTTACAGCACAAAGCGCCTGCAGATTCAGAGGATTTAGAGGGAAAATGTGGGAAAAGAAGCTAACCTATGCCAAAATGATGTTAGAAAGTAATTCAAGGCACAGGGCACATATTTCATCAATTTCTTTCTGATATTGACCAACTGCTGGTGGTAAACGGTTGGCGTGGGTTCAGTTTGGACTCAAGACAGTAAATACCAAACAAGTCTGTGCCCACAGACCAGGTTTGGCTCGGAACATAATTCTTTTCCGCCCTCCAAAGGCTCCCAGAGACTGATGAGATGTTTTAATCTGATTCAATGCAACGCAATTATATCATAGAGGTGATCCAGGGATAAGTTATTTACAGCCTGAGCCTTGCTGGGCTTGATTAATTGAGAACGACTGCTAAAATTCACCTGGATCATGAATATAGATGGCTCCACCAGAGCTCTGTTTTATTACAGCACAATAGGTATGACCAATAAGAGTGTGTTCCCTCCTTACAGCAGTGGTTGAGTTATACTCTCCTCTACTTGTTGGAAGGAATGTGTGAATATGAGCATCTGTTTAATGACATGAAACTAAAACATACTGAGTCCAGGGATCATGCCAACATATGGCTGTGCCATGTTTGCGTGGGATGTAATTAAAAGTCACATTTTTCTTTTTTTCTTTTTTCTTTTAGTAAGGCAAACTGGCATGAAGCCCAATAAGCCATATGGAGACATGTGGCACTGCCAAAGTTGACTGTAGCTGCTAATGCAATGCTGCCCTTTTGGTGTGATGTACAAGAACGAAGTCCAGCTATGTACTCAGAACGAGACGTTTTGCTCTATTCTGCCAAGTAGTATAGCCAAGTCAACAGTAATCATATTTTTGTATAAATATGACGATTATTGGATGCCAGCTCTGGAAGTATAGCAAATTTGGTGTTTGTGGGTAGACATTAGGTGGTGGTTGATGGGGAACATGAGATTTAAATATGGATGGTGCACCATCTAGTTTTCCTGTTGTAAAAAAGTAAAGCCAAATAAGTGCAGGTGGCATAATTCAGAGTTCAAGCATGAGCAGAAAAAAACTCAAAAATGAAATGTGGAAGTGTCTGTTACTTTTTGTCTTGCTTTTTCTTCTCTGGTTTGCTAATGTTGTATTGATGCTGCAGGGGCTTTTGCCAACAGCAATGTCAATTACAACATCAAATCTTTTTTGGCCATTAAATAGCTTTTTATATGGCAGGTGGTTGTAAAATGAGCTGTAAATTGGTTAACCAGCATTTCCCTCCACTGTCTTATGAAGCATTGTTGGGGGGAAAATCGAATTAGAGTAATTGTTTCTCTGAATATATTCTTGAGTTTGTCAGAACTGTCATGTATCAACGTTTATACTTGGTGATACTACTGGGTGCTATTTTCCATTTTTTTGTTATTTTAAAAAAGCATATGTTGATCAGATATCTTGATGTAGCATGATTCTTTTACGATATACCAATAATGGCAGTGATGGTTTTATTTTTAGCTATGACTCTTCTCTTTATTTTAACAGTCAACTTTCCCAAAACAAGAACTTCCAGTTAATAGAAAGTTAACTTAGAGTGGTTGGAAACCCAATCAATGCTTTTTCATGTCAAAATAGTCATGGGAAATTTTGTGTGAAGACGTCCTTTTAACCACATTAATAGTTTTTTAAGTTTAACTGTAAGAGTTATTCACTCTCTAGAAACCTGAAGGGTTCATGCCACTCTTCAGTGCTGATGAAGAAAATCACGTACTGTGGGAACCACTTTGGCTGCCGATGGAAGACTGCAATGTCTTTTGACTTCACAAAACTCTACTGGGCTGTGTCTTTGAAATGAAAGAACATGTATTCTATACGTTCAAGAGAGCTCAGGTCTGTAATTTTCCCAGAACTGGGGGTAACTGGTGCATTCATATTGGCGGACATGTACTTCATCTGCCATCCTCATCCACAGTAAATGATTTCATCATCTGTGATTTGATTGGATTCCTCTGACAGCTTTGTTCACCAAGCACTCTGATTAGCAGTGACATGATTGGTATCAATCTGCAATGAGGTTGTCCTTTGTGTTGTTGTGTGGGAGTGAACGCTCTGGGTTTGCACCACTGTTATATTCACAGTCCTTGTGCATGTGTGTGTCAGTGGTTTAAACCATTGGTGTTTGTCACAGAGGACACACAATAGGATCAAAACACGATTTATTTTTATATAATTAGTTAGTGTGTTTAATCATGTCGATGATAAAGCCTATTGGCAAAATGATTCAACTTCTCCCTCTGCTACCATCTGGAGAAGAGGTAAGCACACGCACACATGAGCACACGCACAGCAAGCCTGAATCCATCAGTGAGCAACCACTACTGATTGAATCATTAATGAAAGGACAGAAAGGGAAGGACGAGGCACTAGCCAGGTTTGTGCCCAGATGCATATCAACAAATAATGCTTCATTCATGCTCTATTTTATTCTGGAGTGTTGATTTATCTGTTTGTTTGTGGTCAATTTGTTGTCCCAGTTGTATTGACCAAACATCATTAGCAGGCTTTAATGTGTGTCAACAAAACAGTTTATATAGGGGTGCTAGTCAAGGTCAGTGGTTAGGGTTTGTACCCCATGTGCTGTGGCCTTAGAGTGGGTGGCTGGGGTTTGACTCCAACTTGAAGGCATTTTCCTGAATGCCACTCTTCAATCTTTCTCCCGTTTTCCTGCTCTAAGCACTGCCTGTCCTCTTTGAAAAATGGCACGAAAGCCCTAAACCTCACTTAAAAAAGGGCAGGTCTGCAGGGAGAGCAAAAAACAAGAAACACAAACTGATATAATAACATCTCAAATCACATCTTTGGTAATCTGAGGTGAGGGTTTAGTGAAATGAAGGAGGATAACTTTAAGTGTTCATTTTTCTTCTTTGATTCCCAGCAATACTCAAAACTTCATTTGAACCTGTAGCTTACTTGAACCACTGATTTGTGTTGTCTTTGCATTGTGAACTGAATGCAACTCCAGTGATTTATGTTTTATAACTTTAAGAATTTTAAACATCTATTCATTGCAAAAAATAGGACATAGGTTTTGACTTGCAAATACTTGCTTTTAGTGATATTCAAGGGTAGAGGAAGTCATGCCATGTGCTTCACATGGAAATAAGTCCAACTCTTTTGTATGTTTGAGATTAATTTATGCTGTCAAAGCTGTAGCTTTCAATCTAGGTCTGTTTTGCAAATCAGATGAGAGAAACGGAATATAAATTTGCGTTTGCTTGAAAATGATTGATGGTTTTATAATCAAGTTTGGAAAAAAAACAAAACACAAATGCTTAAGTCAAATCAAGCATGGTAAAATATGAAGAAAACAGGCCAGAGTTTTGTCTCGTCTTATCTTTAACTACATCACATTACTGTTATGATCGTATCGTATATTACTGGTGGTAAAAAGCTTAAAAAGGGTTTGGTTCAAACAGTTACTTTTTTAGAAGTATTCCCATGTCTGTTGGTCTCAACTCTAAATGAAACATCCTAAATCAAAAATCTGATCTGAAGCAAGGCAAAGAATGATGACATTGTAAGTACATTTTCCACAGTAACACATTTTTAACTTACTCTTAATGTCCAAAATAAAATTCCAATTACTTAACCCAATATTTATGGAAGACAGACAACACATTTAGTCATTATCTTGTCAGAAGACATGTGGTCTCTGTATTATGGGAGACCACAACCATCATGGATAACCGCTGCTGCCCTCTATCACAAAACCAAAAGTTACATGGTATTACAGTTTACTTAATTTTTTAGCACATAATCAATTTCTTGTTTTTATAAAAAAGATACAGTTGTTGTCAAGCTAGAATATCACGACAATCCTAAATCTGAATAAATTGTCTCTGACTGAGTCTGCATTCCCATCAATCCTTCCCCAAATACATGACACAATCAGTACAGATGAACCCTAGACATGATGGATGACGGTTTCTAGTACTGTTTTTAGTGCCACATTAATTTATGACATCTTATATAACTGATTATAATGCTATTCTTCAATCCATCTCACCAGGGATTTGACTGGATTTTGTCAGGTTGAGGTAAAAGTAAAAACAACTTATCAAAGATTTGTAACAACAGAGAGCAGGACAGAAACGTGTGTTTTCGTGCAGACACAGTGTTCTCACCTCTCTCTAAGGCGCTGTAGCCATAATTCAAACAAACGGCCATCCTGCACTGCATTGTGGGAAGGGAAGCGTGAAGTGTGGAGGCGTTTTATGGGGGATAGGAGAAAGGAGAGGGTGACAGGAAGGAGAGAAAGGAACTACATCCATGGGGTTGGTTCGTCTTTTTGCTTGTGTACAGTATGGTTGTATTGTCCAAAACGTTACACACAACATTCTGTGAATAAATTCCTCCAAATTCCTGAAGGTACAGCAAACACTGGAGTGTGGATGTTGAGCATGGATGTACCCGGTGGGAGAAATGAATTAAATTTGATCACAATGAAAAAGTGTGTAAGAGAGCGAAAACGCAGGCAGATGGTAAACAAGGTACGATATGAGGACGCGATGGCTGCTGAAGATAAAGAGCGTGTCTGTGTGGGCACTGAGGTGTAATGTGAGGGCATATGAAACAGCTGTACCTTATCTGATGCCTCCATGCTTCTCCGTAATCCAACCACAGCTTTATGCCTCCCAGCATGACTGACTCACATATGTTGTGATTTAGGTGTGAAGATAACTGTACACATACAATAACTTTGAACACATTTATCCCAGCTGCTGTTTTTCTTCACTGTTAACAGAGCCTTGCTACTGAAAATCATCTGTTTGTACAGGTGTCGAGAAACAAGTTTGGATGCTATTATAACAGAGTATTGTAAGCTTTTTCAATAGTAAGAAAGAACTAAACGAAAAACTTGGTAATATTTTTTGTGAGTATTGTTGGATCTTGAGGTTTGTGAGTGTATGATTCCCTTTTTGTAATGACTATTCCCGTCTTCTTAATTCCTTCTTTCATTTGGATTTTATGTTTATGTGAACACAAAGTTAGCACTTTAGGTTGTATTTGAGTTACTGATGTAATTGTCTGTCTTAATTTTAATTGTTATGTCTTCAAACCAGCTTGTCTGAAATGGCCTCACCCTGCGGGATAAATAAAATTCAAATTGAACTGAATGAGGTGCAAGCCCCTCCATTAAGGAAGGCTCTATGCAACATGTGCAACACTGCCTTGACTCGTGACATATATTTGTATTCTTTAATGGACTTCCCAGCAACACACAGGGGGGTAAATGTTAATGAACATCCTATACATGGCTAATTGAACTCCAGCTTTGACTACTTTGCCCTGAGATTGTCACTTTAAAGCAGCTAACTTTTTAAACCCTGTCTGTACATTTTTAAAACAGCTTGAATGAGGCAGACATGCCTTAGACCACAACGTTATTTAATTAAATGGTTTTGCATCACTGGTGATAATGGAGTGCAAGTAGTTGCTGCTGACAGGGATGAGGGCATTGAATAAGCTTCAACACAGGCTGAGCTAAAGGAAAGACAAAAGAAACAGCTAACAGAAGTGAAGTTTGTAGCACTGAACATCACAGGGAAGATGTGTTAAAAATGTCAGAATGGTCCAAGCGAGACAAATTCATCTCAGGAGAGAAGCAGGCAGAAATAAGTAACTGTAATCAACACCATTATCATAATTTCCTCAAGAGAGGATATAGAGCTTTTTTACTGTGACCTTCTGACACCCTTGTAGAAGTTTCACATGATTTACTCCTTATATTTTGTCTATGGTTCTTCCTATATTATTATGTCAGAAAGTGGAAAATATAATAATACCATTAAGCTATTTTCAGGCTTTGAAAGATATGTAGCTGGGTTTAGATTCCCATTCCTAGAACTACACTAGAATTCAACTATTTGTCTTAATCTTATCAAACATTTACCCTTCTACCCTCTGATTTTGTCTCAAGCTCAGGAGCATCAAAGACATCAGGGGAGGTACTATAGGTGCCAAAAGGAAACACATTTTTGTACACTCAATGGTGTTGCTAATGTGATGACTTTTCTGGCAAAGCGAGACAAAACTGGACACGACAAGACATGATGAGAGGAGATTAGATTTTAAAATAAATCTAATTTGATAGGAGATCAGGTACAATAAACACCCTAAATGTTTACAGAGTAGATAAAATCATAAAAATAAGGCAGAGCTATCCATTCACCTCAACTCCACATTTACCTTATCATCTATAGTTTGACTGACAGGCCGAGTTTAGGGGATGACAGGAGCAGCAGTCAGCACAATGTATAGACAAGAATACGCACACAAACACCCGTCTCAGATATATGGCATATACCTGTCTCCTTAGGTTAGCAGGTGCCTACGGTAATCGTATTTGCCAGTTTCTTGGCAGTTTGCGCAAAGCAGTCAATCTGATAGCAGGGTCGAGAGGGTCCCAGGGTGTGTGTGTGTGTGCGTTTGTGTGTGTGTGAGTGTGTGTGTGAAGAAGAGTGCAATGGATGCCGTAGGATACAATACTAGCCACCAGGCAGCATGAAAGAGAACAACAGAAAGAGGGAGAGAGGATGGTAGGTTGGGACAGAAAGGGCGAGAGACCTGGAGAAGGAGAGGGAAAAAGAGAGGCAGAGAAGAATGAACTGAGGAAGAGAGAGAGAGAGAGATGAAGAAAGGCAAAGTAAGGGAGCAAGGGAGGGAGAGAGAGAGGGAGACATACTCGAAAATCAATGCTGTGTCCACCAGGGACAGAATGTCATGCCATTTTTTTCCTCAGTGGTGAAATGGAGGACTGGAGCCTTTTACTGCAGGAGTCACCTTGTCTAATGGAGGGAGGGATGGAGAGGAGTAGAGAAAAAAGGAAAAAGAAGGAATATTTGATGATAAAGAGTTCAGGTAGGAGGGCTGGCTGGAGGGACGATGGTAATGATGAACGGGTGGGCAACACACAAGTGGAAAATTAAGGTGAACTGAAGGGGTTTAAAACAGGAAAATTGGGAAATAAATGGAAAAAAACCCAACAACACATAGTTAATCCAATTTTGGTCCAAGGTGGAATTTTCTGTCTCTCCAAGCATCTAAAGTCACACCTGATTAAGCATGTCAGTTTTTTTTTTTTAAAGGGCTACAGCATCACTTTTTCTTTAGCAACTATTTTAGCTGTTGGTCTCAAGGAGAGGTAGGTTTTTTGATTTGAAGACGTCATTTGAAGATGACACCAAAATCCAAGCAACTCATTAACACAAAATAACACTAAGTTTTGATAAGGACATCTGTCTATATTACATAAAACATACATTATATGTATGTATTATAACACAGGAGAGCACATTAACTGTTCTATGACAACAGACCTATGCACATCTTCTCTACATGATATAGATAATAACTCCCGGTTCTGTAAAATGCAACTATTAAATTTGCAAACTCTGTGTTGAAAATTCAGCAAAAGAAATACATGTTTTACCATGTATCACAGTTTTATCGTGAGCTTTGGTCACAAACTTTGAGATTCTAGCATCACTAAGACTAAGACTAAAACGAAGACTGAGACATTGAGTTTTGGGGGGTGTTTTTCATTTTTGCAGAGTTTTGTCGCATCTTCCATGTTGTGCTTCAGTTGCATTTATACTGAGAACTTTCATCTCATTAGAAATATTAGTGTATCAAATGTTCTTAAATGTGCATCAATAAGTCATAGCAAAATAAGCGGCTGAAATGAATTTCAAATCCATCTTTACTCACAGAAAATCCATGTCAAATATGTGTAACACATTCTTGAGTGTGTTGTTACATGTTTTTACTTCTTCCAGAGATAACTTGTGTTTCCCCCTCAGAACTCAGAAGTGAAAAAGAGGAACTGAGGAAAAAGATCAATTGAAAAAGACCAAAAGGGTCAGACAAAAGACTGAGAGACAAATGATGGGATAAGAGAAACAAGAAGAAGATAAATGATGAAGGGACAGTAAAATTGTTAGCTAGGAGGATGGCAAATAAAGACATGATGACAGATGAAGTGAGAAAGCAGGAGGTGATGAAAGACCCAGTAAGTAGGAAAGGATGCAGTTTTACAGGGGGAAAAAAGAGGAAGGCAAAAGTGAAAGAGGAAAAAAAGAGGAGACGAAAGTAGGAAAGAAAGGAGGAAAGATGAGGACAAAAAAGAGCGATCTCTATAAGCCTGAGTCACTCCAAATTTTGGCAAGAAAGAAGTTAAATGATTCACTTTGTAGGTCAAAGCAATTTACCGGAAAACATTTTAACGGGGAAGGAGACAATTTTACTGTCAGATTTGATTGATACGACTTTATGGCTTTGGCAGGAAGTGAGGAGAGAGTGAGGTGTTAAAAAGGTAAGGGCAGGGTGTAGCTTTTTAGAGTGGAATACATCCAATGTGCAAATTCTGGGAACTTGTATTGAATTTCCCCTCTTCTCTAAAGTGTGTCAATTGGAGACGAAAAGAGACAGTGGATACAATCACCACTTCCCTTACAGGCAAATACAGATCAAAAACAATAATATCAACATAAAAACTAAGATTTTCTTGGTTCTTCAAAAGGCTCCTGAGTTAGCTGAACTTGAATGATACAATGTGTCTCATGTGAGACGATAAAGTGGATTAAACCTGAACTCAAACTTTTGGAGACCAGCCATGTGCTCTGACACCTGCTCACTTCCATACGCACACATACTAAGTCATACACACTCAGCAGTATAAAGTACAAGCACTTTAAGGTCCATTTAACTTGAGAGTAATAATCTCCTGTGGACTTTGGCATCAACATTGAACTTACATCACACTTGGGGGAGGAAACTAAGCAGAATTGCTGATCTGTAGCAGGATGCATATTCATCAGTTCCAAGATTGCCTGATGAAAAAGTGTTTTAAGAACATGGAACTTTAATTTAAGTGCATAGTTAGAGGTGATGCATGGGTTTTAGCTGGTTGTGAAATACTTGAAATAAATTCCAGCACTTAAATGCCTCTATCTGCTCGCTAATCTTTGCTAATCTGTCTTTTTTTGCCTTCAGGGTGAGGCCAGACCTTTCTGCTTCCAGTCGTGGTCCTGATCACCTGACCATCTGTTCATTATTCATTACCTATTACACATTTCTTTCTTCCAACTACACCAGTCACAGCTGGTCCACAAAGATTGTGCCAAAAACTTTGACTCATATGATGAAGATTTGGTGCCCATATCTGTAAGGTTTTATTTCTATTTAAGGATAAAATGTGCAATGTCTATTGGGTCCTGCCAGAGGTCCCAAGCCTAACTTTGGACATCACTGAGTTATTGTTTTCTTTTACTTTTTTGCTTTTTTTCATTAAATATTTTCTTCTCCATTAAGCTCTCTTGCGATAAGGACTTTGTTTGCCCACAAAGTGTGTCTTGTAGTTTCCTTTGCAGCATCAGGCAGAATTGATCAGCTGTTATTGTTGACAGACATTGATCAGGGAGTGTATTGATCACACTATCGGTGATTGGGCCATCATTAATTAATGACAGGGGTTATTGACCGCTTGACTTGAGGACAAAACCTCCCTTGACAGGGGGCAAAAGAGAGGAAGAGAAGAGATGAAGATGGGAGGAGTGGGAATATTTGATAGCAGGATGGTTGAGGACTCTGAGAAGTGAAGAAAAGCATGACTTTGAGAATAACCTGTTTGCCAGATTAGATTAAACCCGAGACATGGAATGGTTTTGAAAAAAGTTTTGAATATTCGGAAACAATATCAATATCAACACTCCAATCTTTGTAAGGGAGTAGAGGAATTTTCCTGACACATCTGTTTCATCAAATAGCTGTAATCATCAAACATTAAGTAGTTCACAAAGAGAAACTATGAATTATTTTAGTTTGTGCTGATTTCAGTGGCAACTGAAATAATGTGTGAATGTGTGATTTGGATTTGGTAATCCCCTAAGAGTCCGCTGCTGATCTTTAAAAACATGGGGTCATTAGGAAGTGATTAACTGATCCCGAAAAAGAAGATTTCATCAAACTTATCTGATTTGAACATATTTAAAAAATCTGGCAGTGTAGACATGGCCTCGCAAGTTTAGGTTGCACTTGAGCTGACGACCTGGGTTTGAATCCGTGGCATCTTTACTGTATGTCACTCCCCTCTCTCAACTAATTTGAAAAGAAACAGATTAAAAAAAACATAAAACAGTTTCTGCCCGAAGTGCTGAATAATAAAGTAATGTACCCATGAGGTGTTCTGAAAGAAAACCACATCAAACCACAGCAACACAAATCAAATTCCTTGTTATTTTTCAACAATATGATAAGAAAATTGCATATAAAGGTGATATGACTGGGTAGGATCATTTGAATCTTCTTTAGCACATCTTCCACCTTAAATAGCTTTATCAATAATAACTGTTGTCGTAGCATAATATCATAATATCATAATTTCATCTCTTAAATCAGTAGAACTGGAATGTTGCAGATTTTCTGCAAAAATAACTTTAAACCACTCTTATCTTAACCATTCTTCAGAAATCTTTTTTGTTTGTTTGTTTCATTACACTAAAAAAATTGCACACTTCAGAGTAGATGTATGCAGCAATTTGGGATTCCCTTTTCCTTGAAATGTGTTTCTTGAGACCGGCATTAAAAAAAAACTTAGCCACAGGTACAAGACGAAAAATAGGTGGCTATGTGAGACTCTGTTCTTACTTAGTTTCAGTGGTTAAACGGTTAAATGGAACCATAGAATAAACAGCATATCTTTGCCGTCTGTGAGGTATTGATAGTGCATGGAACAAAGGACAGGAGTATTTGTGCTTACAGGTTCTTGACACTGGTGATTCCTCTGAAAGCCTTCCTTGGAACCGCTTGGATCTGGTTTTCACTCAGGTCTCTGCAGAAAGCGCGAGAGAGAAAAAAGAGAGACAGAGAGAAGACATTAGTCGAGGTATTCCGAGCACTCAAAGTTATATGGAGTCAAATGATAAAACAAAACCACAAGCATTTGATCTTTTGCCAAACACGCACACACACTTATACACACAGATGCGCACACACACCAAGCCAATTACAGTACAAAGGCACAGAAGGAGAAAGAGACGCAGAGAGAAAGGGGGAAGGATGATGTGACATTTATGATCAGTGGAACAATTTGGTCCAAAGAGCTTCAAAGACAAAAGAAAGTATTAGAAATACTGCTGGCACCACTCCATCTATTGCTTGAAAACGTGTGTGTGCATGTGTGTGTGCCTGTGTGTGCAAATATGTGTATATGATTGATGCAGGAGCAGTGGAAAAGGGTGACCATGAGAATGAGGAAAGGCGAGGACAGTGTGAATAAAAGAGCAGAGTTTGTCTGTTGAATGTGTGGGTTTTGCATGTTTAATGTAAAAGTTCTTTTTTTTCTTTTGTATCTCCAGCAGCGCAGTGTTGCCATGGCAGAAGAACGGAGCAATCACATCAAGTCTAAGAAACCACACACATGCATTTTGATTCCACCGCAACTTTAAGATAAGGTTTTTTCTTCTGCTCTGCGGGGATTTTTTTCTCTTTCTGTTTAAAACACGCAGCACAGCTTCACTTTTCTTTTTTACCTTTTCTTCCTCTGTAATGAATACAGATATGAGCCAAATGATTTCTGACATGACACGACAGCCTGGCCTTAACTCTATTAGTGTTGTTTGTTGGGGAGAAGGTCTGGCAGGCAAACCAGGTTCAGAAAGCACAATGTAATTAGAGAGAGAGGACGAGAGGTATGAAATATCAGACAAGCTAATCACCATATAGTCCTGCCAGTCAGGCCACACACACACACACACACACACACATAAACACACACATGCTGAGTGTTCTCACAGAGCCAATCAGTAGAAAAAATGCACAACCATGCATGTGCAGAAAATCAACACACACTCAGGACACCACGATAAAGTTACACAAAAGTGCAGCAGACCCTTAGCTGGACATCTCTGTTTGACCTTGACACACACACTCACACATGCCCACACACAAACACACCACACACAAATCAGCCAATCTCTTTGTGGAAAAAGGTAATTATGTTCTGACTACGTTCATAATATTTTCCTGTCACGCAGCTGAAATTCGCTGCCTCCTATTGGTCAGTTTTTGCAGACAATTACATGCACAAACATGCACGCCTGCTCGTACACACGTTTTAATGCTCACACACATACATCCAGTCACATACATACTGTATATGCTTACCCGAGTAATTAACACGTACACAGGGGGAAAATTGGTTGTGCATTATTCCAAAGCCAATCAACTTTTATTAGAGCTGTGAATGTTAATTGGTTACTCGTGTTCGGAAAACAGAGAACTCATTTCCTCAAACTAACAAGGCTTCATCGTTTTAGACGTTTTGCTTTCAGCACTGTGTTTTTCTGCCTCGTTCCTTTTTTGTTTGACAAGAGATGAGCGCTCCCTCGTTCCCTCTCTGCGGGCCTTGATGGGAAAAGTGTGTGCCTGGCATTGTATACACTCCACGCTCAGGAAGTATGTGCCTTTATGTGCAATCCTGCACTGCGCTTGCGGTAATGAAGGAGCACAAAAAAGCAAACATTTGACAGGCGGGAATGGTATTATGATATTTTAATGTGCAGCACAGCCGGAAAAAATTCTCGGTGTTTACAGTTCATGTTTGGAAGGTTTTGACACATTTTGGGTCGTGTTGGGATTTTCCTGAAAGGTTTTTTCCTTTTCTTCTTTGTGGTCCTGGATCTGAGAGTGACAGAGCAAAGAGGAAACTGATAAAAAGCAAAGCTGTTATCACTCTCTTTCTCTGTCTCTCACTATCATTCTCTCTGTCTAACCACATAACTAACTCCACTCTTACTATCTTGTTTTCCTCTATGATTTGCATCTCTTTAAACTGTCCTGCCCTTGATGGACTGCCGACACTCGAGAGAAGAATGGTAACAACTGAAGAAGAAATCCAGGAGGAAAACATTAAAGAGTCATATTTTGAAGGAGTTTCATGCCTAATAAATCTTTTATTATTTTGTTTACCCACCATGATGTTTATTTGTAATACTTCCAAACAGGAGGACAGCCATCTGAGTCAAATAAAAGCTGTTATGGGACTGTGTGTTTCTCTGTCGGTCTTTATGAATCCAGCTGAGTGACTGACAGCAGCTCCAGGAGGCCACAGTTTGTGATTCCAATGTACAAAGCTTTGAATGAGGATTTCACAATCCTGTTGGATACTGATTGTCCATTTGTTTACAATTGGTTTGAGGGTTATGGAAATGTTTCTTAATGCTTTCGTTCCACGAGGAAGTCTTTCCACTTCAGCGGGGATTTAAAAGGTGCAAACTAAAAGAGGGACACCACAATGACATTTCACTGCGGCTGCAAAATGACAGGATTTTATTTTAATGAGAAAACAGGATGTGATTTCTGGGTGATTTCCTTTCAATGTGTTTATGGTCAAATGAAGTATGTGTCGTTGTGTCAGATGTGTTTGGGGTGATTGTGAAGAGCTGCTGTGGGCAAAACCGTGCTCTACATGAATGCTAGTTTGATCTGCTCCAAACAGACAAATCCTTGAGGTTGATTTTCTGTGGTAGTGTAAAAGATTCAGGGACTATCACTAGTGAGACACTGGACAAGCCTGGGCATTACAAAATTGATAAAATGGTAACATAATTATTATCCAATAAAATAAGCTATAAAAACAGCCCAAATCTTTTCAGTACAGAACCAAAAAAAGCATGCTTTTCTTATGTTTATTTCAGAGGCTGAATGGTGACGTAGTAATTTTAAGCACCGTTGGCTCAAAGCAAAAAGCCTCCAGGTTTGATCAGATCCCCTCAGTGTGAAGTTCTTCCTGTGCATGGGTTTCCGGCATGTAACAAATACATGCTTGGCAGGCCTTCAATGCCCCAATAGTTGTCAGCGTGTCTATTTCTCTGTCCATATGTTAGCCTTATAATTGGTGATCTGTTGACCCTGCACCTTGCTCAGTGACAGCTGCAAAAGGCTCCTGCTCTGCCATGGCATTGATCCATATAGGAGGTATAGATTATAGATGGATGGACGAACTGATCTCTTCACATACGTCTCAAACTTGTATGGTCAATGACACGTGGGTTTAAATCATAGACTGTATAAAATATTGAATGAGAACATGTTGAAATGACATTTTAACAAAAGGTGTAATGAGACTAAAAGACTGTGGTTGCAACATCAGAAATACTGAGCAAATATGACTTCTAAACTATATAAAAACAATTAGGTGGAGGTCAGGTCATGCTTTCATGCTTCACAAACAACACATCAGTCAAGGCAACCCGGCTATAATTATGCATAATAATCATTGCTCTTTGCCCTCACAAATTAGTTGACCTCTGACCCTGTGTGACTGGAATTATTTAGGACATGAAGTATTAACAACAATTTTATTCATTTTTATTATTGTCAATCTAACTTTGAAATAGATATTTTATCATTGACCCTAATGAGTTTTTCTAAGATTTTGGAGTCAGCCTCCAGTGGACAATTTGAAGGATTGCAGGTTTAGTCACTTCCATAATTAATTTTTTGGCACCCAAAGTTGTAGCTTTATTCAAATAATACATCTCCCTGCAAGAAATATAAGAATAAATAAAAAAAATATTTGTCAGGGAAAGAAAATATCAAAGGCCTATGACTCAGCAAATTGCCTTCTCTTTTGCTCATTCTGACTTAATTGCGACCTGCACACAAACACACTCCAACTATGGTAATCATTTTTGGTTCTAAATGATGCTTAAATCCAATTTAACAAACATTAAAATGCAAATAATCAAAATAACCAAAACAAATCAGACTCACACAAAATGTCTTCATAATGAGCCCCATTGATCAACGTTTGATGCTGATTAGGAAAGTATGCTTTCATATCTCTATGTGGCTCACATTGTGCACAGGCAGATATTACAAATACATCTTTCCTCAAACGTAATGCATCACTAATGTTCAAATGCATCCAGAACACAGAGCTGTGTCATATGTCCTCATGTAAACAGTCATCCTCTCATCTCTGTGTGAGTCATACCTGCCGACCTTTGAGCAAAGCGAAGGCTATCATCAGCGAGGGATTGGCCTGCGATCCTTGAAAGGACACTCACTGATAGACTACCCACAAAAACACACACAGCCCATTCGGATAGCTGGTTGATTTGTACAACAGCGTCTTCCAGCTGCTCCCACATTTCAATTATTGGATTTGGCCTTTTTAGTTCTCCTCTATTGCTGCAACGTAAGAGGGGGAGGGCAATTAATCTCCAAAAATTCTATTAAAGAGACGGATGGCTGTTTGAATTATACATCAGTTCTATTAGGATGACAAATTTTGTAAATTATGTGGTACTGGTTGTGAAAACAACTGCATATCTTCTGAGGAATCAGAGGATCTCAAGAAGTGGATAAAGACAAGATAATCAAGAAATTAAGTTTACTAAAGTTCACATCACAAAAGTGAAGTATGTGGAGAAGACGGAAAAAAGAGAAACTAACAGAATAGAATACAATTTTAAAAATGAGAGGAATATTCAAAAAAAAGAAATAAGGAAAAAAACTGAAGAATTAAATACGAGAAGAAACCAAGGAAGGAGATAAAGGAACCCCTTCATTACTGCTCTGTTTGTCATGACTTCCTGTGTAATTGACTGATTAAATTTTCACAAAATGTCTTCCAGACCTTCCTCCCTTTCACCACAAAGACCCCCCAACCAGAGCTCAAACTTCTCACCAGCCCAGGCCTCTCGTCTTTGGGCAGAGTGACTCTCTGTGGCCTCTGGTCGTCTGGAGAGATTGAGGATGACAGCGGGATGCTCCTGGGTTAGGATAGCGGTAGTGGTTTTGGTGTGTGTTCATGTGTGTGTATGTGCTCCCAGCTATCACCTCCTCCATATTAAGTTCCATTATTCATGTGAGGAGAATAATAACACTCGCCAGGTCACTCTTTGCCACTTCGGATATTACAGTTAACCCTTTAACACACAGAAACACACAAAATGCTAATACAGACTTTCCACACAGACACCAAATTCAAACACACAGCAACATGATCGCAAATATAGAAAAGAAGAAATCCCACTCTTTCGCCCGTCAGTCAAACTTTCCTCCCAGGCTATTACTCACTGCACTTTTTTGTGTAGCAACAGAAACCAGATATTAGATGGACCCGCCCCCAGGCTCGTCCTGATATAAGCCAGAGCTGCTCTGAACCATTAACCTGCGAGCAGAGGGGAGTGAAAACAAGCCTGTTTGATTTCATGTGTGTCTTTGTGTCAGAAGGCATCACAGGAGGTCTCAGTTAGACAGAGATGACAAGGAGGGCGGCAAAGGTGTGTGTCCACGTGTCAGGTAGAATTTGTGCGGCTCTGTGTGAGAGAAACAGCAGGCAAGTGAGAGAGAGGATGGGCCGCGGTGGACTGAGTGCACCTCTGCTTGTGTGTGTGTCTTTTATTAAAAGAAGAGCGACTGTATGGAAGAAAGAAAGAGAGATGACCCTTGGCTTGCCTCCAGGGGAGAGATGAAAAAGAGAGAGGAGAGGAGCAGGAGGAAAATTGAGGGTGAGGAAGAAAAGGGAAAGAAAAGGAGGACGGAGGAGGCATAATTTCTTTTTCTTTTTTTTTCCTGAAACCTGACAGACCCTCAACGCTTAGCTTTAGCCTTTTTCGTGTTTCTACGTAACTCTCTTCCTCTTTTCCATCCTTCCTGCTATCTCACTTTCTCCTCCGACGTCTGTCTCTTTCTCTCGCTCCCCTGGGGGCTGTAACTGCATTTAATATTGTTCCATAAAGAGAGTAATAAATATCGACTGCTGGCTAGCTCATATTCCCCTTGTTTTTTAAGGCACTCTACTGTAGGGTAAAACCAAAGTCAAGCAGCAGGTATTAGGCTGCTTACTACCCCAACTGTAGAAGTGATCAAATATCCTGTGGCATCTGCAACCTTCTGATCTATTAAAGTGTCCTTTAAACCACTTTAACATCCTGTCAGTGCTGTCAGAAAAAATACAAACAGAAATGTTTCAAACCAGAGATGGTTTGGTGAAGCTTTTGATAGAAGCTATTCTGAATTCCAATCTATTTATTTATTTAGTTTCCTCAAAATTGAAAAAAAAAATGCTGTAGACATTCATTCATACACTTAAAAAAACATATATATGTTATTTACTGGATAAATCAAACAAATTAGACAAAGTAACACTGGTACTCTTGAAGACAAACCATATGTGTACTTTTTTATGTCACCTATCTAAGACATGCAGCTCCATGCATTCAAACTTGGAAACTTCCCATTACAACCACAGTCTTCACCTCTTGGCTACAGAAGCACTTTACTTGAGTGATTTGACTTGTGCCAACAAACTGTGGGGATAAATTACCCAACATGCTGGCAGTGTGTTGCAGACAGTAGGACTGCAGTGTGGGGCTCTGATATTTTTGAAGTTCTACAGTAATTTTTCAATGTCACATTTTGTCAGAAGTTTGCGCAAAAGATTGATGATGGTCCATGAACTCAAGTGCACTCTCAGTCTTTACATCATCTTTCTTCTGAGGTTTTTCAACTTCTACATGTATGCGGATGCTTAGTTTATTTTTCTGATTCATTTTCCCTTGAAAGGTTTCACAGGTTTTCTTCCTTCCTGACAAATAAAGCGATTTACAAACTATCCAATCCAAGGATATGAAGTACCGATCCAGATTTGTGCATTTGTCCCACAGCTTCTCAATTCTTAATCTCAGCGGATTCAATATGATATCAAGGGTCATGGACTTTTTAAAAGGGGGTTACAGCTTGATGTAAAACTTTGACTAACATGTAAGTGCAGCCACACACTAGATGACTTTCACAACTTTGCTGATTTCAAAATTGTGGGAGACCACACACAAGAAGTAGAGACGAACCAATATGGTTCTTCCGGGTACAGGTGCCGATACCAATACAGATTATTAGAAATCAAGGAGGCAGGTGACCAATATTTGGAGCCGATTTTCATTTGAAGTAAATATGAGAATACTGCTATCACAATTTTGAAGAAAACAAACTCTAACACTTAATTTGGATTTAATGCCTTTAAGCATACATTTGTTAAAGGGGCTGTGAGGACTATCTCAGAAATCTTGAAAAAGTGTCATCTGAGATTATCAGCGCTACAGTCGGTGATCACCCGTACCATATCTCTGTGTGTAAACGATCAGATGGTGATGTGAGTCGGACAATGCTGGAGACAGAGTAATGACTGCAGACTAAAAAGCGCGGCTGCATGAAAGCCAAAATAACCCAATTTCAAATTACCTCGCCCCTTGTTTTTATAGCATCTCCACAGACTTCCATGTATCTCTTACTTCAAGTGAACAAAACAAATTTAAAGGGAGGTGCACGTGACAACCCATTGTAAAGGTGTGGGGACCATCAGTAGCGAAGTGGTGCAGGTAGTAACAGCAATGTCAACATGTGCACCCCTTATTAATGGACATCTTATCTTTCAGTTTAATATTGATTTTCTTTACATTCAAAACAGAACCTCGTAAAGGGTTGACTTACATCCCTAACATTTCATATATTTTGGTACCTACCTGATCTTCCACTCTTTTCAAGCACACTATTCTCACTGCTGCCGTCAAAGGATACATAAATCATTGAACTGTCCCAGAAGTTGCTCATCAAAGCTAATTTATATCAGTGACAGCAGCACAGCAGATTTCAAAGTTACCAAACTATTTAGAAACCACAACGAAGATCCTGGGTCCACTGAGAGACCTAACTTTGCAATTTAGTCAATATCAGAAGCACTTTCTACATTGGTTTCAGAAAAACTCTTATTTTTTGGCATGCATTTCTGCGCTTCCCGCCAGCCATTTCTATAAAAGCGACATTTATTTTAGGCAAATGGAAAATGTTATAAAATGAACTTCCCATCAGACACATATTGCCTTTAAAGTTTGTCCTCTGTGTCCTGTAATAACCTCACAAAATGCCTGTCCTACAGATTCCCTTTTTGCCTTTCTCATTCCAGTCTTTGTAATTCTTCATCAGTCTTTTGACTCGGTGCCCTTGCTTCGTCTTGTAACCTCGGCTCATCCCTCCTCCTTGTCTATTCAACCGCCCACCCGCTCCTCCATCCCTCCTCCACTCCACTCCCTGTGATTTAATTAAGTGGGTGCTTTATGAATAAAAATATTGCCCCCTCTATTGATCATGTTGGACGGGAGGATGACAGTGCTGGCTGGGACGAGGGACGGGACAGGACGGGCGCTCTCCAAACTCGCTCTATTACGTGGATCTAAGTAAATGCGTGTGAATGGAAAAGTGACGGGTAAGACTGTGCATGTGTCTGTTTAGACTGTGGACTCTCCTGTGTGTTTGTGTGCACAGTTATGTGTGTGTGAGTGTGTGTGTGTGTGTGTGTGTTTGCCAGTGAAACAGTCATCTGGGCCAACAGGGAGCTGTAGCATCTAAATCAAACTAAGCGTTCTCAAAAGCTCTCCTGGGTCCTTGCAAATCCTTCGTTAGACACACACACTCACAGACAACTACATCGACACACACACACATGCACATATTCCTCAAACGCCTCCTCTGATACATACACTGCATCAGCATTATAAATGGACATTGTCTGCACTTTTCGTTCCTCTCTCTCTCTCTCTTCTGCTCCTTCCTCTCCCCTACCCATCGCTCTCTGTAAGGCTGTAAGTATCTATTATGTTTTGTCGATACTGTAATTAAATTGGACAGCTTAATGCAATTCTCTGTGATCCATAGGCCTTTATGGATATAAAAGCTTTTCTGGCCCCGCGCCCAAAAGACGTCCAACAAATTTAGATGAGTTACCATGGAGAAAAAAAAAAATGTTGGGGAGGTTAAGGTAGCGGGGTGCACACATGGTCATTTGTAATTGGCTAATTCACTTTAATGTCCTGGAAGCCATTTTGTTTTAATGCATTTTCTTATTTGAATTGTCATCCTTGGGACGAAGCGGTATTGCTACTCTGTCTTGCTTTGCTTCCCTTTTTTTCTCCCCTTGTTAGTTCTTTCTTTCTTTTGGTGCTTTAGCTAAGCGATATAGCAGGCTCTTAGGGACATTTATAGAGCTAATAAAACTTCAGCAGCAAAGGATCAAGAGAGGACATTAGAATGGACACAGAGAGGAGAGATAAACGGGGAGAGAGAAGAGGTGGGATTAACATGCAGGCAAGAAAAGACAGAATAAGGCCATAGGATGAAGAGATAGATTAGAGACCTATAGATGAAAGATACTTCTCCCTTTTCTTGGAGGGAATTTAGAGTCTCACACTTAGATCTAAGAGAAAGGCCAATGTCAAACTGCTACATTCACTCTAAACAATCCTGATCAAACCCCAGTTTGATCGCTATCAAGTCTTTCAAAGCCAACACCTAAACCCCTGGCTGTCTGACACTGAGATCCTCCTGCTGTGTGGGGCATTTGTGACAGGCAATTTGGGGCAATTTAGGGACCTGGGGGTTCTAAAATCAAGCAGAAAAATGACACCTCATGTGTTACAAGGCCTTATTTTGGGCACAGAAAGTATGCTTTTGCAGTGATGTCCTGCAAGTGATAGCAACATGACTACATGGAGCACACCAGGTAGGTTTAATATGGCATTTTTATATCTATTATAAGCTTGTGCAAGAATGATGGTGCCAGCTTTTTTTGGCAAAACCAAGGAACTGACTGTTGTAGAGGTATAATATCAATCTGCTGAATTTAACTCTTGAATGATTAAGATAAGATCCTTTTCTGACTGACCATTTGAGGAACCAAGTAGAATTAGCTACTTGAAAATGTAGAGAAGCTCTCTGCAGAAGCCAAATCTGATTTCAGTATGACTGCTGCTTTTGACAATTCAAATAGCCTATCATAGCTGAGGAATCACAATCAGCCACCAGGGTTTCTTATCAAACTACAGACGTGATGATGGCCCGGCCAAGCCACCCTGACTCCACCACTGACAGATGCATCTGGATGGATTGATGTCCAACCTAATCCAAGACCAGGATGAGGCAAAAACTAGCTTTGTTGCCCTAAAACTCACCTTTAACATCCTTCTTGGGATCGTTTTGCGATGGTTTAGGGTTTAAACACATTAGAGTCCCAGATTTTATTTTAATGAGCCCAGTAAAGTTAAGGAGTTTTCCAACTTACAGCAGACTTCATATCCCTGAGTGCTATTCAAACATTACATCAGTAAAAGTGGGTTTTGAGGAAGAAGCAGCGATATCATGTTTTTTTTTTATTTTTTCAACTCAAACAGGATCTCAGCTTCAGTCAACGTCAGCAATTTGAACCATCTTAGACATTTTGAATAAGTCATATCTCTGATACGAAAGGCTGTTTCCATTAATAGAGCCCCTTTTATACATTGAACACATTTTTGATCATACATTCTGTGACTTCTTTTCAGATTAGCATTAAGTGCTCATCTCATTGGATGCTTCTTTGGGTCAGTAAAACAAAGATCTTTCCATTTAGTTGTGTTCAGTCATCTGGATCAATCATGCCAGCAAAAGTTTAAGTTAATGTTTTTCCCTAGGGTCCCATAAAACAGAGGAGATACACTAACATTGACTGTGCTGACTGAAAACAGTAATTAGAATGTATCACAGTGCAATACATCAGCATCCCAAAGATCTGCTTGTAATAAATTCCTTTGCGTGAAATGGATGATCCCTGGTGAAAAATGGATTTGAGTGTTCAGCTGATGGAGGATTTCATCTGGTGATTTTCATTTTGAGAAAGCCCAAAGCTCCTTGACTAAATGGATTTGTTCTTTGGGAAACTGTTTAACCAACAAAAAGCTATTTGAGAGCCTCTTATCTCAAAGACAGTTGTCTAAACCTCTGGTATTTTACGCCAGTCGACTTAATCTTCATGTTTTATCAAGTGTTACATCAAGGAAAATAACTGGATGAAAAGGTTTAAAAAAAACAAATGGAAAAGGAAGGAGTAACTGCTCAATAAAGAAAAGAAATCAAGCCAATTACATGTAGTTGATAGTGAGGATTGCCTTTAACGGAGTTGGTTGGCAAAGGACAGTAAAGAGTTAACATGCTACCAGAAGATAGTTGTGACATTGTCCACCATTGGGAGGAAAGATTGACATGTTATGAATGGAGAAGACTAGTTACAGAGACTAACACGAGAAGGGAAAAAAAGCACATGGACAGGAAGAAAGGAGTGACAGGGGTCAACACGAGGTGACAGGAGGTAATGAGGAGGGGGTAGAAGTTGGCAGGTGATGGAGGGAAAAAGATAAGACAGCATGAATTAAAATGGGGGAGGAACTATTGAGAGTATGAAATACAGGCATAGTCTCTGTGGTGTCACCTGCTGGTGCCCAGAGAAGGATTCTGAAGTGAAACAATGATGGCTGCCATATTGGAAAGGTAGAAATGGTGACTTAATCTAACATTTGGTAAAAACCAGCAACATTGACGCTCAGAGCAGCCTTGAAGGATCATAGCTGTTTTTCGTCTTTACACATCTAAAAAGGATGAGTGAAAACAATCCCTTCCACTGAAATCTGTTCAATTTTGAGAAAAAAATATGAGTGTCCCGGTGAAATGTAATAGCATGCTGCAAACTGGTTGGAAATGACCTTTTAACTGGGACATGATGGGATCTTCAACTTTTGGAGGCAACCTCAAGAGGACACAAACAAGATGGCAGCTCTCTGCATGTCTCTGTTCTTTGTTAATATTGAAAATTGCTTCGGGGTCATATAAAAACAGATTGTGGGTATCATTATGTGGGGAGCTTTTGGTTTGCCCAAGTCATACCTCTTATCTCTTCCCTTATTTTTTTATTCTATACATTTAAAGTAGCCTTATTGGGGGGCAGTCTTATCCCGTCTTCCTTCATTAGTCCAATCTATTTTTTTCTCAAAGATTTCTGCAGGAGAAAGAGGAATGCTGTCACAAATGATTGGGGCAGCCCATACGCTGTCACTGTGTTTGAAATCTTCCCTGTGGCAGCAGGTCCAGACATTAACAGTTTGGCAATAACTCTCAATAGATGTGGTCTTTTTGTTTATTTAACTCAAAAAAGCAACTGGTATTTATTTAATTATGTTCCATAAATAGTCACAAACTCCTAGGAGCTTTAAATGAGAGTTGGATCTAAAACTAGGAATGATGGATCAAAAAGAGTCATGGATTAGAGTTACACTTGACAATCGTTATCATGTTGTCATCATCTGATGCAGTCAGAATAGAGATCAAGCCAGCGTTTGCCAGCTAGATCATTAGGCAAGCCAGCTAGCTGTGCACTTTTTTCAAAGTATCCCATGAAACAATTAGATGGTGATGTCAGCATTTTAACATGACCTTGCAGTGCTGTGAATAAGTCACTGAAAACATGGTTTGATAACCCCCTTGAGTTGTTGCTACTTATTGTATTTGAGTTTATTCTTCAGATAAAAGTATTGCTTTTGCAAATATTTTTTATGTTACCAAAGCTACATGACTAACAACCCGGAACTTAGTTTTTATGGCTTTACAGAAAATTTGTGTGTGACATCACAGGAAAATGGCTGCTGTGCGAATACGGTAAATGGAGGTAGAGAAAAAAGGAGAGAAGAGGAGGTGTGAATAAAGGAGCTGAGTGTGGCGTTTTGCCTTTACAAGCATCTGGGGAGCACCTCAGCACCCATAAATAATACACCACAAATTAGCAGATTGGAAAGAAGAAGGGGACTGCAGGCAGGAAAAGTGTGCGCATGTGTGTGCATGGCAGTAACTGTGTGTGTGTGTGTGTTTGTGCATGTGTGTTGTGTCCATATTAAACACTTTGTACTGCATGTACAATACTCCTCCTGGCATAGCGTGTGGGTTTAAGTGTGTCTATGTTCATGTCCTGTGTTTGTTCGTATTTGAGTACAAGTGTTTATGTTGTGTGTGTATCTTTCTGTATGCGTAGCCCATCTCTCTGAGTTCTGATCCGTCTCTCAGCAGGTCAGCGTTGTCAAGGTTACCAAAGGCCATTTCGCTGGTGGGCCAATTAACTTTTAGCACAGACACAGAACAGTACAGCGCAGGTGTCTCACAGTGCCAGAGATATAATGCATGTGTGTGCGTATCTTTTTGTTAAAGTGTATAGTTCTGAAAGAAATACAGAGTGGATTTGTGGCTGTGGTAAAACCAGGCGATGTGTGTACTTGAGAGAGAGGAAGTGAGAGACAAGAAACACTGAGCCTTTGTTGTCTCTGTGTTCACTGAATATCTGCTCAGCCTTTCATGATGCTGCCGAGAGAAGAAAAATATGACTGAGGGTGAGATGTCGACGGATGTAAGTCACAGCACAGTGAGACGTAACAGAGTCCTGCTCCTGAGTGGCAGTGGTGACATAATGTGTTCTTTTGTAAAGGTTGATACGGTCCCCTGTGTGTAAAGAAAGTTTTGGTATTCGATTTGGACCAAAAATATCTCATTACGTTATGTAAGAATGTCTGAAGAATGAACTGGAATTGGCTGCTACTTTACACTTTGATATTGGATCTTTAAATGGGGCTTCTTTTTGGTACTCTTGTGTTCAAAACAACATAATAAAGTGGTGTCACCCTTTACATTTCTGGTTGTTTTCATTGGTCAAGTCTTATTCTGAGGAAGGCCCTGTGCTGAAATGTTTTAGTTAACATAGATGGTGTAATATATGGCCATAGCCTTATGATAAAACCCTTTTAATTCTGAATCAGAGTTTTGAATCTGATCATCAGCAGGTTTTTCAGGACTTTCTGTCCACTCAAAGTGTCCTTATACTGCTTGTCACACACCCAATGTAGGCCACACGATGATCGTAGTTGCACTAATTCACACACCCTTGGCCATGAGTGAAATTTGAGTCCCAGTGTCTCACTTTTTTGGCGAACTACCAACATTTCAACTGAGACAACCCACTAAACCTCAGCTGCCTCAAGAATGAGATAATAAGACAAAGTTGAGGCAGGTCTTTAGCCTCTTTGCTAACAGCGACAGTGTTCCTGTCTGTCAGTCAAGTCAGCAATTACAGGGGTATAACTCGTAGTTTAATTAAGTTCGAAATAACAGTTTATGGAAAATTCAGTCCCCATACAAGTGTGTGCTGATGGAAAAATGAATTACTCAGGCTAAAACCATTTTTAACCAGGGTATTGGCATGTTTATTTTCACCGTACAGTTCTTCTCCCTGCTTCCATAGCAAAGGGTAACATCCAGTATAGAAAAATGAAGCCTAAGCAGAAGAGCTATAAGTTGCTGTTCATCCAGAATCTACTTAGGCTGGCTTGCCAATATCAAATTTTCAGTGTACAGGGTTTTTAACCATTTTATAATTTCAACACTTTACAGAAAAATATTTGGTGCTCAAAAAGTCTTGTTATAAAAGGCGAGTTCTCTTTTGATCAGTGTTGTCCCACTGAATCAATATGGCAAATGTCATAGAAACACTTGTAAAAGTTGATTGCATTTTTGGAATTAAAATGGTTGCTTTATAGTACTCTGTGAAATAAAGTGATTGTGTTGGCTCCACATGCAAGGGTGGGATATTTTTTTCTGACAGACCGTCTTCCACGATGGTTACAGGCTGCTGTCTTCTTAGCCTGAGGGCCTGTGGGTGTGAGCGTGAGTGTATGTTAGAAAAAAGTGAAAGGGGAAAGACCCAGGAGCAGAGGCTTTAGAGATACAGATAGAGAGAGAAATATAAGGCACAACTAGAGGTACTTTTGTGTACAAGTGTGTGTATGCACCAATGTGAGTGGGGTTGCTATGCTGTCTCTAGGCTGTAATCTCTTTAGTCTGCTCCTTGATCTGGTTAGAAACAGCACGTGGCTAATGTCAAGGCTAACTGGAATAGAGGGGTGTAAGAGTGTGTTCTGGATTTTTATTTGGTGAATATTTTTTGTCAAAATGATTTGTGTGTTTGTCTGTCATGGGGATGTTAACTTGCCTGCTATAAAACCATTTTCCTTGTATGTGTGTTTGTATTTTTCAGTTTGCACAAATGTGTGTGTCTTGTTGGGTGTGTCTGAAGAGCTCCAGTGCCTGTTTAAGGCTGAGATATTAAATTGAGACGGTCCAGATTGTTGCTCTCCAGCAGACGTCCTCTGAAAGAAGCAGGACAGGTGCAGGAAATGGTTTTTTTTCAGCTAATTTGCCTGGTCAAATCAGGGTTAAAAAAAGCAGGAAATGAGGAAATTAGGTTAAACATCTAGCGTGGTTGGTCATGTGTGATGGGGGAGGCGTTGCTTATCTTAACTGCCACCACAGTCAAAAAGTCTGGACATAACCCTGAGATCCTGAACAAACTATGATAGTCTTATCTAAGTTGGTAAGCTAAAAATACACCCTTGAATCTAAAAATAACTTACCCGGTGATAAAAACATTTGATTGGTCTTCCAGACAGCAGACAGTACTTTTGTTACAAACCTGTAACTTAAAATGCCAACAGGGTATTTGTGTTATATTCAGTGCATGGTCCGTGCAGAACAGCATGTAGATTAATGTTGTAAATGTGCTTGAAGCTGTCACAGCGTGATTAAAACGGACGCGGTGATCAGCAGTTTTGTCACATAGGCGAAAAGTACAGCTAACTCACCCACTGCCATAATAAACGATAAGACGCTGACACAACGGGAATGATGAACACTCTGAGCTAATGGCCGCCCGCTCACTCACACGCATTCATAAATATAACCAGCTGTCGTTTTCTTTTTTGTTTTTTCTCCATCTCACCCTGTCTGTCATTTCTCCTCTTTCCCATCTGTCTCTTTTTCTCCAATCAGATACCGAAAAACGACCTGTCCTTCAGAAATTACATTAAACCTTTCCTTCATTCCAGAAAATTCTGCTGCACAACACCGTGTCTAACAGTGTGCAAGGCCTCAAACGCTGTGGTATGAAAATCTTTCACGCCCTGGGGAATATATTGAGAGGAATAAAGGATGGATGCAGACAGATAGAAATTGAACCAAATTCTCCCCTCCCACCCAATCATGCTGCATCACAAATCACCGGCGCTGCTGCTAATTCAGGGGTGTTACGCTGTGCAGGCCTCAGCATATGCCATATGTGTGTGTGTGTGTGTGTGTGTGTGTGTGTGTGTGTGGTTTTTATAGTTGGTAGATGAGAGCGAGAGAGACAGAAAAAGAGGAAGAGAGAGGGGGGGAAAGATGATTTAGGAGTAATGAGAGCCGGTAAAATCATGGTGCCCAGCAGCATTATGGGACTAAATCTAATCTGCTAATGGAGAGAGAGGCGTGCACTAGGACAGGGTTTGATGGAGGGAGGAGGAAGAGGGGTGAAGAAGAAGAAAAAGAAGAAGGAGGAAAGCAGAAGCAGGAATGAAGGTTGAGGAGAGATGAATGGATGAAGAGCAGGAAGCAGAGAAGAGAAATGAGGCAGAGTAGGGAAGAAGAAAAGTGAAGAAAAGAGGAAACGTGGAAGCAAGAGAAGCAAGGAACGGACATTATAAAACCAAAGTGGAAGAATGAGGAAGAAAGAGGTGAGGTTCGGGTGAAGCATACAAGAGAGGCATAAAAGAAGGGAGAAAAACAAAACTAACAAAATAAAAGGGGGATGTTTTAGCCAGAATAAAAGATTGGAGAGCAAGAGGGGATGGAGAAAAAAAGGTCAAGGACATAATGAAAGGATGGAAGGGGGAGTTGAGTGTGCGGTGGGTGTGTGTGTTCAAGAAATAACCCAGGGTGAAGGCATCGAGAGGGCAAGGCCCAAGAGAGCACAATCAGCACATATTGCTATCACATGCTGAACAAAACACTCTTTCTCACACACACCACACACTCTTACATGCAGATGAGCAGAATCTGCACACACTCCATGAGCTCTGTGCAGAAACAAGCTAAATGTCCTCATAGCTATCACACACATACAAACCCACACACACACACTCACACACACAGGTTCAAACACTGTCTGCTGAAGGCCGCCACTGAGGGGTAATTGGCCCAGACTGTTAATGCTTTCCAGGATAAAGCTACAGCACTCTTTACAAGGCTGGCCTAATTTCACAACTTTATGTCTTTACCTCAACAGAATGTGTGACAACCACACAGCAACCACTCCAAAGAGATACAGAGGAGAGGAAACGACGACTATTATGTAAGTCTTATTGTGTATTTTTCCAGGGACACTGCTTGGTACCATTGGTATGGGCATGAATTCAAAGCCCTTTTTTCTGCTAAGAAAGGGCTTCATCTCCGGCTGTAGATCAGAAATGAGATTTTGCTTGGAATAGATATTTTTTTGAGACCTCATGAGTTTTTTTTTTTTAATTTCTATTTTACTTTACTTGTTTGAGGGGACCAGTGAATCAAAGAGAAATGTTAAAAAGTTCGCTTAATACGTAACACCATCTTTGTATCCATGTCATTGAAGGCCACAGATTTTAACAACTAAATAGCATAATCCAATTTGGAGGAAAAATATTCTGTGGCCCTGGATCTATGCTGGGGAACTTTCTGCATTCTTTGTTTTTTCTTTGTTAGTGTTAGTTTTGGCGCCCCCTCTTGCCAAAGTAGTAATATCTGTAAGTGATAGTAGGCGATATTGATAAATCCTGGTAAAGAAATCAGTATGTCTTGTAAATATTTTCTTTTACAAATCTCAAGTTACAGAGACACAGAATGCTAAATTGTTCCAATTGTTAAATCTTCTGCTTTTTGTGTGTTGTTGTTATTTCAGTAACAAAATTGTCCACTCCTTATTAAATAGTGTGTGCTCTTTTCTCTTCTTGTCTGTATAGGTATATACACACCAGCAGCTCTGTTAATGTGTAGGCTTGGCTGTATGTGTGTGTGTGTGTGTGTGTGTGTGTGTATAACTTGGTTGGTACAGGTATGAGTATGTCTATGGATACTGGTATACATGTACAACTATACCTATACCTACACTGGGTACACTGGTTTGTTTTTGTATCATAGGAGCATGTATGAATATATTTGCATGTAAATTCATGTAATGCACCTTTTCAGAAAATAAAATAGTTTGAACATTATGTATGATCTATAATTGCTTGATTCTTAACTCTCTTTGTTATTTTTAAGATAAAACCTAGGGTATTTTTTTTTTTAAAACATGGTGTTTTTTTTGGCAGCTCTTTTCTTCTTAACTGTGACCCTGTGTGAACTAAATCTCATCACAAAGAAAAGTAGCTTGGTGTTTCATTTCCATGAAGTCAGCACTAATAAATAAAACTTATCTGGTTTTTATCTGCTTGTATTTTGCCAAAGGATTTCAACACTGGATATCACTTTTCTCTCATCTTGTTCTCTCTACATGATTCTAGGTGAAAGTTCAGATATATGTCTTGTCCCATGTTGATGTGAGATGCTTTTTTACCTGGCTTTCTTTCTCATTACCCATTGGTGATCAATAATCTATTCTAAAAGGTCAAAACAACAAAAGTGATGCCAGGAAGAATCTGACCACACAGATCCGCAGAGCTGAATAAGGACAGAAACATTATCGTACATATTACTGATGAAACCCTGTTGATGAGAATACTCTGAAATAAAAGGGTCCATTGGTTTTAAAGCTGTATTTTTTTTGATTAATTAATGAAAGCTTCCTTAAATTTCCTCCATATTTGTGTCTTAAGCTGAAAACAGGATAACTAGTATTCTTCTTTTTTTATGGTGAACTGATAAGCTGCAGAAACATTCCAGTATATTAGGTTTTAGGTTTCTTACTAAACTTACCCCATTAAGGCTGGGTGGCCCTCTGCAGTCAGGAAAGTTATTTACCTGTCAAATATGATTCTGTTCTATTGTATCTTTACATACTGTTTGAAGTACCTTTTTTTTTTTAATAAACGCAAAGTATGTGATCGTTTCAGCATATCAATATAATCTCATGATGAAGGTTGAACTTTTGGACCACAGCGGTAAATTTCTGCATGGGTATGATTCCAGACTTCTCATGAATCTGAACCAAAACCTCAACAATCCTCTAAGAGAAACACAAACAGAGCAGAGCCGCATGGCAACTCCATTACACTGATAGTAGACAGGACCCTTGCCTTGCAAATTACAGTATCTAAGCTACAA
The DNA here is from genome assembly GCA_008086565.1 of Thalassoma bifasciatum. NCBI lineage: Eukaryota > Metazoa > Chordata > Actinopteri > Labriformes > Labridae > Thalassoma > Thalassoma bifasciatum. The sequence continues at coordinate 191,290 of RPOG01000499.1, read as the reverse complement.
CAACACACAACAACAAACTGCGTACAACATACAGTACATGCATCTGTGCATTATTGTAAGTCTGTCCAGCATCTACTTTTCAGTTTCACAGCAACTCAAACTTAAACACATTAAATGTAACTCTACCTCTTAAATGACCTCTTTTAAAGTCGATAGCTATAAAAAAGACATTACTTTCTTTCAGAAAACCTCCAACTGGGTCCTCAAGAGTGCAGAAAAAGAAGTCCAAACTCTGCATAAATCAAAGTTAGACGATAGCCGGCTGTTTTGTTGGCAATGATGCTGAACAGCAGCAAGATACAATGTCAGGCTGTAACTTTTTGTGTACGGCCGTTTGTTTTACGGGTCAGGAAAAGAAAACACAGATGCAACATTACTCTGAAGCTTAGACAATTATGCCAAATTACAGTGAAACTTTGCAGCAGTTCACGTCTTCATGAGGTAATGTACAGTTTCAATGCATGTGATACTAACCGCCTTTCCTTACCCCTTCGGGTCACAGGCATGCAATCAAATAACCATTACAGTGTTGAGTGTTGAAGCTGAGGGAAAGCAGATGAGGGAAGAATAAAGGTCAAGAGAAATCTCTCTTTCCCTCTAAGTTGGATAAGATGACAAAAACACTTTCTTTATAAATTAAAATGCAATATTTACTTACTTATGAAATAAAAAAGGGTGACAAAGGGAGCTCAAACTCCACCCAGCAGGCATGCATCAGAGCATTTTGCCTTGCAGGGCTGCCAGACAGTAGATGGCGCTGTAGTGCTTCTTCTCAGCACAATCAATGCGTTCAGATCACTATCTCACACTGCCTTAACATCACAATCAATACTTTCACGATTGAAGTGTCCGTTTTTATTCTTTCAAGAAACCTTTATAACTAAAAAAGGAAATAATCAGAGTTTCCAAAAGCAGGAGCATCCACCTGTTGAAGCTCTGAAGTAACCCAACAAGAGCACACAAAGTTTCCTTCCAAACCGGATTTGACCATGATTGATGAGGTTAAACGCTCTCCTGGTTGCTGATTTTCTAAAACAGCAGTGAATAAATTTAGTGTTGTTTCATCTAAACCTTTTGTCTTTTAAATGTAATGTTTCATTAGCACAAATACACTGACAACAATCCAAATCCAGCATTGCATCATTTCCCTTCACCTCACTAAATGCCCTCCACATTTGTCACAGAGAGACATGAATCAAACTGACAGATTCATTAAGCCATCTGATGAGAGGCAGAGCTGGCAAAGAGGCAGGAGACACAGACTTGTTCTTTTTTTTCCCCCTCACACCTGTTGTGCATCCTCTGAGCTCATCCTCTTTCCCAACACTTGACGGTGTGTCTGTGATATCTGTCCTTCTTTATTCCATACGCAGAAGAAAGGCAGACACTGAAGGATCTGTGAGTCATTATCCTCTTCTCACCGTGACACCAGGAGCTAAAAGGCTCCCAGCAGGGAATAGGTGTGTGAATGTTTGTGTGTGACAGGAAAATCGTTGTACCTATTTTGTCTTGTTTGTATATATTTGATGCATATTGCTTTGATTTAAACATGCACTTTGATGTAGTGAGTGTGAACAAACATGTAAATCTATTTCCGTGTTTTTGGACCTCCTGTGCAGATTTGCACACATACTCATGAGACGGCGTTCCTCTGTGTGTATGTATGTGTGTGTGTTTCTCATTTCCTGCACGTAGAGATTAGGGCCACAGAAGAGCAGCATTATCAGACAGCTGGAAATTAGATCTCAGTAGGGGACTCAACTCCACTACCTCCCTTTTCATCCCTCGTTCCACTTCTCCCTCATGTACGTCCTTCTCTTCTCTCCTCTTCTGTGACCCCTGGTCCATCTAATTTTTTTATCACCTTTGAAGTCCAAGCTTTTATCCGTTAATCCCTTTCTAATGTCTCAAAAAAATGTTGTCAACATTCAATATTGGGGCCTTTTTTGGACAAAAATCCTCAAAATCTTCAGCTTTTGTATGTTAAAACTACAACTTTGCGTCCATTTTTAAGGTCCTCTTTGAGTATCGGTGGTTAAATGCAATTAATCTTTTCTTTTTTTTCCAAAGAACCAAAGAATTCTGAAAATTAGCAGAAATTTTCTTTTAGCAGGTCCTTTTGTTACTATTATTATTTATTGATTCTTGATACAATACAACACTGAGTTTCATTTTCTTTCTGCACAAATGAGCTATTGATGAAGCTTAAAATAAGAACTGGTCAGTGCAAGGAGGAAACATTCAGTACCAGTGTTAAACATCAAGTCCATTCAGGGCAAGAAAATGTGAATCAAACAGCACAAAAAAATACGATAAGAATAATAGAAATAATAACAATAAAACTGACAGAAGAGTTTGAATAAGTCCCATCTGTATCAAGCCATTCCTCTCTTTTGAGCTCCTCTTTATTTGACTTTTTAGTTAGTCTGTATGTCACCTTGACAACAAGAAAACAAACACTGTTTTGTCAACAAAGATATGAAATATGTAAAATGTAACTTTTGGAGTTTGTGTGTGGCTCCCAAGAAGAACACAGCAACACATTATTGTGGTTGCTGGAGTTTTGCCTGCATGTGGGGAGGCACAAAGTAATGTAATCCATGTTTCCTCGCTACATAAATAAATTTCAAAAGAAATAATCAATCAGAGAAATAAATGTGGTTATATTTAAACACATGGCTGGCTCTATGAGTACGCTTGGATATCATTCAAGAACCAAAATATTTGAAAATGAAACCAAAAACATTCACAATATACATATTAAAATGTTATTAGGAACCTTTAATAACGTTTGTATGGGTGTCTGTGTGTTGAGTCTATTGGGTATTCCCAGGAAGTGGTAGCTGAACTAAGTTTATTATCTCTTTTCCTCAATCAAATCAGTGAAAGTGAAACATGTGGAACATGACACCATTTCCTCACACACACACACACACACACACACACACACACACACACACAGACAGAGTGATATCTTCGCTCAGACATCTACAACAAGCAAGTGAGAGAGGAAATCCCTTCGTAACCCACACCTAAACTTGCAATGTTTTACAGCATTTTGTGCGTGTGCGTGTGTGTGTTTGTGTGTGTGTGTGTGAGTACAAAAGCTTGTTTAGCCTGCCGATGCTATCTACTCCCCTCATTGACAGAGAGGAAGGAAATGAACAGTCAGTCACAGTGACAGCATCACAGTCACTTCAGGATGTAACTAAGAGCTTGTTCAGATATCACACAGCACGTCATACTTCAAGCACCAGCCTGTGTTCATACCCCTGATACACACAATGTGAAGTGTTGTTGCCATTGCCCCTGTTGTAGCTTTACATGGTTTACAGCTTTTCTACATATTTTCTCTCACACTGGTGTTTCAGAAAACTCTTGTTTCAGCCTCTATCTGAAACATTTTAGCTGCTGTCCCTTCCCCCTTCCTTCTGATTGGCCAGCCCAATGGACAGACCTTGGTGTTTGAGGCCCGCCCCTCCAGCATGTCGTGAACCAGTTGGAGCTCCTTATGCACTGACATTTTAATTTCAGCAAGTCTTGTAAAGATATCGAGCTGTTTTTGGGACAACGGAAGATTAGTATAAAACAACTTCTAGAGGATAACTTTCTGAAAAGAAAAGTTGAGATGAAAATTAAACTTTGATATAGTGGGGTAAAAGGTTAGACCAGTGTTTCCAAACTTGTGGGCCTCACAATCATTATCTCTATTTATAAACAGAACATTGCTTTAAATCTCAAAACTCAGTTGTGTTTAAAATTATATTGAAATATTCAAATATTCAGTATTTAATTTAAAAAAGTACTCTGAGATGATATTATATGGCCTTGTATTTATGGGGTCGGAGGTGGGCCGCTCACATTTTTGAGACTAAAAAGTGGGCCCTGAATTGAAGAAGGGTGGGAACCACTGTGGCAGACAATTAAAAGAATATCATAAGATGTTAAGGTCTTTGTTTAACAACTCATTGCAGTTCCAGTCCAAGTAACACCTTTCAGTTTTTTGTTTTTTTTCCTTTCTTTCCTATTCCCTAAACATTACCCCGCTGAAACCTCATCTTTGCCTTTTTACCCCCTCCCTTCCTTTGTTACCTCATCTCCATCCTTTTCATTCCTCCATCTGGACAGTTTCCCATCATTGCTCCACTCTCACTAAAGCACACCTCATCTCTCCTCCCCTTGTCTCTGTTTGTGTTCATATTAAGCATTAGTCAGGGGCTCTGAGGCCTCATTCATTCCAACAACAACCACTTCCACGTCCACCACCTTCACACTAAGAGCACTTAACTCAGTGTGAGTGTTTGTGTGCCATTATTCATGCTTATTTGTGAGCAGATACAGCTAGCTGTATCCATTTGTCTGTGCGTAAATGTTAAACGCTCTCCTTCTTGGAGGACTAAAGGTATAAAGTCAGTGAGATTACATGTGGCGCCGTCGGCCATGCAGACACTAATCAAATATACGATCCCTGTGTCAGGTCTCTATGGGCTGGTAGAGTGGAAGAAAGATGAGGGGTGGCAGGGAAAGAAGTGGGCAGGCCGGCTTGGTCTGACCTGTCAGAGAAAATGTGGGAGGACAGAGGGAGAGAGAGAAAAAGAGGCAGAGATAGAGGAGAGGAGAAAAAGAGGGGGCTTGGATTGTAAAAAATACACACTCACATGCAAAAGACGTTCATAAATCACCCCATCTAAATGTTAATTGGTGCTAAATGGCACGTTGGAATAGGTCAAGTGGACCCTCTGAATTAGTGAACCCTACGTAGGTGGTTCAATAAAAGCCCATTTCTGAGCCCATAACTCCCCAAATATCATTTGTGTCAAACAGCAGAGTGCTTCATTGCTTACCCAGAGACAGACTGTGCAGTTCCAGGCACAAATGCAGCACTGGATCATTTAATTCAATAAGAAACAGACAGAAGTCTGCTTCTTAAAGAGACACTTCTGTAAGTATTGAGAAATTTCAATTCAGGCCAGTGGGCATTAAAGCGGTTGTTACTGAAAACCCTAACAACACTTAAAATACCAGTGTAAAAAAGACATTAATAGTGAAAAGAAAATGGTAATTACATACATGTTGCTTCTTTAACAAGCATCACCCGCTCACTAGCATAGTACTGTCATTGTTATCTTAAAATACAAGTGTAGAGTTTTAAATTTTAAACAAATTTGCCGTTTCTTACCCTTTACACCTTTTTTTTTTAACTTCCTCAACCAATGAATCTTTAAATGGATACATCTAAAAGACAAAAGAAACTTATTTGGCATAATTCAGTAAAAATGTCAAAATAAGAGGATTACTTTTGACATTTTTATGATGCAATGTCATTGCCAAAGCTTAACTGTAATGTAGGTCACTTACACCCTTAATAATTCATGACACAGTTGTACTGTAAACCCAACGCTGGTGTTCTGATTCATGAACTCGTTTTCTCTGGCATGTTCAGGAAGAAAAACTGATTCTGTAACTTTTTGGCAAAACAATTATCAATATAGCGTTTAGCTAATGTACATGTGATGCTGAAAATGACCCCACCTCAACCCCAGGCATCACCGCCACCAAGGGGAAGGGCTTAAGGAGCTTAAGCAGGCCAGTTGCAGGAACTTCCCCAGTTTTTGCCCTGTGGAAAATTAATTTCCTCACATTGCAGACATACTTCTATTTTTTTAAGCAGTACGGCCCCCCAAGTGTCCTCTGGGGCCGATTAAACTCTCAGTGTCACTTACAGAGAGGTTGGGAGGGTTAAGTGGACCAGCTGAGCATTAGACAGACGGAGCTAAATTGCTACAATGATAAACTGCTGCACCGCCGTTATGAGTCCCTCTGCGCTCTGTGACATGGAGGTGCTTGTGTACGCCAACTCACATATAGATATCTTAATAGCTACAAACACACACACACAATCTGAAAAATGCTTTTTTCAAGAGACAGGAGGCCAAACCTGCCATCTCCAGTCTGAGGTGACCTCAGCGATTATGACATCATGAGGTGCGCTTGATTAATGTGTAAGCAATGCTGAGGAGCACATTCCAACAAATGGGGGTAGAAGGGGTCTTGGGAGGACAAGGGGGCAAAAAAAGAGATGAGGGGATGTAGGAGTAAGAAAGAAACAAGGCGGAGATGGGTATAGTGCAGAAGAGATAGAAGAAGAAAAAAAATAGGGTGAAAGTCAAAAGAATTGAGGGGTGGGGAGTCTAAAAAAAAGCCTGAATGAAAAAGGACACCAGAAAAGAGAATAATGAAAATGTGAGACAGAGAAGGAGAGTACAAGGTGGGAGCGTATGTTCACAGAAAATTAATAAATGACCTCCACACACACTAATACACACATGTTGTCCCTGCACTATGTGTATGATTAAGTGTGAGGATATATGATCCATTTACATCATAAGCAGGTGCATTGTAGTGGGTTATCGAAGGAGGTCACCCCTCCTGCCTTATTCTCACTCCACTGACTGCGTGTGTGTGTGTATGTGTCGAGTGTGTGTGTGTGTGTGTGTGTGTGTGTGTGTGTGTGTGTGTGTGATAAGTGTTAAAGCTGCTATGTCTATGTGAAATACTGTACACTTCAAAGTCTACTAACATAAAGGCTCAAAGTGATTTAAAGTTGAGGGTTGCTGTTTAATAATTTGATTTAATTTAATTTGATATTTTTTAAAGAATTCTATCAGCAGGATGAATTACACGGTTCCATACTGTATAGATATTTAAAGTGCAATTCCTCCAATGTCCTCTTCAGTTAGTAGCAAAAAACAAGGATTTTCCATAACAACTGTGTTAAAATGCCATTCCTTACAATCTGGTACCCAAAAAAATGCAGACAGTCTGAATAGCCCTGTAACAATGACATTTTTTTCAAACATCATTTCTTGTTTTTTATGACTATTTGCAATGAGGCTTTAGGTCCCTCTCACCTTCATCTTCTTTACTGACAACAAGTCGATTAAAGTATAGGCAGAGTCAACTTTCCAGTTGGGCAACTGCAATCATTTGGTTTCACAACAAGACTTGAGAAACCAATGCATGACACTCTTAAGACTCTATCTTCTGATTTGCTGAAGTTCATCTGCAATTTGTTAATCTGACTACAATAGATACAACAGTCGAAAATAATTGATGAGTCAAATGATTCAAAAATGATTGAAATGATGTGAAATGAATCATCCGATAGTCTGACCTGAGAGTTAAAGTAATATAATCAAAAACATCAACGCATACAAATCTGGTCCAGGCAGTTACTTCTCCACTCCTTGTTTTATCCTCCATTTTTAAAATGAGACTCTTTTTTTCTTTTTTCTAAGATCCGACACTGACTTTGATTGTGTCTTACATTTGGCTCGCTTTTTTATTGTCCTTATAATTGTTACCTTCCTGCTTCGGTTGCAGCCTGAGTTAAACATTTCTGGTGAGAGGTTTCCTTCCAGTTTACAGTCAGTTTGGCCGTCTTGTGCATTTTCCATAACTTGAATTTAAAAGGGAGCTGGAAAAACACTTATTGTGGACTATATAAATTTTCTTATATTCAGTTTTGTTAGTGTTCATTATGCTTCAGTCATATTTTTACAAGTTTGGCAGGGGTCACATTACGAGCCAGAAACATGGCATTCGAAGCAGACATGCAGCTGGAGAGCTCTGTGCACTGACATAATGTGATGTTTAGAGTTTATGGAAGTGTTTCTCTTTGTGTGTGTGTGCAGATATCAAGCAGCTCGTACTGTGTCATGCATGTGCCAGGACACTTAGACATACACACGTATGCAGACACAGCTACAGTTACTAACATACTAAAACGGCCCATTTCACCACGGCCTCAACTTATGTCCTCAAACACAGCAGGCTTAAGCACACATGCAGTCGTATCACCGTGTCAAAAACTGTCAATTGTAAGCTTTTATGCTTCAAAGTATTCAGTAAAAAGTAAAGTGGTAAGAAATCCATACTTCTTTCTTGACAAAAACCTGGACACAAATCATCAATGCACTAAAAGTATCATTTTTTTCAGGCTTTCAGACCCAAAAGTCGAAAGCATAAACAGGGTTTCACAGAAATGTGTGTGGCTGAAACAGTGAGTGGTTTCTTCATCTATTGATTCTTTAATTACTTCCTGAGACCTGATCCCATACTCTAAAGTTCATTTGTACTTCCTCCTCATTGGTTTTTCCACTTTATATTATTGAACCCTTTTTGCAAGTTGGTTTGATTACGAAGCATCTATCCCAGAATAAAGTCTGCTCTGATTCAAATGGACTGAAGCTGTTCCTTTATGCTCACCTCAGTTGGTGGAAAGACCAAACTAAATAGCCTTCAGGTAAGTTTCCTATGAAGTTTATTGGCTTAAAGGTGATTCTCTCAGTACATGTTTGAGGAGGCCCGAATCCTAATCTTAATCATTTGATTCATAAATGGGCCATAGAGGATTCTTCTGGATTCCACGATCCAGAAAAACAAGAATTAAATGTTGGCTGAAGTGATATGGCAATTTATATTTTATAATTTGAAACCAGTCTCTTCCTTCCAAGTTAAAAAATATACACTCAAAATGTCTTCTTTTGCTCCGTATCCCAGTATTTGTAGTATTTTGCAGAAGCTTTTTGAGCCACAGTTTCCAAACCGTGACTGTGTTTTATGAATCAACAAAGGATAGAGGAAAGCAGTCAAATTACTGATGAGCAGCTAGAGAAGAATAAAGGAGGGTGAAAAAACTGAGGACGGTTTTTAAAAAAGTTTGAAAGTAAGGACAAACATCAAATCCCTCTTCACCACTGGAAAGAAAAAAATGTAGTTTTCAGTTTCTCTCTCTTCTCAGTGCACGAGAGAAATAAACTGGTGTCAAACTGAGCTGACAGAGGTTTACTAAAACATCTGCATAAATTACATTGAATGTTTTCAAAGTGCTCTTGTATGAACCAACACATGAATGTAATTGCAGCTGTTCAAAATGTGACATATTGAAATGGGTTTTCCAGTATGAACGTGTTTTTGAATGAATCTGTAACTATTCAACTGTGTCTAAAAGATGTTTATTTTTTCTGTATTGCTGCGAGGCAACTCTTGCAGGAGACCTCAGTCTCTGTGGGCACCCCCTGCTTGAATAATAATGCATTTAAAAAATGTTTATATACATTTTTCCAGGCTTGTAATGTGTCATTTTTCTTAGTATCATGGTATTTTTTCATAACCCCAGAAATGTAAAGGCAGCTTTTTCAAGTGGTATAACTTTATCATACATATATTATCATCATAATTGGTGAAGGTAAAATAGGTGATTATATTCCATGGCTGTTGCAGTCAGATCTCATTTGAAGTACCTGATGCTTCTAACGCAGTGTTATAGTTCGCTAAATACAGTGTTAAAAGTTGAAACTCGTGGCAGCTCACTGGTAAATGGCTGTAAATATTTGAGTGGGATGGAATACACTTTTGAAAATTGAAAATAGGAGTTTTTTTTCTGTAATAACAACCTAAAAGAACCAGTCATATGATATTATACCCTGTGCGGCAATGATCCAATATAAAATCTGGCTTGCTACTGTACTCTTCAATCATTATATACACTTAAGCATTTATGCCAAACAATAATACGCCAATACTGAAGTTGGAAATCTGGACATTAAACCCCTGCATGTTTATTGTTCTTGGCCAATAAAGTAATTCGACCTCTGAAAATATTTTCTTTACTGCATTAGTTCATCCGACTCAGCCTGATTGAAGGAAGGAGACTCTAAAGCTTGCCCTCTGTCAGTCAACCTTAAGCCCTTGGTGAAAAAAGAAATATATATAAAACCACCCCAAATATTTTTTTCTCCTGAAACCCCAAAACCATGAAATCTCTCCTTTCTTTATCCAATCTTTCCTCCAGGACCCAGAAAAACATCCAGCACCTCCGGCTTCCCAGAAATCTGGTTCCAGTTTGGGGCAGTGCTGCATTTGAGGGTGGGAGAGACTCGGAGGCAGCTGACGCTTATAAATAAATAACGAGAAAGAATGCAACATATCCACAATCTCTCCACATCTTGATGATTTTTTAATGTGGCTTCTTTGCCCCACTTTTTTGAGCATATTCCCCTTTCATTTCCTCAGTTTCGTCAGTCTATTCCTGCATTTTACAGGAATATGGACATATATAGTAGGTCTTTGCTGCTTTTACTATCCAGCGGCTTGGTAGTTGTAGTGAATGAAGTCAGGGATTAAAGACAGAGGGAGTGTGTGGATTTAGATCTTATTCCAACAAGACATATTCAAAGGCCTTAATTTTATTCTGTTTTTGATTCTCCTTACTCATTTTAAAAGGTTCTTTCTACAAAATGCCCTGAATTTGGCCTTTCAGCTTTACTTTTTATCCAAACTTTTTTGTTATCATCACTCCCTGTCTGATAGATACCAAACCTGATCTATGCTTGTTCCTATTCATTTGTATCTGTTCCTGGAAAGTGTTTATGAAACTTTTCTATAATCCATTCCTTACTTTGAGCAAAGAAAGTTTCCAAAAAGAATGCAGAAGAATGAAACGTGTTTATTTAGCAGTAAAATAAACTCTAAAATTTAGTGTTAAAGACAAAGTGAGCGCTGATGTATGACTACGTGAAAGTCAAGACCAGTTAATTTCATGGATAAAAGCCTCCACAAAATTGATCTACCGAATCCCCTGAAGTGGCTGAACTTTGGCTACCATGTGTTGCATTGGTTTTGACACCTTTATGGGACACACATGGCTACAGAGACATACCGGAGCAGAGGCATAGCAGTGCAGAAACCACGTCCAACAGCATCAACACAACCACTAATCACCTCAAGACTCTGACACCACCTGCACTGCCAAATACACACCACAAAACACTGTTTTTGACAGTAATGTTCAGACACCTCAATACTGTGGAGCTAACACTTCAGTTTAAAGCGCTGCGGTGTGGTAAATAATATCATAAACTCCCTTTATTGCACAGTACGTCATATCATGACATCTGTGAGCAACAGATGCAAGAAAATCAAGGGTTGCACATTTGAACAGAACCTTTTGAACACCAAGGCTGAAACCTCAGACTTGGTGTTCAAAAGGTTTAAAATATAAAAACAAGCCCAGATTTGGAAATTCATTTTAAATACAGCAAAAATCAGGTGTACCTTTCTTACTGAAAAGAGTGGATTTGGTCGAGAAGATCCTGATACACTGGTACAAAATGTATTGCAGACACAAGTACACATGAGGCCCCAAAATATACATTTAAGACAACCCTACTGCTTGACAAATATGTTACATTTTCTTTATGTTATCCAGACTGAATACATGCTCTGCTGGTTTGGATGGTGTCAAAAGAATTCAACAGCTTATGCTCAATGATTTAGTCTTCTGTTGCGATCAGAAGAACTTTCTTTGACAGGGTTTTTACTTTTGCAAGAGTGTTATGGATTTAGAGGGCAGGGTATTGAATGGATGGTTGAAGAATTGTATTTTCATGTTATCATTTTTCTCACAGAAGCCTATTATGCTCACACCACAGACACTTTTTATGCTTAAATGTTCACAGAAACTCACGAAACTAGGACACATAATGCTCACAGCCTCACAGGAAACATATAGTGCTCACAAAACTATGATGTTTATCAAGAGAATTTATGGTTTTGTGAAATTGAGTTAAGTCTGCCTGAGGGGCTTTCTTCAGTCTTTATGAACATTTGCATGTAAATCTAGGTGACCTCTTGACCTTTTATCCTGCAGAACTGAGCCCACGCTGGACGATGAGTGGCATGAGAGGAAACAAACCTCTCACCTCTGTTATTCAAATTTATGAGAAAGTTGAAGAGTCTTTCATGTAACCCCACACCCAAATGTAAATAAGGGTGATTTTGTGGAATGCACCAACACATGTATAGTAACTACAGGGCAGTCCCCAGTCCATACTCTGAAAACTCGAATCATCAGTGAGAGGGAGTTGTCTTAGTTGTAAACTGCTCACTCCTTGCAAGTATCACTGTAAATCAGGACATAGGTAGAATTTTCCCGACAAAGATATTATGGGAACTCTAATTATTTGAAGGCTTTATCATGAATGAACCTGTATAAGACACACATATGTGCCCACTGGGGGTAACATTTTTATGTGCAAAATCCCCCAGTGCATCTTTTAACACGTACTGAGCCTTCTTATGCACCCACAGCTCTTGCTGAATGCTTCACTCTCAAGCTGCTGCTCCACATATGGCATCAACCTGAGTAGCATGACCTACACCTGTGAGCCATACGGTAAAGAGTGGTAGTGAAGGTCAGGTTACCACGTGTTGTACCCTGGTCTTGACACCTTAGCAGGACCCATGCAGGGCTTGTATAGAGTCATACAGATTGAAGCTGAAGTGCAGTAGTTTTCACAGTCAGCCCTGGCTCTTCATATGGGATTCATATGGCGGTAGAAGCCCTGAGCAGAACAATAGGAGTCGTCAAAAGAGCAGGGGGTGTGTGAACCTGTGCGCATGTGTGCATGTGTGTGTGTGATCGTGTTGAGAGTGAGTGAATGCGTATCACTCCGTACGTGTAAGAATGCCGGGGTGTGATTGAGTGAGAGTGGATGACAGGATGGAGCTACAAGTCTTTCATCTGCGAGTGAAGTTGAGGGCCAAAGTGGCTAACAATTCAGGCAAGGAGTTGACAGACCCCATCCTTTTCTTATTTGACCCCAACTCCCTCCCCCATCAGTGTGTTTTCATCCCCTCTCTTTGTTTCTTCCATCCATCTTATTTCCTTTTCATCTTGTGCTCTTCTCTTCCTCTTCGACCATTATTGTTCCAGTTTGTCTTCCACATGCTGTGTCTCTGCATTAAGGCTTTTCTTTCATGTGATCTACAGTGGATGGACAAGCAGCACTGAAGGGTTTGTGTGTCTATGTGTGTCCGTTTGTTATCTTTTTGTGTTAATAATGATTCATTTGTTAAATAATAAAGTCTCAAAATATAAACTTTAACAAAAATATCAAAACAAAATTCAACTGTTGTACTGTGACATTGCAGTTAACTACATTTATGCAGTCTTTTTTTCTAATAATGCACAAATTAAAACCCAACTCTACATACTCTATGCTCATGTCCCTCATGGAAAATCACCTACTCTTCCACTCCCTCATAGTCACAAGGATGTGTTTAGGTACTGAAACATCATACTGTTTGATTTTGAATTTGATCGGTACCTCTCAAAGCACCTACTTCAGTACCCCTCACTATAAAAATGTATCTTATAGTCGACTTAAATGTTATATGCATTTAATAATTGGGCACAAACACGCATAGAGGGGGTATATTTAAGGTCTTCTATTGAGCCTATGGGTTTGTTTGTACCTGTGTGGCTTGATGGTGGGGTGAACTTTCGTATAGTTCTATTACAGCTGAAGACTTTGTGAGGTTTTGAGGAAGTTTTCAATCATGTCAGACCACATATAATCTGCAGACTTGTGATTGTTTTCAAAATGTCAACAATGTGTGTCTGTTGTACTTTTGTACCTATCAATCAGGGGGACTTCAGACTTTTTCCATGATCCCTGATTGGGGACTGTGTGGCAAATGGGGACATTTTTGACAGTTTTTCTCGGTAATGCTCTAAATCACCTTGACTTAAGTTATGTCACGTTGACCCTTTTTGTAGAAAAGGAGCCTGCAGGTGCTAATATGTCAGACTATTCTCAGATTTGTGTGCATGTGTGTGTAAGAGGGGAAGCTAGTGTCGTTCAAAGGGGTGTTCCTCCATTTTTAGCTGCTAAAAAGAAGCAAACCAGTTGCTCTGAGATTAACTCAACTGGTGATGCAGAGCTCTCATGTCACTGTAAGACATTTCCTCGACAGACACTCCAAAACCCTCCCAGACCTGTGTGTGTGTGTGTGTGTGTGTGTGTGTGTGTGTGTGTGTGTGTGTTTCATCTGTTTCCAGAGATAAGTGTCTGTTTGTGAAGGAGAGGGACACAGGGACTAAAAGGAAGAAAAGGGAGTGTTGTGTTGTTTGTGGTTGGGCTTGGGTAATGATTGTAAATGGTGGTTTGTCCAGATGGCACTTTCTGTCTTTTAACATCAGTGTTTCTTCTCCCTTTACTCATGTTTTCTACCTCACTTTTTCACTTTCTAAGTCAGGTGTAGGTGGAGACAAATAGCTTATTGATGCTGTCGCAAAGCCAGACAACTGCAACTCATCTGGTTTCAGTTGAGGTGATCTGTTGCCTTTGAAGACAAAGTTTCCTTCTTTCAAGCAAAAGAAAGAATAAATAGTCAGGATCCAGAAGGGCATCTTGCCATTTGCAGGTTGGAGTAGAAATTAGGTACCAAAATTTCAACAACAGCAGCTAACTTAACCATAAACTCATTAGCTAAAAAGACTGCTCGCTTAGTTACCTGAGGGAATGTTTAATTTCCTTAAAATATGTTCCAGCATTACTGAACAATATCTGAGCTCCCTCATCTTGGCCTTGAGGCAAAAGGAAAATGGATGTTGGATATTCTAGTGCATTCTTCAATAATCATCACGCCATAGTCTTGGCTACATGCAGAATAACCTCACACATACTGTAACTAGGTAATTTATGGCAAACAATCCCCATCTAACCACATTCAGATCATAGGTTAACTGCTTTGTTTCATTCCCAGTCCACAGAGGAATACATCAATGTACTTTTGCATCCAGTGGCATAAAATGGCAACAAAATCTCTGTAGAAAATCATACTCACATGTCAGATTTACACCACAAAGCTGTATTTTCACATGTACTGTTTTGGGCAAATGGGAACATATGTTGGAGACATAAAACGTTCTGCAAATGCTGCACAAAGATTGTTTTTACTGGCTGCCGTGAAAACGGGGCCAGAGTGGAGCCACGGTAGGTGTTCTATGTTTCGTTTCTTGCTGAGCTACGAGTCAGGTTTTGCTCTCTCTCTCTCTCTCTCAGTCATTTGACACAACAGGGGTTGGTTTTGGTTGAGATGAAATTGTGTTTCAAATGTGCTCTCTTGGTGCAACATTCAGGACAAAAACATCTGGACAGATGCAGTAGATCATGAATTCTGAATGACTCAAGTGGTACTGTTATGATGGCGCCCCTCGTTACGGCAAGGTGAAGATTTCCATTAGCTGTAGTCAAACTTATGATGTCACTTCAGGCACCTACTGCACATGTACATCCTTTGTGGTGATGCAAAACTGCTGGTTTCAATGAATCTCGAGTATGGTTTTGCAAAAAGTGTCAGAATAATTACTTAGCAGACTTTTTCCATGGAAGAAAGTCTGATCATTCTTTTGCTGGTAAGTGATCATAACACTTATCAGCTTTATCAGCTATTAGAGTTTGATAAGGAATCAGCTTTCATCTTTGGTGGTATTTTACTGGAGTCCAAAGCAGATTTAGACAACTCAGTTTCCAGTGTCCAAAGTTTAAGAACATTATGATTTTTTGGTCAATCTTGATTATTTATTCATCTTTGCACGTTTCCCCTTTATCTTTCAGAACTGGTCCCTACATCTGCTCCTGTGCTTACATATTGCGTTTTGATTTTCTGTCCAAATCTTGTCGTCTGTGTTCCTGCTCATTGTCATCATGACAGCTGGATCTATTTATGATTAGTTTAGAAAAAAAACAACAACACACATATACACACCCTAAGCAGCACTTGCTCTGAACACATGGCCTGCTTTTTGATAAAAATCAAAGATCTTTCATGTTGGTCCAGCTCTATCGAGTTTTCTCATTCCTCCAGAACATTTCTTAGAAAAGTTATGTTTAAGAGTCAGGGCTGCATGATAAACACATTAGCCAAACTCGGCTGTGTATTGTCACTGTCAAACAAAACCCACACATTTCCAATTGTAGGATTGTGATTTTTGTAATTTAAAGCTGCTGAGGCTCTGATAGTGTTTAAGATTACTGACTGAGAGAAAGCCAAACCACTGAAAGAACCACATCACAAAATGCCCTGGCTGATAGGGAACAATTCACCAGATATCTGCAATAAAATCAAAGACTATTTGGAGATGCAAGAAAATGGTCCATTAGTCACCATAGAGAACCTACTTTCTCTGAATAATGACGACATTAACTCTCCAGCTCTGGGCTGTTTTGTATAACAGAGTATTAAACGGAGTCTTTCATAAGTTTCCTAGATGTATTCTGAAGGGAAAGTTCGGAGGAGAAACCAGACGTCTGCTTTAAAATCAGGAATGTCAAGCTTATGTAAAACTGTACTTGAGGTTTCATTAATAGCAAATTCTCATCTGCTGATTTTAACTCCACATGGTGACTTCAACGTCTAACATCCCTTCACATGTTTTTTTTAGAAATCGATTATGGGCTTTCACAGCATGCAACAACAGTATCAGGTCTTAAAAAATTGCAACTTTCTATTTGAAAATATGAATTTTCTCAAAATTGACTAATTTAAAAGTTATTCTTTGAAGTCTAAGAATTATTTCCCTTTCATAACATTCACAAGTTAATTTTTCCAAATTAACAAGTTCCAGCTTGTGCATTGACACGTTTGTAACAAGTTTATTTCTATGAATTTGTAACTTATTTTGTAACTTCATGACTTCAGCTTTGCAAATTTTGTTTTTCAATACAGAAGACTTAAATCTCATGTATTTTCATTTTACTCTCAAACTTGTTCACAAAAATCTTTGACTTAAAGATCATAAAATTATCACTTTGTATTTTTGAAAGTGTAGCATTATTCTGGATATCTATTTTTTATTACCTCATATTTAAGTGTATTGAGCACTTTAAGAGCGTAAAGCCATACATCAAACTCACAGTGATTGTCAGTGACCTCATAAACTAATATCTGAAGCATAGATTAAAAAAAAAAAGCTTGTGAAGTTGAAAGCAAAAGTTTACCTCTCTGATTATTAGAATTTTCTCAAATCTATATCTGGTTCTAGAGTTCCAAGATCAAAGTATTTCTCTCACTCATGACTGTGAGAAAGGGAACTAAAGTTTAAGACATTGTAGGAGGAAAGAGAATCATACGGCAAGTGGGCAACAGCTGATGGAGGTGACGAGTGGTGTTTGGAAGCCATCTTTGCCTCTTTCAGCTCTGAGTCTGTCTCTGTTTTGTGTCAATCGATGCAGCGCTGCTATGGATACACACTTGAAGAGGAAATCTATGACACACATATGGTCATCTCATCTTTTCCTGCCAAAGCCTGAAAGACTGAAATGTCCATCAGTCAGCAGGTGTCCCCTCCTCTGCTACTCTCAACCTCTCCCCAGCCATAACACTACCTCCTCTCACATATACTTACACACACACACTCACACACACACACATACTTGCACAAGCAAACACAAATACACACACAATCAACAGACCCCGTCAGATCCCCCACTGTCTGGTTTCTGGAGCTCATCCATCTTCTTCATGTGTCATTCTACTGTCAAAGAGGTTTAAAAAACATCCAGTCACACAAATACAAGTCCACACACACATTCGTACAGGTCTGGGTACCCTCACACAAACACACACACACACCTAAGAATTTAAATACATGTATGCTTCCCATATACATGCATAATACACAGAGCACAATCACACACATGTTATAACTCCACCTCAGCAGAGTGTTCAGAGAGTGTGTGTGAAAGAGAGAGAGAGAATGACTGATGAGTTGCCAACCTTTGTGAAAGAGTGTGGCTCCAAAGTTGTGTATGGATGATAAACGCTGCATGGTACACAGGCATCATATGGGCACTGGGCAGCCATTTTCCATCCCTCACTCTCTCTCTCTCCACTGTGTCTCTCTTTGTCTCTCGCCCATTTTCCTGACCAGGTGTTGAAAAGGAACATAAAACATTTCTGTTCCACCATGCCACCTCTTTCATGTCTAAGGCTGCATGTGTGCCTGGTGTTAATGATCCACAGCCTTCACATGTTTTTCGGTCTCTCCGCCTGTTTCCCTGTGTTTGCGACCACCTACAGCACGGCCGCCATGCAACGCTCCCTCTACTGCAACCTCAGCTCTCGGTAAACTGAAACGCACCGCTGTGTCAATCAATCACTTTTACCGAGTCAGGGCAAAAAGTGAGTGTGTCAAGCCTCAGCATCTTGCTCTTGTGTTTCTCTACCACATTTCTCAGAGATCACATGTCAATCAAACAGTGTGATATCTTACTTTCTTGACTATTTGTCCAGATTTCTTTAACAGGTTTATGTCTTTCTTTCTTTTGAGGCATGGTAATACCTTTTTCAGTTTTTCAGTGCCAAGCTACTTCTGCTTTTTCTCAAACATATAACTCTGGGCTGGAGAGAATTTTCCTCAATACTTCATAGACCAGTTCACTGGGTACATATTTTTCCAGTCCATGTTAGTGCTTGGGTGGCAACTCAGATCTTGGTGCTACCTTTAGCACCTTTACTCCCAGATTGCTTAATGAATCTGGGAGTAAGTGAGCCGATGTACATTCCCATCTTTGTCCCACAGCACTTTGATTATGAAAACAGAATTTTATTGAGCTTGGATAAAAGTTCTGCTCTTTTTAAGTTCCATCATAGACTGATAATGGCATGTGAAACAGACATCTCAAAACCTTATTGAAGTTTAGTACTGTGAGCGTTTCTCGCAGTAACCACAGAAAATTCTCTCTAGGCAGAATACCCACCAGATGAGTTTAGAACCAGAGTTTCCTGCAGAACCACTTAAATTAGTTAGCAAAATCTCCTCACACAGTATGCTGAATTTGGAGCGGTCATTTCTGCTTTATACGTGTGCCTTCCCGCACACACACACACATACAAAGTCTAATTTACTACTGTCATATCCACAGGGCTGTCCCACGTGCAGCACTTCTGCAACAGTCTCCAGAGTAATCCATCACAGTGTGTGCCTCTGTGTGTGTGTGTGTGTGTGTGTGTGTGTGTGTGTGTGTGTGTGTGTGACAGTGTTAAATTACTGCTATGGCACATTGAGCCCTGGCCATTACTCTAGCAGGTGACACCCATTTAAGTAGGTGGTGACACTACTGACATAGAGCGAGAGAGAGAGAGGGAGAGAGAGAGAGAGGGAGAGAGAGAGAGAGACTGTGACATGGAAAGTAAAAAAAATGAACTATAGCGAAAAAGAGGAGACGACAAGAAGAAGGAAAAACACTTGAGGAGACAGCAATGCAAAGATGTAAGAACTCAAACGGCAAGGACTTGGAGGAGAAAGCTGACTATAAAGCAGAGGATGAAGAACTGTGAATATGAATAGAACTGAATCTAGAAATCACAAAAAAACACACACATAAACACACAAAAGAACCAAAAACTGGTACCATTGGGTACTTATACTGATTTACAGGTACCAGGCATCAGTTCACATGCAAGGGTACTGATCCCTACAACTCAGTAACATTAAGAGTATGATGCTTGACCATGTTCTGTTATGGTTATTAATTTTGACATGAAACAACAGACTTGACTTGTGATGTTCAAAAAGAAATGTAATTTCAAATCTTTCCATTTTATTTTTAGATTAAGAGCTTTGTTCATTGATCACTAATCTACATGGAGCATATATTTGCCAGGGAATAAGTCTGTAATAACATAAGCTTCCATGAAAGCAGTGTCCTTTAAATTTTATTTTGCAAAAATTAACATAAACCTCAATATTTTTACTGTTAAAAATTGACAAAAAATACAGAGCAAGTACAGTTTGCATTAATAAGAGATAGGGAAAAATTATTCAGTAAATGTAAAAGGATTTCATTTGTGTTAACTTTAAAGTTTGTTTGCGTTAACTGATTTTCTCAGTCAGTCTATGCACTGAATACATATCCATAAAGATAAGATGGCTGTCAATAAACTTTTTTTTTCTTGCTGGAGAGGGTTTGGTCCCTCCAAACAGACTCGTTTGAGGAAACTCCCCAGGGCTCGTTAGCTTAACAGCCCACCTTAACGAAGCGAGGACACGTCTGAATGAGCACACTCGTGCCCTGATCAGCTTAGAGGGTCTCAGAGGGACAACGCACTACTTTAACCCACATTCATACACTAAGCACAGTCTTACAGATATGCAGTTTACATTACCTGGAGCGAGCAGCGTTACACCAGACAGGGTACAGATGTCATGTTTTCATGTGTGTGTGTTTGTGTGTGTAAATTTGTGTTCAAAAAGAAAAGAGGACACGTAAGAGGAAGACAGAGACAAACAGAGACAGGGAGAGAGAGATGTGCCAGGGAACAAAAGACTAATTAAATCCAATCATGATTCAGCTTAATCCACAGAACTAATTAGTTGGCCGTGTACCTGTCTCCACCTAGTGCATACAGACGCTGACACACACACAGTCACGTCTACTTCCACCAACAGAGGACTATCCTTCTAAACTGACCACGAGGACATTTTATAGCACTCACAGTTTTGATGGTTTATTATGTCTGAGTCAGAGTAAAAGAAACAAGCCTTGAGTCTAGACTTATTAGTTTGTTGTGAGTTGTTTATCCCTGAAGTGACTGATCAAAACATCCCAGATGGACACACACTGATAGTTAACGGATCAATCTTGTTCTGGAGGCAAAAATGAACAACGAGGTGAATCAAAGTCATTGGTGCTCAAGCTCAACATGTGAGCTTCTGGACTCCCTGTCAAAGACATCACATACAAGTGTATAGTTAATAGCTGAAAGGACACTTAATAAAATGTGTAAAAACATATAAAAAGAAACATAGCTTATGTTTCTTTACCCACAGGTCCGTCTGTCCCTCTGCCCACTCGTCTGTCTCCCTCTCTCAGCCTCGTCTCTGTCTGTATTTGTGTTAATGCGGTGTTATTTGTGGAGCGTGGATCACTTTCATCTGGCCTGGCACATCATTCTCTCGCATATTTTTATGATGTTTGAGGTTCAGAGCTGAGTCAGACATGTTCGTCAGTGACCCCAGCTGCAGCGACCAATAGTTATGACAACGCAAAGTCAGAAAACTAATGTCACCACACGCACATAAATACGCCGAAAGACTGAATGAAACACTTCTCTCACTTTAATGAAGAACCCCTTTAATCATGCTGAGAGCATTAAAGTCAAATTTAAACCCTGAACTATGTTGCTTTTTAATTAGGAGAACTATTTCAATCAAACTTCTGCTTTCAAACCGAATTGCATTGTTCTGCCTTTGCTTTTTTAGCTCATTTCTTCATGATTTGCTTGTCTGGCTCTCTTGATTCTTGTCCACCCAATTATTCTGTCTCTTCAGCTCCACAAGTTGTGAGGAGACTAAACTGAAAAATGGAGTCCAGGATTCCCCCGTCACCTCGTAAATAACACAGCAGAACTGACACAATCAAACTCTCCCATGTTAGACATAAACTTACACTTTTTTTTCCAAACTCTTCACAGAAATTAACGAACATTGTTTTGAGAATTCTGAATATGTGTGATTTTATGGTTACATAAGGACAACTCTCTCTTCATCCAAAAAGCTGAAGAATAAATCGTAACTTAATCGTATGTTATATTTGATCAGGATTTGGCATGTTTTCCTGTTAAGTTTGGCTTTAGAGACACCCACAAAATGGTTTTTATCAGCTTTATTGCTGTTTATTCCAGCACACTTTATGAAAATTAAAATGTGAAAAATAGTTACATCACTGAAATTGGATCAATGACCATCAAATTTTCATTGCACATGATACACAAGGAGATTTTTTTTTTTTTAAATGAAAATGATCATTGATGGTTTTTAGTGAAATGTGAATAACTAAGGAAACAAGATCAAGTAAAACCAACTAAAAGAAAACAAATGGAGAACTACCGAGTGACATGACAAAGGTTAACTTAATCAAAGAAGTTTCCTCAGAGAGTTATGTCACCAACAAGTCAAGGCTGAATAGAAAAGCAGTAGAAAAGTGAGAAAAGGCAGAGATGTTGAAGAAAAAGCCACAGACGCCTTGAAACATATTTCACCACAGTCATGGAAAATGGTAATGCAAAACTGGAATCCACAAAAGACATGTTTGAATCAACTGTAACAGGGAACAAGTGCTGAGCAGTTTTCAGCTGACAAACAAAATCAACTCAGATAAAAGATGAAAGATTAGAAAATGGAGAGAGAGAAGAGGAAACATATGGTGATCAGCAGCAGAATTGTTGAAATGATACCACGACATTAAAGTGAAGCTTTAGAATATAAAGATGCCAAATAAGCTCCTCAGTTTGTATCTAATTTCCCTTACAAACTGGAGTGTACACTGAATGTTGAGTTTTCTTTGATATTCTCTCTTCATCTTGCTCTGCTGTTACATTATGCAAAGTGATTTAATTATGCAGTTTAAAAAATCATGAAAAAGACTCGCTACATTTTGATCTCACGCCACATGATGCATCATAAAAAATTGCCAGAGTAAGCTGTTCTGTAAATTAACCTCTTTACTTAAGCTTAACACTGTTCCCCATTTGGCTTTTTTTCGTGCTGTTAATGTGGCTGCTAAGAAAAACAGTGCAATGGAAGTAACATGTTCTTCAAGGATATGTCTAAATCTAAGCTCCACTCAATAACAAAAATTAAGGTTTATCACGGCTTCGGGGGGAAGAAAATGGTGATTTATTTGATTGGTTAACATTTTTGAGCCTACTACGAAATTATCTTGTTTTCTATTCCAAATCATTAGCATTTCCTCACTCGGTTTGATTTGAAACACTCTGCTTAAAGCTTTTGTGGGAAATTTTGATTTGTTGTTAATTCAATGTTAACCCATGTGGACAAAATCATACCTGCATCCTAGGGGAGCAATCTCAGGTATGAATAGTAACAGGGTAATGGTCAATCTTGAAAAAAAAAAAATTGTCTTACTTGCTCCCTTTCTCACAAAGAAGTTTCAATGGTCTCTCCATCCCGTTCAATACCCACCAAAATCTCATAGATCTATTGAGTCATTCTGTACATAATCATATCGTTGTTTGTTTGAACCTTACAGAATAAAACAACGAGGGAGATGGGGTAAGGGGCAGATCCGGAAAGAAGACAATGACATAATAATGAGAGCAAGCCTTCCTGACCCCCAGATCCAAATTTGAAAAAAAAAAAGTAGAGCCACCCCTACAGATAAAAATCAGTTTGAAGTTTGTCCTCCAGCCAACCATCAAGCTCACATCACCTTGATCCAATCATTTTTATTGAACTCCGTCCCCTCACAGAGAGCAGGAATCTGCTCTGAGTTCACTGGAAACCCCCATCCCTTCCCCTCTACCACCTCTTTGGGTTTTTATTCCTCCTTTTATCTTTTATGTTATTTCTCTCTTTCTGTGTCTCATTTCCTTTCGCTATAATGTTAAAGTGGTGTGGTGAAGCTATCACTCCCTGCCGATCTGACTGCCTTTCTACCAATTTGTCCATCTGTTCGTCTTCCTCTTCCTGCTCACAGTTGGGGTCTGACTTGAGGAGGACTCTTTCCAGGGAAAGATCAGAGTTCTTCTGGTCCCATAAAATAAAAAAATAATGTTTTTGGTGGGAGCAGCCAGGAAACACAAATCCATGTTTTAACATGATGTATTAAAATGTCAAAGCTTTGATAAATGTGTTTCCTTTTCATGTTGCAATAATGGATGATGCACTTGCCCAGTACACGGTCTGTGCAAAATAAATCGGGGTTACACTTTTGGGGTTTCCAATGAGTTTTGTCAATGTATTGTATTTATTGGTGACGAGAGAAATAGAAACTGAGAGAATTGGGTGGGGAAGGAACTAGTTATGACAGAGGGAGGAAGAAGAACAAACAAAGTAAAGGAGACACAGATGGAGGTTTGGAAAGGAAAAGGCATTACTCAAAATATTCTTCTTCATAAGATATTTTTTAAAGAGATGGTGGACTTTACAACAGGATACACTGTCTAACATGTAGGTATAATCTTTGCAATACTCGAACAACTTTAAGAGAGAATTTCTGACTCTGGAACATCAGACTGTAAAATACTGAACTAGAACTTCGAGAAATCTTTCCATGAGTCTAGGCACAAACCAAAATACCTACACATGTTCAGAAAGAGACAAATCCCAGAAATATGCACATCCAAACAAAGAAAAGTCAAAAAGTGCCGCATCAAAGGAATACGTTGTGTTTTAATCAATGCCAGCTCGTTTAAAGCTCCCTGGGATTAGGTATTAGTATAATTATGTTTCATGTTTACATGTGGATTATATGACGAGGCATTAACAGGGCTCACAGTGCTTTGGCTGAGCAGAGACAGGGAGAAGAGACAGACGACCACACTCAGCAGAAGAGAGACAATGAAAAATACTGAAGAAAAAAATCAAAACCAGAGGAGGTTTCCATGCAAGCTTACTGAGATAACTTGAACGAAAGCTCTCACATGTGTTCACTGTTTAGTTTTTAACAACCTGGATGACCATTAAAGTGAATCTAATCAACCTGCTGAGTCTGCAGAGACAGGACTGCTGTATGCATGGTTTGTTTTCTGTCTGCAGGGCTGTGAGTTAGAGCAAAACAAACACACTCTAACAGCTGCATCATCCCTGCTCCACCTGTACCCCCCACATGAAAGAGGCTGGAAACACTACAGCACAGCGCCACCTGGTGGAGACAAACATAAAGTACAAACACAACTGACACAAAAATTTAGGACTGTTGTTAGTGCCAGAGAGTTGCTGAAAAGAAAGGCCTGTTTGCTGTAATTTGGAGTAATAAAGCCAAATAGCACAAGACACAGGACTCTAGAGGGATCAGGAAAGCAGCCAAGAGATAAAATGTTTGACAACCATGACACAAACTTGATTGAGTCATAAGTTTTTGGCTTGTGGTTTCTTAAAGAAACAGTTACACAATTTACAAAATATAATTTGGCTGAATTTAGTTCTGTGGTCCAAGCCACAACATTACTTTTTCTGACAAGTTTGTCTAAGTGTGTGTTCAACGATGACGACTAGAGTTAAAAAAACTGAACCAGCGATATTATGACAAGCAACCACCAAACAAAAACAAAAACACCAGGACACTTGGTATTAAAGGAAACAGTTTAGAGAAAAAGAAAAAAAAAAGAAAGAAATCAGGTGAGCTTGGTTTATGCCTCGCATCAAACTCAAAATTATACCAAATGCATGAGTTAGACTTGCACCACTACATCTGGTGTAACTTTAGTAAGTGCTGTTTAGCCAGACCATTTAAGGTCAAACAAACAGAAAAAAAGTCCCAGTAACACAATCTAAAAGAAAACACATATAAGAGAAAAACATGTACAGCAGCCACTACATGCACAGACACAGACATGTATACGCAGAGTGACCTTGTCTTCAAGGAAGACTGTGTTTATCTGCAGCAAAGTCTGTTTCCTCTCTCGCCTCACTGTCCCTGTGGACTCTCTCTCTCATCATGACCCAGACTGACACACTAACACTCCCTCAGGACATTTCCAGGCTGTGAGTGTGTGTATATCATGTCATCAGCTCACAAACTTCTGGGTTCTACGTTTAACCTGAATTCAAGGACATCCCTCCCATGACTTCTAAGTATAAATCAGAGTCTAAATTGTGGTTTTAAAAAAGTGCATTACTTTCAAGTGGTCGTAAAGCAGACAAAGTACAATCCTGATACCTTAATCAAACAGATGTCCTGTTAAACATTCCACTCCTTAATACATAATTAATTGATTTTAATGTATTCTTGGCCTGTTTCTTAAAAAAAGTTTACTCACTTATTTTTTGACAAAAGTGCTCTTGATCATCCTTGACGACATCTGTGGGGTTTACAATCCAATTTTGAACACCTGTGACCAGTCATACTTAAAAGGGTCTTGTTGAAACACCGCAGTGACTGATTTGAATTTGCCAATCCATAGCATCAACCATGTGAGGAATGAAGCCCGTGAGGAAGTGCTTAAACTACAGTTTAGTTCCTTGAGTTCCTGCTTCAGAAACAACAGAGACCACTTCCACTCCCATTCAAAAAAGCTCTTTTTTTCTTTTTGCAGAAAAATATGTTTACAGTCTAACGCAGAAACCAATTCCAGTCATGATAGCTCATTTCTTTTTTGCAACTTGTTCTCACTGAAATTTTTTATAACTCAATCGTTTAGAAGATATCAAGGTTGCAGTGTAATAACTGGTTGATTGCCCAAAATGTAATAAAACATGTAATAACTGACCTAAAATGTAACAAGTTGCTACACTTTGGCCAAGAATTATTACAGTTTGGCGAAGCATCTGTTACAATCTCGACCAGTTATTACATTTCAGGTTTTACTCCATTTCTTCTATCACATTTCAGGTTCATTTTGGGTCATTGTTACAAATCAGGCTTCAAAAAATGTAAATATGACGTCACTGAGACTGCATCTGTGTTTTGTATAGTCTATGGAATGGACTCATGATAGGTTTCCGCAGTGATGTCTGACTGTTAAGAGGATGTTAACAATAATCAAGTGGTTAAATAAACAAGAATCGTAACAGAATGGGCAAGTGTGAAACTGCATGAGCATTTGCAGATATATAAATCATTATGATACAAGGCACAGGTGTTCATTATGAGGGAGGTGTAACCTTCCTGTGTGATTTCAAGCTGAAAAAGATAGAAGACATAACCATATGCAGGCTCTGGATGTCCACATCAAAGTGCAAGGACACATAATATGAGTAGGTACCTGTCTTTGTGATGGTGTGTGTCTGTCTGTGTGTGTGTGTGTTCATGCACAGTGTCAGAGTTGGCAGCAGGGGTACCATCTGTTTGTCATTATAATGTTGACAGAACTGTTGCCCAGGTTAATTACCATAGTAACAGGTTAATTACACCAATTAAACATTACTGGGCATACTGGGGATGCTGGCTTCTCTCAACACTTACACACGCACAGATATGTAAAGAGACTGTGTGTAGTAGCAGATACACCAAGAAAAAAAGGAGAAAGTATTATATCAGGGAGTTCTTATTAAAATGAATGGTAATGGTGATGAATGAAAGAAACATCTATGTGTTAGAGAAGACCTCTGTGTTGCGCCTGACAGAAACAGGAAGTGGGCAGGAAGCTCCTGACAGCTTGAGGCGGGCTTCAAGGCCGACAGGCAGCTCAGTAGATGACCCTCAGTGGACCTTGTGTGTAAGACTTGAGGGGATAATCCTGAGTAGGACCCCTAACCGAGTGGCTCGTGGAGGGACAGGGCAGAGAGCCAAGTCACACAGTCACATACACACACACAAGAGAAGGAAGCCAACTGGTATTCCAGATTTTTCCATCCTTCCCACCGGACTTCCACACACATGATTGACTACGTGTGAGTGTGCATCTCTATATGTGTGTATGTGTGTGTATCCACATCCCAGAGCAGGACTATCAATCTGCATCAGCCGAAGTGGAAAAGCTGAACCTGATAGATTTATCTCTCACTCCAGGCCAGACAGGAGGTCAAACACTGCTGGAACCTTACAGTAAGGATCTCAATTGAATACGCTCTGATGCTAAACACAACACTATCATTTAGAAGGAAACACTTCTGAAAATAACTCTGATCATTATTCTACAAACCACAGACAGTTTATCTTCCTACATTTTACAGGATATTTTCTTGGATTGAGACGTGACTCTTAAGGAGAATTTTAATCAATTTTGTTTTCATGTAGCAGCCGTTGTTTATAACAGCAGGGAAAAACCCAGTTACTCTGTCCAACCCAGTGTAAACCCTGTTCCAAAATCTGGGAAAAAACTTCACGGCTCAATTTAAATACAAATAAAATGCCTGACATGTAAATTGACCATAGACCCAATAAGTTAGGGTCTAATAGCTTAAGGTCTTAAATCACAGCAGCTGCTAGAATGTACTTTTCTAAATTGATTAATGATGTCATATTTAATTGTTTTGGCGAGACATCACTTTTTCTTTTGGGAGTGGTGGGGAACTCGTTTTAAAGTTACACTCAACATTGAGCAAAGAGAAAGAGCACTGCTGGATTCCAAATTGGCAATCATGTGATGAAATAAAATGACTTAGACTGCTTTTATCATAAAAACCAAAGCGGTCAAAGTTACTAGTCTGAGTTATGATGGATTTAGACTGGAAAGCTTGTAAAAAAGAAAAGTGTGCATGAGATGCTTCATTAAATCAATCCCTTGAAATGTGTCTCTCTCTTCAGGTTCAAAGTCCTGTTTAGATTGACTGGTCATGTTATTACTCAGGACGGTGTTATCATTTAAAAGTACAAAAGAAAAAAAAAACACAACAGCTGTTCCCTTGTTGAAGTTGAAATTAAATATTTTAAAACACAAACAGTTATTTGCTGTTTTCATAAAATGAGCTGCTAGCAAATATTGTCAAAAGATCTGTGTAGTATGAAATTGTAGAGGAAATTGATAAAAAGTGAACAGATATTGTGAACACACACCAAAATAAGTTGGAGACGCATAAACTGTATAACTAAACTGATAAATTGTAGAAAGTTGGCATCATGTGAATAACTATGAAGTTACTGTGAATGTTAAAGAGAGCGTTGTTGCAAATTTGTAAAATATTTTAAAAAATGGTGAATTTTCATTTTTCTCTTTCCTCCCTCTTATCCCTCCATCATCTCAAACACGAGTGGCACCACGTTTATCACTTCTTTCACTTTCTTGAATTTTCTTTTTTCCTCGAACATCAAAGCTTTCTTCCTCCTCTACACCACCTTCCAATCTCACATAGTCGAGCGCCAACCGACCATAAAGCAGAGCCCACTTTAGCACCAAACAAACCACCCGCCTCATTACACACGCTAATTGTTAAGTTTCCACTCTCTTTGGTGCAACTTTCCCGCCTTTGTTTCTTTCATTTTTCTTCAAGAAACAACACAGTGGATTAAACCTTTCATGTATGTTTTTACGGCTTCTGATCTGAGCTGGATCGCTGACAGTGCAAAGTGAAAAAGGGATTATGGGGAGAGAAGAAATACGGGCGTAACAGAGAAGGTTCACATGGCAATTTATAGATGTTGGACCATGTTCACTCTTACTAGTTTTATTTTTCCATTTCTTTGGCCTTGTTGTCTCTTTTATAGCTCCCTTTTTCCTCATTCTGTCCTTTTTCCTCTCTGCACATTACTGGTTATTTTAAATATATGTATAATAGTATGCATATATGAGAATCCATTAAAGATACATCACTGCTATTGAGCACTGATGGATGACTACCATTAACACATTAAAGACATTTATTTGGACAGTAAAGAATGTTGTACCACGGCTCATTGAAAGTACAGCAGCCACTGTTAATCATATTGGAGCTTGATATAGAAACACATCAATGCACTTTTATTTCTACTGGGAGGACTCTTGATTTAGATCTATTCTAGTTAGACCACATGTTTCAAGTCAATGAATAGTTTTGGCAAAAAAATACGACACGGGTTAAAAATCTTGCTGAAACTTAGAGTTAGAAATCAAAGTTTGTATTAAAAAACACATCACCTTGGTTTGAAGTTGAAATACGAGAAGATACAACGTACTTCAGAAAGCGTAGACAACAAACAGAATGACAGTCAGAAGTATTAAAGAGTCGAACTGAGCAGAGTTTACATGTGCAGAAAGTCTGGATGGAGAGAAGTGCAGTGGTGTGTTGTCTGCAGGGAGTAATTAGCACTGACAGTGGTACTAATGGTCTGTCTGTGGCTCGGCAGACAGGAACTCACTGGGAGGACTGCAGGCTCGAACTCTCTTCCTCGTTCTCTTATTTTCCTCTCTCCATCACTGTGTCTCCATTCAAGTGTTACGAAACCTCTGGAATGCTGCACAACATCACACTCAAATTAATTTCAGTGGAATTAATTAGTTTTTTTTTCTCTCCCAGTGTAAAAAAATGGGAACACATTGTGCTGCTATCTTAATTAGTGTCAAATAAGTTGTTGTAGTTCACAGTGCTGTAAGCCAAGCTGGTGGCCTGTTTAACTTCGATTCACTATCATCTGTCTGAAAAGCTTTATCTACTTATTGGAGTCATTCATGTCTGGTATTGGTTGTATAAAGGATCCACTTTCTGCATATCTATCTCCGTAGAGTGAGTAAAATAAAGAAAGCTGCAGTCTTTGAGACGTGCTTTTGACCATTTTACTATTCCTCTGAGTTGCACCAATACGGTAGCGAATCAATTGACTTCTGCACTATCAGGATATCAATGCTTAAATAAGATGGATTAACAGATTGAAGTCAGGTCATTGTCTTGGACCAAATTTCAACCATTTTCATCTGGCAAAAGCACAACTTTCATTTCTGTGTCACTGAATCCAGCATTATTTTGAAAGAGGGGGAA
Source organism: Thalassoma bifasciatum (assembly GCA_008086565.1). Lineage (NCBI taxonomy): Eukaryota > Metazoa > Chordata > Actinopteri > Labriformes > Labridae > Thalassoma > Thalassoma bifasciatum. Next base: position 161,082 of record RPOG01000499.1, on the reverse strand, counting down.
ATGTGCTTTCCAATATTTCAAGGGTTAAAGGATTCACTGATATTTATTTGTCATATCAGCTAACACTTACATGTTAGTGGTATGTAATTAGTACTCAGGTCCAGTTTTTAAAACACTAACAAATAATAAATAGATAAATAGTTCATTTCCACAAACAAATAAAACACTGTTGAATATCAAGAACAAGTGTGTGGAGATCATTAAACTAGTTCATATTTGGATTGATTAAACTCCTCAATCTGTCAATACACAGTTCAAACTGGTTCAGCTCTGTTCTGAACGATGAGCTTATCACATAAGAATTTCCTTGCTTGTTTATGACACTTTGATGGCACAGGACTCAAACACCAAGGTCTGCCTCTCCAGACTGCTGATTAATCAGAGCAAAGGTGGTTTGTGGAGCGAGGAGCCTTACAGAGAGACCAGTGCAAAAAATCTATGGATTATTTTGAGCTTTAAATTATGTAAATCTCCTACAAGAGTACCAGAGGGACAGTATATAGACTGAAAAAAGGCACAATGCCCCATTTTTTCAAGTCAGAGGCATAGTAAAGATGGAGTATTCTGTTCTGCATAAAGTTTACGATTTACAGCTAAAAAAGAGGGATGACTGCTTGTTTGGCATTCATGATATGCACTGATAAAAATAATTCTACAGCTCACATTTCACTGTTTTGGAGCTGCACAAAGAAACTGAACCACACCTACATTATCATCCTGGTGTCAAGCATCTCATGTCTTAATTCAGCGTTAAACCTTCAAAATGCGTCATAAAATAGTGCACCACAGTTTAGGTACTAAACTTTTGCAGCAGACTGCTTCATTGTGTTAAATCATATAATATGTGAGCACTTTACGGGTAATTTAGCTCACTATTTCATCTGTCAAAGATTAAAGGATTAACATTGCGGCCACCAGCCATCTCAGAGACTGAGGCTGACGTTAAAATATGTCTGCTCAGTGTAAGAATGCTATTTCAGGTGCTTTTAAAGGCCAGAGAGGTTGCACTGAAGGGCCTGTATCTCCTCTAGAAGATGAATAAGTGCAGTTTCCATGAGGAGTGTTTTCATCACTACATCTTTAACGTCTGATCTCACCTCTGGGCTGAAAGGAGCCAGCCATGTCAGACAAAAATGCACCGTGTGTGTAGAGGAGTGTGCGTTTCCTTATATGTGTTTATGTCATTTGTAGGTGTATGTGCGTGCTTTGTATGTTATCTTCAGGGGCAGGACTATGTTGTTCCAGCATCCCAAATGTCCCAGCGTCATAAATCACACCGATCAATTCAGTGCATGTGTGTAAGTCAGTATGTGCCTATGAAATTCAGTGTGTGCGTTCAAATTCGGAGCCAACACCTGCTACTAATCACCACCAATGAACAGCAGTGCGAGGAGTGTGCCGACACGTTAATATTTTTACACGTTCATACATGTGCACGCGCTCCTGTGAACACACATGTGCACAAAAACACAAAAGGCCAAGAACAAAGCGGCGATGATTGATATGTCAACGAAGTTTAGGCCAGCCCTCTAAAAACTAAGGCAGAGAACATGAGAAAGGGGACGAAAAGGTGGGAAAATTGCAGCGAAAGATGAATAAAAGGAAAAGACAACCCAGAGTACAAAGAAAAGAGACATTAAGATGGATTCAATGCACCGGAGCATGATGACATTGATTTTTTTTTTCTTTTAGCTCTGACGAAGCTCTTTGCTTTCAAGCCAGCAGACAAAAACTGAATTGAATTCAAAATTGAAAGAAAGCAGAGAGTGTCACGTAAAGAAAGACAGATATGCGGTGAGTAAAGAATGCAGAAAATAATGAAGACCTGCCCCTCCATTAGCCCGCATAACTTTCATTTCACGACGGCAAAAATCTTTCCACGGCAAGGTAATGTGAACGAGCGACGTCATCTTTCAACATCTCATCCTCGGCTTACATTTCTTCTCCTCTCCCATCCTTCGTCTCTTAGTGCCCAATATAAAACTTCACCCTCACCTCCCCCCTACATTGGCTTTTCTCCTCTCTCTTCCTTTCCTTTGTTTCTGATTCTCTATCTCTTTTTACCATCTCAGTCAACATGTGCTAGCCATCATCTGCTTCTATTATCTTTGCTAAAAGCCAAGAAAAGTCAGATCTCACCACTTAATCGCAGCTACTTTAATGGGAAACAGCTCGATATTAAAAAGGGGGATGAATAAAGGAAAAGAGGAAATGTGGGAATAGGAACAGATGGACATAAGGAGGAATAGCATCCATCTGATAGTGAAACATTATTGGCTTATGGATAATGGAGTGGAGAATGGATGACGAATAGTAGTAGAGGTATAACACACAGACACTTAATCACATCCCTGATAAAGTATCAAATGTTATGTTTCAAGTTTCCATTTATGGTGATATAGTAAAAACTGAGCAAGTGACAAACATCACCCCAGCCTGTGTTTTCCTTTTCAACACACAAACTAAATAACAACCTACATTCAAAAACTCAAAAACAGATTGTTTGGATCGAAACAGATTTGGTTCATCAAACACATTCTGGTTTCTGTTCATAGTTTAACTTGCTGTCCACTGACATGTTTCTAGCTTTACTCCCCAGGCAAATAATCCCTGTATAGAAGTCAAGAGGCAGTGCATGAACCACAATACAATCTTGGATCCCAGTTGCTATCAAGTGACAACAATCAGGTTTTACAAACACCTCTGAAAAGACAGCTGTTATGAGTGAAGATAGAAAACAGGTCAGTTATGGATGACATCAGCCCTTTAAAACTCGGTTCTCCTGTGCCAAGTTGTCAGTCTTTCGAACTGTAAACATGACCATGACGGAAAAGGGAGCCTTCCTTAGAAGAACTGCGGCAGCTGTAACACTGCTTAACAAAGGTAGCCCATGATTATACACTTAAAATGTAAAGAAATTTGAACATATATGTGAATACTACTGAAACAGCTTTGTTTCTTAATCTCAGCGGGATAAGTTTTCACTCTTTTGTAACTTCAAAACAAACAATGTCCTTAATGTAAGATAGCGCTTTACTTGCACTGAGGACGTCAAAAGCTTATGGACGGTACAGTGGTTTGAATGTTGTGTTGGCATGCTACTTTTTAAACATGTTTTTGTTCATTTGTTAATTTTAGTCTTTTACTACCTTCTAGCAATGACATATTACATTTAAGTTCAGTTTTGCAGTTTACATTGATAAGAAAGATATAGTTTTCTGTGCAGTGAGTCTCCAAGCTGCACTACTGGATTATCTTCTTAGATGCCTTAAAAGAAAACTTGATCCTTGGCTGCTGCACCACAAAGTCACAAATCTGAGCAAGTTGATTTTCTACTTTGAAAAAACATCTTATTACAATTCATATCATCCAAAGTCAACTGACAAGTATAGAGTAAAAATCTTATTTCAAGTAATGCAATCAAATCCAGCCACAATTGGTTGCAATGCATCAAAATATCTGCCAAAGCAGCGAATTTGCTCCATTATTTCTTGAAATGAGCATGACATCTTCTTTTGGCTTGAAATGTCTTTGAATAAGATTTCAACTTGTTGGTCAAATGTGGCTTAAATGAAGTGCAATGAGATATTTTGTCTAGAAATTATACAGAGACACTCGCCAAGATTCAGTTGGGTTTGGAGACTGCAGCAGTTGTAAATTGCATTGTGAAATCAAACTTCTAAACTATCGTTGCGTAGTATTTTGTGATAACATCTTTCTCTCTGACTTTTCATAATTTCTTGAACATAAAAAGGTCCTGTAAACATATTAAAAAGATGTCAAAACCTTGAGCATACTGCAGGTGTGACATGTTTCATCTAAAGCTGGGCAACCAAGACGTCAAGTCAGAGTATGAGTAAATGAATCAAAGGGATGAGAAAACTGGTAAGATGAAGGGATAGATGGGTAAAAATAAGGAGAAGTAAAAACAAGTGATGTCAAACATATTGTAATTTGTCTTTAAATTGTTGCTAAATGGCTTGAAGGATAAATGAAAGGGTAATGAACTGAGAAAAAAAAAGTTCTCTAGATGGAGTGAGAGTTTGAAAGGATTGATGGAGGTATGGTTAATAGTTTCGAACACAAGGCCAGCTGTGGTCTATGGTACATAAAATAAGAACCTGATGGCCAATCATAATGTTACACTCACCCACACTCAGCTTTTACCTCGGAGCGCACAAATATTTGGATTATTACCGTCACTCTTTTATTCTTTCCTTTGTAATGCCCGCCTGTTTTCTCGAAGCGATGAATTACCTCAACACACAACCTTTTCTCATCTCTCCACGTCTCCCGCTTTTCCTCTGCCCCTCCATTATTAACTCCTCGTCTTTGAGTCCCTCGCCTTCTCTTTTCTCTGTCTACATCACAGCTCTGGTTCTGCTCTGCATTAGTTCTGCTGGGTTTGAAGCGATCAGCATGCATGATCACTACCAGACCTGACCTGAGAGAAAGTTGGGGGGTAAAGGAGAAGGATGGATGAAGAAATAGAGGAGAGGAGAGAGATAAAAAGCAAAAGGCCAATCATTTTTTTTAGGCGTAGATGCTCAGACAAGACTGATAAAGAAAGTCATTCATTGGTGGAGACTTGACCTTAAGTTTCACTTCTTTTACAAATCATGATGTATTGAACAAAGAGGGAAAAAGAAATTACAAAATCAGATTTCTCTCCAAGTACTGCCAAGAAATAAACTCGTCATCCATAAAGAAATCTGTCAATTAACAGCAATGGAAACAACTTTAATCAAATAAGCATGGATGTGGGCTTGGAGACAAATGGATCCATTTCCTTACATAACTCATAATCAAAAGTGGGTTTGGACCTCAGAAAATATTATCTGTTAAATGTTTTGATTGACCTGAAAAATTACACCTGCTTTCCCTGCCATAGAAAACTTTCTCATTGTGGTTTTACAGCTTTTAACTCATAAGTAAGAATTCTGCCAAGAGCAGTTATGAAAATGAAAGCATGAGATTTGCCCATAACTAGCTTAAATGTAAGAACAATAACATCATGCCAAGCACTAATCAAATCTTAAAAAGCTATTACCATTCCTCATGTCTCAAGTATTTCTGTAAGAAACTGAAGAACTTTCTTAAACAAATCAGCTTAGCCCTTTTAAACACACAAAATAACCTCTTAATTGTGTGTTCATTTGTATGAAATTTGACCAAAATCTAATGCATATGGGAAAATATCTCCTCTCAAATGTTTTTCATCAAAAAGTGGAAAGGTCTGATTAAATTTATTTGTTCTTAAAAGTTAACAGTCCGACAAATGGCTTTGACTGGCTTTAGTACTGGTATGGTGATGTTCAGTACGATAGGAAATCAGTCAATTCATTAAAAAGTCACATAAAAGAATATGATATGACTGATGATGAGACATGTTATGATGCACCCAATAAAATGTGAAACAATACGGTGACACAAACATTACATGGTGTGGTATATACTCGCCCTATGTGGAAATTTGTGTTTGACTGGAATTTTGCAAATATTTAGTAACTATTCAAGTAATTTTCTGAAAATGTAGTTGCCCAAACAGTTTAAAAAGTCAACAAACATCAAACAAATGGTTCATAAAGACAGGAATCAGAAATTCAGACAGTGAGAAAATCATTGTTAGCAGGCAGCTTTTAGGACATGAAATGCTCCATTTGTGAATCTGTTTGACTGGTTTTATGTTGCTGTTTCCTCTTAACTCCATCCGTGAGTATTAACGCTGATGTCTCTTAAAGTTTCTATGACACAGCATGAAAGGCAGTCTAATCCAGCCCGGATTGGTTTTTAACTGCCCCCACACAGCCTCCACTCTGAGCCATCGCATAGGAGTCGACGTGCTCAGTTTGTCAGTCAGACGTAGCGTGAAGCAGCTTAATTTGGACCGTATTGGTTTTTAAGTGCTTACACAAAACAGATGGGTGTTTGGTTACATATGGCTCAATCAGTCAGAAATAGAAAATTAGGAAGAAGAGACAGATGGAGAGGTGAAGAGACAGACGTAGCAGGCAGGTGGTCCAGGTGGGCGGGTGGATGAGGGGAACTGACCCGAAAAAGAGTGATGTCAACTGTGGTATCAACTTCATGCAAATGACCAAACTTTATCTTTGGTACTCAAATATGCTGTATCTAGAGTTTCAAAATGATAAGGAACACAGATAGCTGAAAGAAACTGACCTGAACATTGTAAAAGAGTGACTTTGTTGTGTTTACTTTGTGTTCCTCCCAATTTAACACTGACATTATCTTAAAACAGCTATCTTTCAGAAAACATATACGATGAACATTTTACTCAGTCTTACATACACACACTCTGTTCACAGTGGAATACCCAGTGGGTTTCTGTGTTTTACAACATTGGAAGCATAATGATTAAGGTGTGCTCAAACACATGTATTTTCATTTAATTCAACAGACGGGTTGGTGGTGGCCCTTGAAACTGATAAAAACAGCCAAAGTTGTCTTTAAATACTGCTGGACCTAATATAAACATGACTACAAAACAGAATGAGTAGACCTATTGCAAAAGTGCATCTTTGAAAACATTTTATGAGAAAGAAAACACATTCATGTGGTTGTTACACCTTTTTGTGATCGACACTAAATTTGGACACATTGGTGTTTTTCTTCACAGGGTGCTTCTGGTACATTTCTTTCTTTCATAGTAACATCAAAGTCAAATATTGCTGTTTTTATCACAGCAGAAAACCATTCACAGTCTCAGAGAGAAAAAGAACTATAAATTAAAGCACCTCACTGCGCTTTGTACAGATTTATAGGCAACAGGTATATTTTGACATCAGAAGGGAGGAATTATAGCTTTACATCTCTGAGCTATGTTTCTTTGTGCTGTTTGTTTTAATTAGTTGTGGAAATGAGGGTCATCACTTTGATTGATTGGTAACTGAGCTGTGAGGTCAGTGAGTCCAGTGGTCAGCCGTGTTGGATGAGACCAGTCCTGATGTCCACCGTACATAAAGACAACAAATGGGATTCAGACGTGACTTTGCAGAGTACATCTGGAGCACAGCTGTCTACACCGTGTGTCTGCGTGTGTCATCAAAAGTTCTCCACCCTGTCGTCCACCTCTGCTCAAAGGCATAAATGTGTCTACAAACTATATAGACTACCAGAATGTAGCCTGCATTCATTTTTCTTTAATTAGAGAGAGAAATGAAGAAAAGGATGAAATTTCGGGGCATATTTTGAGACGCTTTCGGCATTTTTATGACATAGTTGCTCCCTAAAAGATCAAACAGAATGACATCAATGTTTGGCAACTTAACTGTTAGCTAAGTTGTTGCACACTCATATTAAATTAATGGATTCCAACAACTAGCAGCCAAAGCTATTTACCCAGATACCCACCCTAGCCACATAAATACACACACATGCACACACAGCCTGTGCAAGCAAACTCTGAGAGATACATTTTCTTTGGCAAAATTCCCAAAGCACGTTTCTGATGGTCAGAGCTAATAATAATGATAACCGTCAGCTAGCTAAAAGCCGATGGTACATGATTCATAAAGAAACTCCACCCAAAACATACAGTAATTACCTGTCTGCACACACACCACATACACACAAACACACACGCTCTGTCTGTCTCGACATCATAACATAATCTGTAATAGTCGGGCCATTAGGGACTGGAGAGACACAGTCAGCGAGGGCTCGATAGCATCTGGTAATAGGACTCATGAGAGGCAGATGAGGAGGGATTAAAGAAAAAAGTCAGTGTGACATGACAGAGAACAAGAGCTGAGTATTAGAGAGTGAGAGAGAGGGCATGAGTGACTGACAGGAGAGGGAGCGAGAGAAAGGTTTAGTGTTTCAAGACGATTAACACTGCCCTGCTGTGTTTTAATAGTGCGCTCCTATGGGTATTTTTAGGCAAACATTAGTGAAATCTCTGTAATGAAGGCATATAGAGAGAGTTTGATGGAAGTAACCTAATCAGACTTGCATCGCTACAGGGCATGACTGCTGAAAGACGTTTAAACACACAAAAACACTAACTCTCACACTGTGCTGAGATTATACAACGATAAGTCCTGGGTTTCCAATTACAGACAAGACGCAAACATGAGTGGAGCTGAACCTTGAGTCTCAGTGGTGCAAAAGTTATATATATTTCACTCCCGAGTTGTTACATACAGCAGCTTCATCAGTGGCTCAGAGATTTGGAATATGAGGCGAGAGGTAACTAATAACTCAGTTCTGAACAAAAATCTTTAATGTTTTTCCCGGCAACATGGGGTCAACATTTATTGTCAAATTGAGAGTAAGGGTGAATTCCAATTCCTGTCTTAACCCTCAATCTTAACCCTCAATCTCAAAATGCGCGCTCCCGCGAAGTGTAAGTGCTGTCCCGATTCTCAGAAAGTTGAGGTTGAGGGGCGAGATTGAGGGCTGTATCTCCCTCAATATTGAGATTTTCCGACACCACCCTTGGGATTAAGGGACATCCAGAATGCATTGCGTATTGTCGGTAAATAAACATGGCGTCCAAAGCGGCAGAGAAGGCGAGCTACAAATATAGTTTTTTCTTTGTTAATGAAGATATAAATATTACGAAAACCATTGTATTATCTTAGTTTAGACCCATTTTATGGATTATTTACCTCGTTGTTGCAGAACATTTATTTTTATTTTACGATCTTTTGTCAATAGCGTCCGGTGCGGACAAGTCATGTTGCTTTCGTTAAAGTTAGTAAACGTTACAAAATGGTCATTTTTCTCCGTGGTAATATTATTGTTTTAACAAGATAACAGCCCATATAACATGCTTGTGCTGATAATGGTATAAGATGACCGGGCTGATGTCATCTCCTGTAGCCGCAGAGTTTTGTAACGATAGTTATAGCTGGTGTTTACCTTTCAATAAACTATGGTATGCTGTGACAGCTGAATATGTCCGTGATTGTGTTATTTATACAGATATTTTTTTGATCACGCTAACCGAAGGAATAACTGACAGACAGTCCACAACAATTTCACTTGCATTTAAGGGGTGTCCCATTTCTAAGTCACAAGATAGCCCTTAACACTTGGTTTTGAGGGCCACTGAGATTGAGGGTTGAGCTTGAGGGTTAAGATTGAGGGTTAAGAAAGGAATTGGAATTGGGCCTAAGTCTTGAGTAGGCCAAACTGGTGCTGGTGGCACCTAAGTGGATTGACCAGACGCCCTCTTTTTCCAAGACATCTCCTCTTTCATTGTCTTAAAATTATGTCTGAGAAATTTCATAAAATACCCAAAAATGTCCAGGATTTTTTCAGACAGTTCAACAGATCATTGGTATTTATGATCAAATGCTGAACCGGGCTACTGGCATTATTATGATGAAATAACCTGCACAAGGCATTCATGAAGAGTCAAAAGTTTGAGATGAAGTCCTGAATTTGGAAAAAAAAGTAAATGAATGGTCAAATTTTTGAGATAACAGTCAAACATTTGAGATAAAGAGCCAAGTTTCTGAGAAAATTTCAAACTCTGAGACATTCAAGTCAAAACATTGAGGGAGTCATAATTTTAGAAAAAACAAAATATTGAGATAAGAAAGTCAAAGTTTTGTGATAAAAAGTCACATTTGTAGATTATAGTCATAATTTTGTACAATAGATTAAAACTATTCACAAGATAAGACTACAGTTCACATGCATTTTCTAAATCTGGAAAGCCACAACAGTTTTCTTGACTTTGGAAAACATAGGTTATCTAAGCATGAAAATAACTTGGTTTTTGTTTCCCAGATTTCTTCATAAATCAAATCCTTAATGAAGACAGAGCTAGGGGGAGACTGATGTAACTCTGGTCACAGCTGCAGAGAGTTAAGAGAGATCCCTCCATCAATTACACACACACACACACACACACACACACACACACACACACGTTCAGACGACCATGCGCACAGACACACTCATCTTAGTCCAGACGGTTCTATCAGGGAAGTCGGGCCATCAGTCGTAAAGTCACACATCTCCGTTTCCGTTTGATGTCTGCTTCCCAGCCAGGTGCGGGGGAGGCGGGGGCGCTCCACTTTTATAACGAGAATTTAACGGGCCTCTGCCAGTAAACAACGGCCATGTGGAGCTCATAGAGCAACAGGTCTGTCAACGTGACACACCTTCTGAATCAGATCCGGGCGAAGGTATAAAAACCGCTTTGATAAGGGCAGGCAGTTAAGTGTGGCGGTGTGTTTGTGTGTACGTGTCAAAGAAGGGGGGAGCTTTGGGTTGTTTAACTGGAACAAACATATTGTTTGGATTATTTGACATGACACTGAAAAGGTTCTCGTTAAAGGAGAAAAACAGCCTGTCACTTTTCTTTCCTTTCTGACAGTTTTCAGTAATTTGAAAAACACATTGTTTACAATAACAGCAGAAACACATGGGTGAGGAAATACAGGCTCATTTCTTCACCTCTGTGAAGTGCTCAACACATGGTCGCTCCTGCATATGAGGAGCTTTGACAAAAAGAAGCTTTGGTCCAGGTTTCAGTCAAGCTTCACTCAGTTTTTAGCAAATGAGTGTATATTGTGTATTATAATGTTATTATAATGCATTATTTTTCTTTCCAAATTTGATAGATTGTTTATTTAAAAAACATGGTGGGAACAGTAAAGTTTTGAAAACATAACTTGTGTTTAACGTCATGAAATGTCAGTGCGTGTCAAAAAAGGATACAAAAAAGTAAAGATATTCATGAAAGAGCCCTCAAAGTTTTAAATCCACATCCGCTTCTTCTACTGTACACTCCTTGCATGACATCCAGCAGTTCTGTATGTGTTGATGAAGACGCTGGTCTATAAGAAGGTGCAAAAGATGCACTTACAAGAACAGAAGCCTTCAATTACAGGGTTATATTAGCATTACAAACTGACATTTGCAGTAAGAAGATAGTCATGCCCAGGATATCCTTTGTTTAGTGATGAGACACCAAGCAAAATAACACTAAATGATGGGTATGGAACGTCTCAAAAAGAGAAGTTGATGGTAAGCTGCATCATGGCAAATGTATTTTGAAAGATTTTTGAGTGCTGAAGCCCCTCCGAGGAGTTGATAAATGGTGATTTAACGAAGTGGTCCCTAACCACAGGGCCACAGATCAGTACTGTCTTGTGCATCAGTCTTTCTTTGCACAGAAAGAATAAAACGTTTATTTTTTTTCTGTTCTACAATGAAAGAGTTCTTTTTTTTTTGTTTATTGAAAAACGTAATGCTTCTTGATAACTTACCTTGGTTCCTGGTCACATGCCTGATATGTAAATTTTTCAGCCACGTGATACTAAAAATTTAAGCCTACCTGCTAGCTTTAGGAAAACTCATGTGATGTTCTCCAAGAGAAACAAGCTCAGGGTTCCCACTGACTACTCGCCATTATCGGTAAATGGTATTTTTATGCACTTTGTGTTCATTCTGCTCAGTGAAAAATTTTATTTTAACAACACCAACATGTCAGTGAAATTATCTCCCATGAAACCAGTCCATGGTACAAAAAAGGTTGGGGACTGCTTGTTTAACAGGCTGGAATCAAAACTGATGCCTCTGGATGACCCACATAAGCAAACAGGAGTATTATTAGTAGTATTATAAAGTATTTTTACATACTGAGGTGTGAGTTGAAGTTTGAAAGTGAGTGACCAGCAACATTTAAAAGAGGTATAACCAATTCACTACAGGGCAACATGCTTCAGAGGGATTATTGCATCATAGGGTATCCCCTCATGCCAATATGCATATCTTTATTTAGAAACCATCAAATATATGTTGTCCAAGTGTGCCATTTAAATACATCTCATCTTTGGCAAATTTACACCGAAAGCAGAGACAATTGGCTCATGCCTTCTTTCATTACTTTCCTCAGTGTTACTTGGCTAATGATAGTTTGTGACAGATGAGCAGAGGCAGCAGGTAAACTCAAGACCTTGACACTCTGATCTTCCCCTCCCACTCTCTCTCTCTCTCTCGCTCTCTCCCTTTCTCTCTCTCTCACAGATCAAAGTAAATCCAGCTGGTAGTGATCCTAACCTCCATACAGCAGGACATGACCTGCAGACCCTCCGACACACACACAGTGGCCCGCACAGCTTAAACCTTCCTGCAAAATGCTGGAGGGTGTATGTGAGGTTTTTTTTTTTTTTTTT
>RPOG01000499.1:0-148613 GCA_008086565.1 Thalassoma bifasciatum | reverse complement strand
TCTCTTAGTGCCCAATATAAAACTTCACCCTCACCTCCCCCCTACATTGGCTTTTCTCCTCTCTCTTCCTTTCCTTTGTTTCTGATTCTCTATCTCTTTTTACCATCTCAGTCAACATGTGCTAGCCATCATCTGCTTCTATTATCTTTGCTAAAAGCCAAGAAAAGTCAGATCTCACCACTTAATCGCAGCTACTTTAATGGGAAACAGCTCGATATTAAAAAGGGGGATGAATAAAGGAAAAGAGGAAATGTGGGAATAGGAACAGATGGACATAAGGAGGAATAGCATCCATCTGATAGTGAAACATTATTGGCTTATGGATAATGGAGTGGAGAATGGATGACGAATAGTAGTAGAGGTATAACACACAGACACTTAATCACATCCCTGATAAAGTATCAAATGTTATGTTTCAAGTTTCCATTTATGGTGATATAGTAAAAACTGAGCAAGTGACAAACATCACCCCAGCCTGTGTTTTCCTTTTCAACACACTAACTAAATAACAACCTACATTTAAAAACTCAAAAACAGATTGTTTGGATCGAAACAGGTTTGGTTCATCAAACACATTCTGGTCTCTGTTCATAGTTTAACTTGCTGTCCACTGACATGTTTCTAGCTTTACTGCCCAGGCAAATAATCCCTGTATAGAAGTCAAGAGGCAGTGCATGAACCACAATACAATCTTGGATCCCAGTTGCTATCAAGTGACAACAATCAGGTTTTACAAACACCTCTGAAAAGACAGCTGTTATGAGAGAAGATAGAAAACAGGTCAGTTATGGATGACATCAGTCCTTTAAAACTCGGTTCTCCTGTGCCAAGTTGTCAGTCTTTCGAACTGTAAACATGACCATGACGGAAAAGGGAGCCTTCCTTAGAAGAACTGCGGCAGCTGTAACACTGCTTAACAAAGGTAGCCCATGATTATACACTTAAAATGTAAAGAAATTTGAACATATATGTGAATACTACTGAAACAGCTTTGTTTCTTAATCTCAGCGGGATAAGTTTTCACTCTTTTGTAATTTCAAAACAAACAATGTCCTTAATGTATGATAGCGCTTTACTTGCACTGAGGACGTCAAAAGCTTATAGACGGTTTGAATAATGTGTTGGCATGCTACTTTTTAAACATGTTTTTGTTCATTTGTTTATTTTAGTCTTTTACTACCTTCTAGCAATGACATATTACATTTAAGTTCAGTTTTGCAGTTTACATTGATAAGAGAGATATAGTTTTCTGTGCAGTGAGTCTCCAAGCTGCACTACTGGATTATCTTCTTAGATGCCTTAAAAGAAAACTTGATCCTTGGCTGCAGCACCACAAAGTCACAAATCTGAGCAAGTTGATTTTCTACTTTGAAAAAACATCTTATTACAATTCATATCATCCAAAGTCAACTGACAAGTATAGAGTAAAAATCTTATTTCAAGTAATGCAATCAAATCCAGCCGCAATTGGTTGCAATGCATCAAAATATCTGCCAAAGCAGCGAATTTGCTCCATCATTTCTTGAAATGAGCATGACATCTTCTTTTGGCTTGAAATGTCTTTGAATAAGATTTCAACTTGTTGGTCAAATGTGGCTTAAATGAAGTGCAATGAGATATTTTGTCTAGAAATTATACAGAGACACTCGCCAAGATTCAGTTGGGTTTGGAGACTGCAGCAGTTGTAAATTGCATTGTGAAATCAAACTTCTAAACTATCGTTGCGTAGTATTTTGTGATAACATCTTTCTCTCTGATTTTTCATAATTTCTTGAACATAAAAAGGTCCTGTAAACATATTAAAAAGATGTCAAAACCTTGAGCATACTGCAGGTGTGACATGTTTCATCTAAAGCTGGGCAACCAAGACGTCAAGTCAGAGTATGAGTAAATGAATCAAAGGGATGGAAAACTGGTAAGATGAAGGGATAGATGGGTAAAAATAAGGAGAAATAAAAACAAGTGATGTCAAACATATTGTAATTTGTCTTTACATTGTTGCTAAATGGCTTGAAGGATAAATGAAAGGGTGATGAACTGAGAAAAAAAAAGTTCTCTAGATGGAGTGAGAGTTTGAAAGGATTGATGGAGGTATGGTTAATAGTTTCGAACACAAGGCCAGCTGTGGTCTATGGTACATAAAATAAGAACCTGATGGCCAATCATAATGTTACACTCACCCACACTCAGCTTTTACCTCGGAGCGCACAAATATTTGGATTATTACCGTCACTCTTTTATTCTTTCCTTTGTAACGCCCGCCTGTTTTCTCGAAGCGATGAATTACCTCAACACACAACCTTTTCTCATCTCTCCACGTCTCCCGCTTTTCCTCTGCCCCTCCATTATTAACTCCTCGTCTTTGAGTCCCTCGCCTTCTCTTTTCTCTGTCTACATCACAGCTCTGGTTCTGCTCTGCATTAGTTCTGCTGGGTTTGAAGCGATCAGCATGCATGATCACTACCAGACCTGACCTGAGAGAAAGTTGGGGGGTAAAGGAGAAGGATGGATGAAGAAATAGAGGAGAGGAGAGGGATAAAAAGCAAAAGGCCAATCATTTTTTTTAGGCGTAGATGCTCAGACAAGACTGATAAAGAAAGTCATTCATTGGTGGAGACTTGACCTTAAGTTTCACTTCTTTTACAAACCATGATGTATTGAACAAAGAGGGAAAAAGAAATTACAAAATCAGATTTCTCTCCAAGTACTGCCAAGAAATAAACGCGTCATCCATAAAGAAATCTGTCAATTAACAGCAATGGAAACAACTTTAATCAAATAAGCATGGATGTGGGCTTGGAGACAAATGGATCCATTTCCTTACATAACTCATAATCAAAAGTGGGTTTGGACCTCAGAAAATATTATCTGTTAAATTTTTTGATTGACCTGAAAAATTACACCTGCTTTCCCTGCCATAGAAAACTTTCTCATTGTGGTTTTACAGCTTTTAACTCATAAGTAAGAATACTGCCAAGAGCAGTTATGAAAATGAAAGCATGAGATTTGCCCATAACTAGCTTAAATGTAAGAACAATAACATCATGCCAAGCACTAATCAAATCTTAAAAAGCTATTACCATTCCTCATGTCTCAAGTATTTCTGTAAGAAACTGAAGAACTTTCTTAAACAAATCAGCTTAGCCCTTTTAGACACACAAAATAACCTCTTAATTGTGTGCTCATTTGTATGAAATTTGACCAAAATCTAATGCATATAGGAAAATATCTCCTCTCAAATGTTTTTCATCAAAAAGTGGAAAGGTTTGATTAAATTTGTTTGTTCTTAAAAGTTAACAGTCCGACAAATGGCTTTGACTGGCTTTAGTACTGGTATGGTGATGTTCAGTACGATAGGAAATCAGTCAATTCATTACAAAGTCACATAAAAGAATATGATATGACTGATGATGAGACATGTTATGATGCACCCAATAAAATGTGAAACAATACGGTGACACAAACATGACATGGTGTGGTATATACTCGCCCTATGTGGAAATTTGTGTTTGACTGGAATTTTGCAAATATTTAGTAACTATTCAAGTAAATTTTCTGAACATTTAGTTGCCCAAACAGTTTAAAAAGTCAACAAACATCAAACAAATGGCTCATAAGGACAGGAATCAGAAATTCAGACAGTGAGAAAATCATTGTTAGCAGACAGCTTTTAGGACATGAAATGCTCCATTTGTGAATCTGTTTGACTGGTTTTATGTTTCTGTTTCCTCTTAACTCCATCCGTGAGTATTAATGCTGATGTCTCTTAAAGTTTCTATGACACAGCATGAAAGGCAGTCTAATCCAGCCCGGATTGGTTTTTAACTGCCCCCACACAGCCTCCACTCTGAGCCATCGCATAGGAGTCGACGTGCTCAGTTTGTCAGTCAGACGTAGCGTGAAGCAGCTTAATTTGGACCGTATTGGTTTTTAAGTGCTTACACAAAACAGATGGGTGTTTGGTTACATATGGCTCAATCAGTCAGAAACAGAAAATTAGGAAGAAGAGACAGATGGAGAGGTGAAGAGACAGACGTAGCAGGCAGGTGGTCCAGGTGGGCGGGTGGATGAGGGGAACTGACCCGAAGAAGAGTGATGTCACCTGTGGTATCAACTTCATGCAAATGACCAAACTTCATCTTTGGTACTCAAATGTGCTGTATCTAGAGTTTCAAAATGATAAGGAACACAGATAGCTGAAAGAAACTGACCTGAACATTGTAAAAGAGTGACTTTGTTGTGTTTACTTTGTGTTCCTCCCAATTTAACACTGACATTATCTTAAAACAGCTATTTTTCAGAAAACATATACGATGAACATTTTACTCAGTCTTACATACACACACTCTGTTCACAGTGGAATACCTAATGGGTTTCTGTGTTTTACAACATTGGAAGCATAATGATTAAGGTGTGCTCAAACACATGTATTTTCATTTAATTCAACAGACGGGTTGGTGGTGGCCCTTGAAACTGATAAAAACAGCCAAAGTTGTCTTTAAATACTGCTGGACCTAATCTAAACATGACTACAAAACAGAATGAGTAGCCTATTGCAAAAGTGCATCTTTGAAAACATTTTATGAGAAAGAAAACACATTCATGTGGTTGTTACACCTTTCTGTGATCAACACTAAATTTGGACACATTGGTGTTTTTCTTCACAGGGTGCTTCTGGTACATTTCTTTCTTTCATAGTAACATCAAAGTCAAATAGTGCTGTTTTTATCACAGCAGAAAACCATTCACAGTCTCAGAGAGAAAAAGAACATAAATTAAAGCACCTCACTGCGCTTTGTACAGATTTATAGGCAACAGGTATATTTTGACATCAGAAGGGAGGAATTATAGCTTTACATCTCTGAGCTATGTTTCTTTGTGCTGTTTGTTTTAATTAGTTGTGGAAATGAGGGTCATCACTTTGATTGATTGGTAACTGAGCTGTGAGGTCAGTGAGTCCAGTGGTCAGCCGTGTTGGATGAGACCAGTCCTGATGTCCACCGTACATAAAGACAACAAATGGGATTCAGACGTGACTTTGCAGAGTACATCTGGAGCACAGCTGTCTACACCGTGTGTCTGCGTGTGTCATCAAAAGTTCTCCACCCTGTCGTCCATCTCTGCTCAAAGGCATAAATGTGTCTACAAACTATATAGACTACCAGAATGTAGCCTGCATTCATTTTTCTTTAATTAGAGAGAGAAATGAAGAAAAGGATGAAATTTCGGGGCATATTTTGAGACGCTTTCGGCATTTTTATGACATAGTTGCTCCCTAAAAGATCAAACAGAATGACATCAATGTTTGGCAACTTAACTGTTAGCTAAGTTGTTGCACACTCATATTAAATTAATGGATTCCAACAACTAGCAGCCAAAGCTATTTACCCAGATACCCACCCTAGCCACATAAATACACACACATGCACACACAGCCTGTGCAAGCAAACTCTGAGAGATACATTTTCTTTGGCAAAATTCCCAAAGCACGTTTCTGATGGTCAGAGCTAATAATAATAATGATAACCGTCAGCTAGCTAAAAGCCGATGGTACATGATTCATAAAGAAACTCCACCCAAAACATACAGTAATTACCTGTCTGCACACACACCACATACACACAAACACACACGCTCTGTCTGTCTCGACATCATAACATAATCTGTAATAGTCGGGCCATTAGGGACTGGAGAGACACAGTCAGCGAGGGCTCGATAGCATCTGGTAATAGGACTCATGAGAGGCAGATGAGGAGGGATTAAAGAAAAAAGTCAGTGTGACATGACAGAGAACAAGAGCTGAGTATTAGAGAGTGAGAGAGAGGGCATGAGTGACTGACAGGAGAGGGAGCGAGAGAGAGGTTTAGTGTTTCAAGACGATTAACACTGCCCTGCTGTGTTTTAATAGTGCGCTCCTATGGGTATTTTTAGGCAAACATTAGTGAAATCTCTGTAATGAAGGCATATTGAGAGAGTTTGATGGAAGTAACCTAATCAGACTTGCATCGCTACAGGGCATGGCTGCTGAAAGACGTTTAAACACACAAAAACACTAACTCTCACACTGTGCTGAGATTATACAACGATAAGTCCTGGGTTTCCAATTACAGGCAAGACGCAAACATGAGTGGAGCTGAACCTTGAGTCTCAGTGGTGCAAAAGTTATATATATTTCACTCCCGAGTTGTTACATACAGCAGCTTCATCAGTGGCTCAGAGATTTGGAATATGAGGCGAGAGGTAACTAATAACTCAGTTCTGAACAAAAATCTTTAATGTTTTTCCCGGCAACATGTTGGGTCAACATTTATTGTCAAATTAAGAGAAAGTCTTGAGTAGGCCAAACTGGTGCTGGTGGCACCTCAGTGGGTTGACCAGATGCCCTCTTTTTCTGAGACATCTCCTCTTTCATTGTCTTAAAATTATGTCTGGGAAATTTCATAAAATACCCAAAAATGTCCAGGATTTTTTCAGACAGTTCAACGGATCATTGGTATTTATGATTAAGTGCTGAACCGGGCTACTGGCATTATTATGATGAAATAACCTGCACAAGGCATTCATGAAGAGTCAAAAGTTTGAGATGAAGTCCTGAATTTGGAAAAAAAAAAAAAGTAAATGAATAGTCAAATTTTTGAGATAACAGTCAAACATTTGAGATAAAGAGCCAAGTTTCTGAGAAAATTTCAAACTCCGAGACATTCAAGTCAAAACATTGAGGGAGTCATAATTTTAGAAAAAACAAAATATTGAGATAAGAAAGTCAAAGTTTTGTGATAAAAAGTCACATTTGTAGATTATAGTCATTATTTTGTACAATAGATTAAAACTATCCACAAGATAAGACTACAGTTCTCATGCATTTTCTAAATCTGGAAAGCCACAACAGTTTTCTTGACTTTGGAAAACATAGGTTATCTAAGCATGAAAATAACTTGGTTTTTGTTTCCCAGATTTCTTCATAAATCAAATCCTTAATGAAGACAGAGCTAGGGGGAGACTGATGTAACTCTGGTCACAGCTGCAGAGAGTTAAGAGAGATCCCTCCATCAACTACACACACACACACACACACGTTCAGACGACCATGCGCACAGACACACTCATCTTAGTCCAGACGGTTCTATCAGGGAAGTCGGGCCATCAGTCGTAAAGTCACACATCTCCGTTTCCGTTTGATGTCTGCTTCCCAGCCAGGTGCGGGGGAGGCGGGGGCGCTCCACTTTTATAACGAGAATTTAACGGGCCTCTGCCAGTAAACAACGGCCATGTGGAGCTCATAGAGCAACAGGTCTGTCAACGTGACACACCTTCTGAATCAGATCCGGGCGAAGGTATAAAAAACGCTTTGATAAGGGCAGGCAGTTAAGTGTGGCGGTGTGTTTGTGTGTACGTGTCAAAGAAGGGGGGAGCTTTGGGTTGTTTAACTGGAACAAACATATTGTTTGGATTATTTGACATGACACTGAAAAGGTTCTCGTTAAAGGAGAAAAACAGCCTGTCACTTTTCTTTCCTTTCTGACAGTTTTCAGTAATTTGAAAAACACATTGTTTACAATAACAGCAGAAACACATGGGTGAAGAAATACAGGCTCATTTCTTCACCTCTGTGAAGTGCTCAACACATGGTCGCTCCTGCGTATGAGGAGCTTTGACAAAAAGAAGCTTTGGTCCAGGTTTCAGTCAAGCTTCACTCAGTTTTTAGCAAATGAGTGTATATTGTGTATTATAATGTTATTATAATGCATTATTTTTCTTTCCAAATTTGATAGATTGTTTATTTAAAAAACATGGTGGGAACAGTAAAGTTTTGAAAACATAACTTGTGTTTAACGTCATGAAATGTCAGTGCGTGTCAAAAAAGGATACAAAAAAGTAAAGATATTCATGAAAGAGCCCTCAAAGTTTTAAATCCACATCCGCTACTTCTATTGTACACTCCTTGCATGACATCCAGCAGTTCTGTATGTGTTGATGAAGACGCTGGTCTATAAGAAGGTGCAAAAGATGCACTTACAAGAACAGAAGCCTTCAATTACAGGGTTATATTA
Organism: Thalassoma bifasciatum; assembly: GCA_008086565.1. Classification (NCBI taxonomy): domain Eukaryota; kingdom Metazoa; phylum Chordata; class Actinopteri; order Labriformes; family Labridae; genus Thalassoma; species Thalassoma bifasciatum. The sequence goes on along the minus strand of RPOG01000499.1, from coordinate 140,562 downwards.
GCATTACAAACTGACATTTACAGAAAGAAGATAGTCATGCCCAGGATATCCTTTGTTTATTGATGAGACACCAAGCAAAATTACACTAAATGATGTTTTTGGGCATGGAACATCTCATAAAGAGGAGTTGATAGTTAGCTGCATCATGGCAAATGTATTTTGAAAGGTTTTTGAGCGCTAAAGCTCCTCTGAAGAGTTTCTAAATGGTGATTTAACGCAGTGGTCCCTAACCACAGGGCCACAGATCAGTACTGTCTTGTACGTCAGTCTTTCTTTGCACAGAAAGGATAAAATGTTTATTTTTTTCTGTTCTACGAAGAGTTCTTTTTTTTGTTTATTGAAAAACTTAATGCTTCTTGATAACTTACCTTTGTTCCTGGTCACATGCCTGATATGTAAATTTTTCAGCCACGTGATACTAAAAACTTAAGCCTACCTGCTAGCTTAAGGAAAACTCATGTGATGTTCTCCAAGAGAAACAAGCTCAGGGTTCCCACTGACTACTCGCCATTATCGGTAAATGGTATTTTTATGCACTTTGTGTTCATTCTGCTCAGTGAAAAATTTTATTTTAACAACACCAACATGTCAGTGAAATTATCTCCCATGAAACCAGTCCATGGTACAAAAAAGGTTGGGGACTGCTTGTTTAACAGGCTGGAATCAAAACTGATGCCTCTGGATGACCCACATAAGCAAACAGGAGTATTATTAGTAGTATTATAAAGTATTTTTACATACTGAGGTGTGAGTTGAAGTTTGAAAGTGAGTGACCAGCAACATTTAAAAGAGGTATAACCAATTCACTACAGGGCAGCATGCTTCAGAGGGATTATTGCATCATAGGGTATCCCCTCATGCCAATATGCATATCTTTATTTAGAAACCATCAAATATATGTTGTCCAAGTGTGCCATTTAAATACATCTCATCTTTGGCAAATTTACACCGAAAGCAGAGACAACTGGCTCATGCCTTCTTTCATTACTTTCCTCAGTGTTACTTGGCTAATGATAGTTTGTGACAGATGAGCAGAGGCAGCAGGTAAACTCAAGACCTTGACACTCTGATCTTCCCCTCCCACTCTCTCTCTCTCTCTCGCTCTCTCCCTTTCTCTCTCTCTCACAGATCAAAGTAAATCCAGCTGGTAGTGATCCTAACCTCCATACAGCAGGACATGACCTGCAGACCCTCCGACACACACACAGTGGCCCGCACAGCTTAAACCTTCCTGCAAAATGCTGGAGGGTGTATGTGAGGTTTTTTTTTTTTTTTTTGTAAAAAGGAAAGTTAGTGTGTATATGTGTCTGTGTGAGAGTGTGTGTTTGTCTTACTGAACCCACAGGAACCTTTTCACCTTAAGGTCAGAGGTCAACAGAGCAATCAAAGCCAGCTTCCATCTGCTCCCCGCCTAGACACGTCCTGTGTGAGTCTGCCTGTTTATGTGTGTGTGAATGTGTGTGTGTGTTCACCCTACAGCTATCCATTTCTTAGAGTGTCCCTGGCTCTGTGTGTGTGCTGGCATGTATGACTGTTTAGATTTGTGTGCCTGCATGTGTGATCGTGTGTTTGTGTGTGTATGTGTGTGTGTGTGTGTGTGTGTTCGCCCCTCCAGCCACAGTTGCCCTGTAGTCCGCAGGAATCCCTCATCAAAGAGCTGAGAATGTTCGAGGTGTCTGGATCGTCAAAACATGCCGGCAACTTCTAAAGCAGCCAACCGTGTTTGTAAAGTTATACTGAGACTGATGGCTCCTACGGTTTTGAAATGTTGCCAAAAACACACACAGAGCACAGTTAATAAACCTTTAACTTTCCCTTTTTCACATTGCCTCATGGATTTATTGGATATTGACTCAGTCGTGGAGATTTATATGATGACTTAATTCTTTTTAAGTGGAATTTAGTTTGATGTCCTTTTTTAAAAATGTTAGACCATTACTTTTATTGAATAATCACAAAGCACTATGACATTTGTTAGTTTTCCAAATAGTGGGTTAACGAAACTTAACGACGAAAAATGTTTAACAGACTGAACTTAGTAACAGGCAGGGGTTTAAGAAAATCCATCTGTGTTTTGGAAATGAGATACCTATCACCTTGCAAGTGTTACAAATCAGTATAACCTGATACTGAAAGGGAGGAAATATGTAGCAGATTTTATGTTTTTATTAACAATTTGGAAAGCTTTTCAAAAGGCTTCCGGTAAGTGGAAATGCCAACCTACACGTATCCATCAACAAGCACTAAAACTCACATTAGGTGGTTCCTTTTCATCTTGTGTATGTCCATGATCAGTTATAAAGGGCCATTTTACTGAAAGAGCAAAATATTTTGGAAGAATGTGTGAAAGTGCATGTGACTGAGTGATTTCCTTTCAGAATATAAAGTGAAGTGTTGTAGTTTCTGTCGTATAAGTAATTTGGAATAAGACTTATCACTCATTCCTCACAAAATTAAAGACTCCTCACATTCAGATTAGCCTGACAAAATAAAATTGTGGCTTCCATTTGCTTGTGGGTGGAACATGTTAAGTAAAATGAATGTGTTAAATCTAAGCCTTTGAACTCAGCTCGGTGTGTTGCTCAAGGGAAGACACTGTAGCCAGAGGTGTTGCACAAGTCCAAGATTCTGCCATAAGAGGTCAGAGTGCAACTTGCCTCAAAGAAAAGGCAAAGTTACAGAGACTTCTTTTTATTTTTACTGATCACGTGTGGAAGACAAAAAAAGAAGCTTAAAAAAATACAATTGTTGTGCCTCATTTTTCTCTGACCCTTCTCTGGATATCCTGGACTCAAGGCTCCAGACTTGATATGAAATATTAAATGTGTATTACATTAAGGTACCATAGAATCTGCTATTTCCTGAACTTAAATACATAATTGCTGCTGCTGCTGCTGCTGCATGGACTTTGGTCTTGTACCTTTTTTTTCTCTCTTTGTCCAGGCATTGTTGTCTTAGTGTCCTGTTCCTTATAATTTGCATCTTGATATGCCATCAGTCATAGAACAGTAAACTAAATTTGCACACTCTCATAATCTCATGCTGGAAAAGTGAGCCATTCATCATCTTGCTCAAAGGCACAAAAGTATGAATTATTAGGACATCAAAGTTTCAGTCAAACCTGGAAGTCAATAAAAGCACCTAATGCAGCAGAAGTACGTGTGAAGGAAACCAAACACCTTTGGGTGGTCTTGGAAAACACAGACACACAGACACATGCAGTTCATATGTACAGCACACACTCTTTGATTAGAGCTGCCAAATCGCTAATAATGAGGTCCACACCAGGAGAAAAAAAAATCACATGCACATACACACAGACTGCAGTAAAGGTTCCTAATAGTTTCCTAAGGTGTTAAGGTGATATTCATGTTAAAACCGGCGCATGTATTAGCACCTCAACTCGTATTATTCCACACATTATAGGGCCATAAAGCATGTCTTTACAGCATATGTGTGTGTGTGTTCAAATGTTCGATTGTGTTTGGGGTAAACGTGACTCAATGTAGGTGCATGTCATAGTCGAAAGATTACATGAATGTGAGTGTTTGAGTGTGCACCAAAGTTTGAGACTGGGTATGTGTGTGGAGTGTAAGTGTGTGCACTGCCTTAAGCCAACATTTGTGTTCTGAGGGGAGGCGGTAAGTTTCCCCACACTGTCCATATGTTTCTCATTTTTCCATACACATTCATGAGGTATTTCAGCATTTTTACAGAAAAAAACTCAGAGTGAGAGAAGAAAGGAGGGCAAAGAAAAGAGAGATAAAAAGAAAGGGCGTATTCCCTGTAGAGATGTCAGATCAGAGAGCTGGCTTGTTTCACAACCAGCCGGGTTAGTGGGACTAATATCGAAGACCCCACAGAGGTTACCCCTCTCTCTGTATCTCATTTTCCCTTTTGCTGCAGAGAATATTCCTTCCACACACACGGGAAGCAAATGTCTCACACCCGCATAAACACAGACACACTCACACTTAAAAAAAAGACCGCACAAAAAGTTTGGGCCACTCACATGCCCCAAGGGCACAGGACGGAGGAGATGAAAACTAAAACCATACGCAGAAAGGGAGAGAGGGTGAGGAAAAGAGAGGGATGAAGACAGAGGAAAGAGGGATTGAAAGATGGAGAGAGGGGAAATGAGAGCAGCCATTATCCAGCAGCCTTTTTCCAAAACCAGAATAAAGGAAATCTATGATTCCCTTTGGTTTGTGTTGAGTGTGTGAGACTACATTGTCCTACATATGTATGGCCCTGTACAATATGCTATACTGTGTGTGGTTTGTATGTCTCATTCATCATTTTTACAAAGTGGACAACCTCCTCTGATGTTACTGCAAGATGCTGAGATGCGTTTTTTGTGCCTGAGTCTTATGTTACCAACTTGCCATTTTGTCAGATCTCTGAAGAAATAGAGTACCTTATTATATCAAAAAAAGAAAAGAAAAACAACATCTTAACATCCAGTTGAGAAAACAGGTGTAACAATGAAATTTCCAGCTGATGGTAAGCTACTAAAGTTACTAATGACTTGGTTAAACAATATAACAGAAATTGTTGATTGACTATTAGTTACTGAGTGGTACATATCGTTGTTGACAGGTCTAGCTGTTTTTACATGGGAGCTAATCAATTTCAACAATATAGTTTTACATATGGCTTTTGTTAAGGAAGAAAAAGTGAAACAGTGCAATAACTGATGTTAGCCTAAATCTGTTTTGTTAGGAAGTCGCTCTCATGTTTGATATTATGTGCTAGTTGCTTCTGAGCTACAGTAGTTGCATTGCATTGGCATGATTAGTACTATTGGAAATGTAAATGACTCACTAGCTAAGATTACAGATCTAATTTTTCAATAGTTTGGCAGTGTAAGCTGTCAGCTTTTAAAAAGTTACTCAACAGGCCTTCCAATTTCACATATATGATTCAAAAGAAGTTATAGAAAAAAGTGTTTTCAAGCTTGTTAGCTCTTACAGGAGATTAGTTAACCTTAGCAAATTTACAGCTAACAGTGGCATTTGAATCGCGACGGCTCGACATGAGAGTTAGCAATCGTAACTTAACTAGGACCCTGTGAATGCTGTTTAACTTTTATACAAGGTCATATTTTAAGATAAATATCTGTAAATTTAATCTAAAGGTTAGCAGTCGACCTTTAATTAGGTTGCACTGCAGTGTCATGTTGCAGGATGAATGTTGTATTGTTACATCCTGATTACTGACCACTAGCCAGCTGATATGTTTATGAATCTTACAGATAGACATTAAAAGCTTAAGTAGTCTGAAATCAGCCAAATAAATGTAACGTGAGTGTGTTTAATTCTAGTTTTATCATCTAAGAATTAGATTTCATTGGCGCTATTGTGTTGGTATTTTCCTATACTCATATTAGGCCACAAATTTAAGTATATAAACTTAGCACAAAGTGTTTTGTAGATTTTTTTTCCTGTTGCAACAATGCTCCTAATGGTGCCACATTGTAAGGCTCATGCATTTATGGGATGAGCAGAGTATGAGCTGAATACATGGACGTAAGAAAATTGCCAAACCCTCTCTGCTAATGCCAAACAGCTGGCTGGATAACACTATATATCATCTATTTGTATGAATGCAACAATAGCACATTATGATTCAGTATTGCAACTGATCTATGGTCAGATATTTTGTCTCTACCTCGAGAAAGAGTCCTATCATCATTGCCATGTTAATATGAAGAATTAGATATCAGTGTATACATTCCTGAGACAGTGAGCACATTCCTCTGTGTGCGTGTACAGCAAAGAGACCTGTCTTCTGTTGTACACCCAAACAGGCAACAAATCAGCCAGCAGCCATGTCTATATGCTCTGTATAACCGAGCCAGTACTGCAGTAATATAGATACAGGCAGGTGTGTGCGAACAGGAGGGTGTGTTAGGGACATTAAGGGTCAGGGTGCGAACAAGCAGCAGCTGGTGAAAGGTGAGGGAGTGACAGGGTGTTTGGAGAAAGACAGACAGAAAGATGGAGAGAGAAAGGTAGAGATCAAGGGGACAGCAAAAGGCAGAAAAAGAGAGAAAAAGACAGATCATCAAATCAAATAGATGCTTAGAACCATGGGATCTATAAGCAACATTCATGCACACAAACACCAACATACTCATGCAAAAATGCAACTGAAAAAGAATCCTTTGCCTCATGCCACCCAGGAACAAAAACACACAAAGGGAATTTCCTCATCTACAGAAGGCCTTGTGAAAGGCATGCACGCTCACAAACACACTCCAAAATTCCTCTACTAACCCATGTGAACTTACACCGGTGGGAGGAATGTGTGTGTAAGATTGAGCCTGTATCATATTCAAATTGTGTTCTGCGGAAACATGAACGTTGAAGGAATCCAAATTATGTGTGTGTGTCTGTTGCTGCATGAGTGAGGATGCATTGTGCTTGTGTGTGTGTTTGTGCATACTTGTGTGTAAAACTATGTGTTTATAGCCATGATTAAAAGCAGAGCAGATTGAGCAACCACTCTGTCTGTTTGTTCTAATATGTTTCACATTTACTCAACCGTGTGTGTTTGAGTGAATCCTTGTGTGAGTGAGTCTCTGAATGTGTCTATGTGTGCAGCGATAGCTTTTGGGATAGTCCTCTTTGTAAACGAGCCTGCCGCCCCAAGTTCAATTCTTCTAATTAAAGATACAGTAAAACAATGGAGGCTCTTTTATAACTCACTCCTCCTCTGCCGGTGTTTCTTTATTGGCTATGACACTGGATGAGTGTCATTATCAAGCGGAAATTGTCCTGGGCGTGAATGAAAGGGCTAATCTTTTTAATCTTCCCCTCTCTCTCTCATGCTTTCTACCTCTCTTGCTCCCTCACAACTAGATTGAGTGTGTGATGACGACCGGCCGAAGTAATTACAGCAACAGTGCTAATCTGTTTCAATATTAGTGTCACAAGGAAAGTGGATCTGTCTTCTATGTGTGTTAAAAAAGCAGTGAGGAGTTATTACAGCAAATAAAACAGGGGTGGGTGTTATTTTTCCTGCTTAAGATGTGGATCAAAGAGGCTTAAAAGCTGGAAATGAGAAAGTTTAGCTCCTCTTAGTATACCATATACTATTACTAATAAATAAAAGAGGTAAGCACTTTTGTCTTCGTTTTTTCTCTTCGCTTAAATGTGTAGTCTGTAACATCGTACAGTTTAATAACCTTTCAGAAGCCAAAGGATAAGTTTAATAAAGTGTCTTGGTACAGGAGATAGTAAAGATAACCCATTTAATTGTCTCATAAAAAGAAAATTTAGACACTGAAGCACTGACATCCAACATACTATGATGCACCACCCTCTACAGCAAGGGCCAAAATTAGCTTTAAATTTGAAAAAAATCACACCCAGCTCAGCAAAAATTACTTTTGGTCATTCTTTTTTAAAAACATTTCATTTAATATGTAAACATGTATATTGCATTCATTTATTCACCAACTTTGTTGAACTTTTGTTGCCAAAACTGCTTGCTATCTGGTGCCATGATCCAGAGTAATAGTAACACTAAATTATCCTAAAATTCAGCAAAAGACATCCCATTTTCAGCTTCTGAGTAGACCCCTGTTATGTCTGGAGTCAGGAAAGCTATTGTAGTATTTCCGGCGAAGAGGCAAGGGCTAAGTTTTTAAATTTGTCTGATCCTCTTAAGACGCAAAATACTGAGAGGCTTCCTGGATGAGTCTGTCAATAAAATGTAGTAATAAAATGGAGAGCAGAGCAGAAACGAAACTTGAAAAATGCAGGAAGAAAGTTATAAAAAAAAAAGAGCATGCAGAGGAAGAGAGGTTTAAAATTCTCTGAGTTCACTGATTAAGCAAATTAAAATGTAATTACTAAGAATTACAACTGGGACCTTCGGATGTCCGGTCAAGTGTGTGTCTCTGAGAGTGTGTATCGACTTCATGTGTCTATGTGACAACAACCAGGTGCAAACCTTTTTCAGGATGTGTTAGAAAAGATGGAAGACAGAAAAAAAGGAACAAATAACAGAGGACAAAATACAAAGCAGAAAGAGAAGGAACAAAAGGAGAAGATGCAAGGCAAGTAAGCGACATGACAGGGGTGAAAGTTTTCCATTTGGGTCAGATCTCCCAGAGCGACGTCTGTTCTGGTCATTATGGGAGTCTACCTGTCATTCTTTGTGCAGACTTTCATGTGTTTGTGTGTGTGTGCGTGTGTGTGTGTGTTTGCTGTTCTTTCAGCCCTGAGGAATGTCAAGAATCCCTCTCTCCAAAAAGTGTCACGACTACGTCAGGCACTTTTTATCGACTGGCTTCATCTTCATCCTTCAACCCTTCTTTCCCCTCCACCCAGCCACTTTCCTTCTCTCTCTTCTACCCCTGAACCTGAAGGATCATAACAAAGGGGTCGGAGGTCAAACTAGTTGTGATTATATAAAGTTAAGTTAAGAGGGAGCAGCAGCAGCAGGGGAGTAAAGTGAGGCAGTAAGAGTGTGAGTGAAAACTGAGAGCAAGGCTCCATTCACGTTTAGCATGCAAATGTAAATTGTTTATTTAACCCTTAAAACTCTTTAAAAAGTGGCCTTCAACTAAGACAGAGTTTGACTTCTCTTATCACATATCACATTACAGGAAACATGTTTGAGGTGAAAAAAAAAGAGTCAGGAAAATTTAGGTCAAAATAACTTCTTTTGTACCAGAAAAAGACACTTGTGGAGTTGTACAAGTCAGGAGTAAAAATATGAGAAAGCTTCATTACCAGTGAAACAGGCACTGTATAGGGATCAAGAACAGGAGCAAAACAGACTTTTGCTGCACCAAAGATTTCTGGGAAGAACTTCCACTGAAACACTCCTTAAGTCTGCATATGGGGCAGGGAACTTTTTGAAAAATCAGCAAATTATCAAAAAAATATATTTGCTTGAAATGCCCATCCCTATTTTAGACCCAAAGAAACATACTCATAACACAAAGCCACTGCAGCATTGAAGGGGTTCAAAGACTTCAGGTCAGGAAGATGTGACAAAAAACCTGTTTGACATTGCCAGTTCAAGACAAGGCTGTTATTCCTTGTCTGGAGGCAGAATGATGGGGAAATTCACCACTGAGAAGGTGGAATCACAGCCATAACAGATGCAAAATGCCACAATAACTCAAAGGAGAAGTCCTACAGTGCCGCAGCAAATCATAGCATAAGGTTGCATTCTGTGAATTGTAGGGTCTTGTGTTTTTGGTATTCGATCCATACTGAGGACAACATTTATTATCTGCTGCTTCACTTAGTAATCCTGCATTACAGAAGTAAATCTTATGGTGCATTCACAGGGGACTTTACAGGAGACAAGCAGAGATGGGGAGGAGAGGTACTTTGAAAATGAGCCCGTCTGTTTAGGTGAAACATTTCAGCAGGAAACAGAGATGTCTTACTTAATTTCAGCAACACTAAACTGATGTGAGAACTTCTGGTGCAATTTAGCTCCAACTATGTACTACAACTATTGTCTGATGGCCACCACCATTGGATGATGCTCCTTAAACTAGTAACAGAATTTCATTAGACACTTGTCAAATTATAAATCTCTCTTTTCAGGTCCAATATTTTCAAACTGAAACAATTAAAGGTCAAAAAGTGCCTGTTTTAAGTCACCTTTTCTAAAGTCACATCTGTTCTTTCAAAGTCATGTCTCGTTTACATCCTGATTGGTGATTTAATGGGCACAATGATGATATTTGTCATTAAACATCTTGCCAACGCCAGTGTTTGCTTGAGCTCTCGTCTTTCAAACAAAGCAGCACGGCGATACTATTACCAGTGCCTGCCAATGAATAGTGAGAAGTAGCGTAATGCTCCGTGCTGCGCCATGCACCACCAAGTCATTTGTCATCCACTGACAAGCCCGTGTAACAGAAATGAGCCGGGGCCAACGTCAACAGCTTATCGCTGAGGGGAGAGGAGGAAAAGTGAAATCGTTACAAAGAGAAAGGCAGGAAAGAAGTGACAGAGCGTGGAGGGAGGAAGGCAGGCATACTTCAGGAAAATATTTAGGAAAGGAAGCCCAGAAATGCAGATAAGAAAAGAAGAACAAGTCACGAGAGGAAATGTTGCAGGAAAAGGGTAGGGAAGAGGAAAAAGTGAATGAAAGTGAACACAGGAGAGAAAATTGCAACTGGGTGATAGAGATGAGAGTAAAGGGGGGGACGAGAAAGAGGAGAGAATTTTATCTTGATGAGAGAGTCTCCTAAATCCTCCTGCTGACTGACATTTCCTCTTCCTTTAACTACCTTCATCTGATTTGCTTTTGTCTGCCTATCCTGTGTGTGAGTATGTGTGTGTCTGCATGTCTGTGTGTGTAATTCAGTAATCTAAGGAGGCTGTCTGTCAGACTTGCATTAAATCCACTTGTTGAACACAATGATGTTACAAGTGGCTGCTTCAGATACAACAGCCACGGTTCTTACAAACAGCAGGGAAGGGAGGCGGAAATTGTTCATTATTTAATTTAAAACACCATCTTTTCCTGCCTCTACCTCCTTTTTTTTTCTTTTCACACACTCATCCATGTTTTTTTAGTCTGATGGGGTTTGAGAACTCTGTTAAAATGAAAAATAAATCCTTTCATGTTTTACAGCAACAGAACAACTGCCTTAACAAGAAAAACATCAATTTCATCTGACTTGACAATTGTTAGATTGCCAGTTTGCGTCTATGTCTTGATGCAGTTTGAGTGAAATTGCAGGTTTTTGCCAACAGAAGACAGAGTGAACCTGACAGGAGATTTCCGAAGCTGTCATAAGGATCAAGGAGAGCAAAGGAAGCAGAACGAAGAACACAGCGGGAGATCTGGACGAGTAGGTTTTGTCTCTGCTCCGAAAAACTGTTCAAGGACAACTTCCACATGAACAGAAACAGACACTCTGCAGGGAAAGACTAATGTATAAGCCCTTTTACCCCCAAATTTATCCTTTTTTATGGCTTCCCTGACAGAAAAACCATGATACTCGTCAATGTGATGCATTTATGGCGCACACCAAAGGCAGGCTGGTCCTCCTGGCAATGCATCTACTTTCAAACACACTTTTGTAGAGTATAACCAATCAATTAATGTCGCAATTACCTCCAACCTGGAGACATAAAGAGTCTTCAAAGATCAGACAGGATTAATCAAGCAAAGAAGAGACACTTTTGATGGGAGTTAGCGCAAAAACTGTTGATTTAAAACATTTTTTGGACACAGTTAACCCTAAAGAGCTTTCTAATGGATCAAACTGAAGTTGTGAGGTTATTTAAATAATTTGAAGCAAGGACACTACTCTACAAAGTCAAAATACTGTCTTCAAAGTTATAATAAGACCTGAGCTTCCTGGCAGTAGAAGTGACTGAGCGACACAGGAAGACATGAAAGCAGTTTAAAAAGACGGATAGCCCTGCTGACCCTGTGCATCGGCCCCCTCACAGCTCCAACAGCCCAATCAACCAATCATAAATTAGTTGTGGCAAGCTATTATTAAAAGGTTCAAACATCCGCCTGGCAATGGAATCTCACCCTGAGCTATGATTGGTGGGACTGCCCGGGGCGCCGCGGTAACGATGGGTCAGAGCAGTGACACGGAGCTATGCTGATGTCAGCGTCATGAGTGGTTGAAAGGTCAGCAGTGAGTGTGTGTTTGTGTGTGTGGGAGTGAGTGTAGGTGTTGACTGTCACATTCAGCCATTCTCATTAACGGTGAAGTTGATTTATTTTTGGTTTAATTACAGAGCTCTGGATGCCAATCAATTAAGAACTATAATGTACCTCCAGCAGCCATCATCCACAGGTTGTAAATGTGTGTGTGTGTGTGTGTGTGTGTGTGTGCCTGCACTCGTGTGTGTGTGTGTGTGTGCTTACACCAGGAAGTGCAGGAGACTCAAAGTTGATTCTGTTTCCAGTAACGGAAGAAACTCTGGGCTCTGGTGTTCCTAATGGACTTTTTATGAAGTGTCATTATACTTCACAGACCATCGTCAGGAGGTAAACAAAGCAAAAAAACAACCGTCTGTTTATCAGTTCAAGGATTGATAGAATAGGTTATAATAAAAGTGTGACTACAAATAGATTCCAAACACAGAAAAAAGATAAATAAGATATTCAAGTGAAGTATGTTTACAGTTTAGGTTTGGAAACAGCCCACGAAGCAAACCTGTTAGAGGAAAGTATGCTGTTTTTTTTACTTAAATTGTGACTTTTCCAATTTAAATTTTTAACTTTAATGACATGGAAATTGTTCCAATTACTGATGATCTCATTTTTGTACCATTCAATGGATTTTATGTTGGTTGTGCTAGTATTGTTCACCCAAATTTATCTCATTTTCTAAGAAAAGAATGGTTGAAGTCTGTTTAATGAGGTCATTTTTGCAGGACTCTAAAAAATTAAATCACATTTGTCACATCTTTCCTCTAAATGAATGAATTAAGAGAGGTAAGCACTTCAATCCCTTACTTCCTGTTGACTTCTTCTCAACCAGTAAAATCTCGACTCCTGCGTCTTTTCCTTGCCTCTGAGTCATATGAGACGTTTCTTTTTCATCACCTTTCTAGTAATTCCCTCAGCAAATATCACCACAACAGCTCTACTGAAATAATGGAAACCTGTGTTTCAGAATTGGCTGTCAAAGACTGTCTACTGTCCAACATCAGGACCTTGACAGTTCTGGATTTAAGAGCATAAATCATTACTAATCTAAAGGGAGCAGGGCTGTCAGTGCAGTTAAGAAAAGATATGTATGAGCCAGAGAGACAGAGGGAGGAAATGAAGGAACTAGGTAGGAATAATCTGCTCCTATCATCACGATCCTGCTGTCAGAGTGCACTCTGAGAGCATGAGATCACATAACGTGCACAGAAATACCCAAACCAAACTGAATATTTATTTTTCCAGCGTTCAAACGAGTCTAAAGTTAAAAATTTCTGGCTCCTGACTCAGGTTTGGATCCTACTGATTCAAGAAGCATCCTACCTTCGACACTTGCTCAACGATATAAAACCCCCTGACCCTTCCAATAATTTGCTTGCAGCCCAGGTTAAATTAAGTCGCAGTGCCATTGATTTAGTAATACATTATCTGATTCTCATACATCACCTCTGTGTGAGGGCGGCTAGTTAGCGCATAATGAGCTATCTATATGCACACACTACTTTATCCAGCCTGCACCTTAGTTACAACATAAAGACAAATATGGAAAGAGAATGAGATAAGCAGTGACAGAATGAAATGAGTGTGAAAATTCATGGGGTGAGGAGGGGAGGTGGAAAGGAGAGACAAAGTCAAAGAGAAATGTGTGATGAATGTGTGAAAAATGAGTGGATTAAGAGTGAAAGCAGGGAAAAAGATGGCGGGGTAATTCATCTGCTGGCATTGATATAGTCGAGTGTGATCACTGGAATTAATAGAGGACATTGCGACTGTTGGACAGTAAAGCTGGATTGTCTTGTATGACGGTGGAAATGTGAATGAACTGTGAATTATGCCGTAGTTATGGAGTCAGGCAGATGAAGAAAAGCCAAATGGATGCTGATTGGGTGGACAAATGTGGAGGAAATTGTGAGTTTAGAAGAAAACACCAGCAACATTAGCTGTTAAACCTTTTTGCAATCATCCATGAAGAAATCTGCTGTGAGTTTTTCCCTCAAATAAAGACAAGGCACAGACACATGGAAAATAGGTTAATGCAAAAATCTTTATCAAAAAACAAAAGAGACTGAACAGGTCAAGTCATATCAGACGTAACTTTACAGGAATAAATGAACAATATTTGGCTTTTATTACAGGTCACAATTTGAGCTACATGAAGCACTCATATCAGGAGTTTAAGCTGGTAGTTTTGGTTGAGGTTGACTTCCCACTGGCAGAGTTGACCATCACTGGAAAAAGCTAAAGACCAGGATTCAATTTATGTCATTATTTTTGACTGTTAAAAGAAATCAGTCTGAGATTCTTGTGCTAAAGCTCCACTGAACTTTCTACAAGGTGAGATATACCACTTGGCCACAATCAAGTATGTTAAACTGTGGCTTTGATTTCAATAGATGCCATGCTGTTACTTACACAAGATAATATCAAATTTGTGAGGTGAAACTGGCAGATATTTGCAAATTCACAAAACCAGAGTAAGGAAACTGCAAGTTAATTTCCAAGCTTTTAAAGGTCTGATACTTTCTCTGATCTCTGTGACTCAAGAAAACTCAGCATGATACAAAGGCAAAAATGTGTGGATTCCTCTCAAAACCTGCCTTAACTTCTACAATAATAAGACCTTAACTAAAGCAAAAGCTTAATATCAATCTACAAATAAACAAACAGCCATGTCTCGCAATGCATGCCATCTCACTTACAGCTTCCCACAACCTTGTGTTTCCTTTTGCCTGTTTTTCTGCTACTGATTTATATCAAAGTGCCTTTTTTGGGTCACAAAGTACGGGAAAGTTAAACATACAAGCATGCACACAATCACTCCCAACAACACCCTTGGATTCTTGTAAGCACACACACACACACTCAGAGGCAGAGGGGGAGAGAAAGGGAAAGCAAATACAGCTCTTTTCTCGCTCATACGGGATGGAATGTGTGAAGCTATGGTGATGCACCGACACCTTCACCACACAGAGAGATAGTTGTATGTGTACGTGCAAAGTATCTCTGCTACGACTTTAGTGATGCACTGACACTTCAGCCTGAAGAGACAAGCATATGCTGGTGCATTGTGGGATACATGAGCCTTCAAAAGAGCCCGCAGAGTGAGAGTAAAAGTGGAGTTATTTTACCCCCTTCGAGTGAAAAACATGATGCGGGTGATTTTTTTGGATGCAGGGGGGGACGAGTCAGAGAAAATATTCACTGTCAGGAGGTTCAGGTTTCAGTACTCCAAAGACCAGGGCCAGGGTCACTATTTTTTTATTTACACTGCTTGATTTTTTTTTTGTCTGACGAATCATTTTACGTCTTTATTATTTCCACCCTTTGCTCCATTCCCTTTCCTTTCTCCCAAAAACACAGTAAAAATGACGAAAAGTTAGCGACAAGCAAAGAAGTACAGCTGCAAAGCAAACTTGGACACTGAAAAAAGAGAGTGCTATAAAACATAAAAGAAAAGACAATAATCACATTTTTCTGCTGCTGGTTTTTATTTCTCCTCCATTTAACAAAGAAAGTGGAAACACTCTGATCTGATGAATTACGGCATACAGCTGGATCAAACTCATTGTGCTAAACTAACACTAGATTGTGTTTCATCATACTGCCAAGTGCACTTGATTGTTTTTTTTACCCACAAATCCACACAAGACAAATGGCCAGTGCAGAAAAAAATAACAACACACCCACAAGTCTAATGACTTCTTTTTCTTGTGGATTATATTTAAATATGTGTATCCGTTTTCATTTTCTATGACATTCAGATATACAGCAGCTTGCACCACATACATGAATAACAATCACATAATTCAAGTGAGCCTGTGGAACGTTTCAATCTCAGGCATGAAATTTTCTTGACAGCTGGACGGGAATGAAGCAGCAGAGACAAAGAGACGAACGGACGGATGGATGGAGGGAGAGACAGAGACAGTGGAAGAGGTCTGAGAGGGGAACATGATTGGCATTGCTGAGATTCCTTTCAAGTCTTTTGTTATTTGTGGGCATGTGTGTGTGTGTGTGTGTGTGTGTGTGTGTGTGTGTAGGAGTGTGAAGGAGAGGAGGTCACTGTGAGGAATCTTTCCACGCACACAAGACTTGCTTAAGGATAAAACTCTCTTCACTATAGTCAGCGTCATCATTGCACCTGATGTGAAAATCATGAAGAAAAGCGGGGAACTTCACAGGAACAAACACGTCCAAACGTCTGGCCACGGTGAAAGAGTCAGACAGACAGAGCCATCATTGACAGTTCACACCTGTTGACCCTCAAAGAACAGACAGGCAGTCAAACCAACAGACAGACACACAGACAGACAGACAGGCAGGTGGGGAATCGTGAAAAAGGCTTTTGACTCTTGCAGTCTTCTCTTCTCCACCAGCATCTTTAAAAATGATATGTTTCTAAACCATATAAAATACTCCAACAAAACAGAACACAGCTGATGGCAATACATGGCTGAAAATGGTGCATTGCTTTAAGGTTGCATTGCCTCTGTTTCCTGACAAACATTCACAAACATTCACAAACAGTGCATACTCAAAAAATTGAGCTTAAATTACTTTTAAGTAAAAGAAAAAAAGCCTTTGACAGAATTTGGTAGCAAAAGCTGTAAATTGACTCACTGTATTAAACAACCATGAAATTAACGTCTTTTCACCCTTATTGTACTTAAAATATTGATTCTTAAATTAAATATTCAGTATTAGAAATATGAAAATATGCATGTTAAAATGCAATATTTGAATGTTAATAAAACAATAGGTGCGTTTCCATTACCCTTGGATATGCCCAAAATTTAAATAGCTCTATAAAAAACTGGTAATGGAAACACCTGAATTTCGAAAAAGCACAAAAATATCGCAAAAAAACCAAAGGGGAAATCAAAGAAAACACTTAGTGAACAAGTAAAGCATTGTAAATGTTCATTATTTTTCACAATCTGCCCTTCCTATCTTCCAATACTGTGCAACATCTCTTCTGTTTCCTGGCTGTTTTTATAGACCTCGTCTTTGTCCTCTCCTCTCCCTCCCCCAGTTAAACCAGTGAGGAATGCAGCTGATGAGGATTTCCCAGTCTGTGGTGTTCCTGCCCCCTGTTATGTGGAGACGCACACCTGCAGGGCACCTGAGGTCACAGGGTCACACACACACACATACACACTCTCTCTTTCTCTCTCACACACACATTCACATGCACAAACCCAGACGTTGTGCTTCATGCATGACTGGGCACCAACTACCTGTTGCTCCCTTTTTCATCTTTTTCTTCTACTTGTGACTCTCAGACGAAAACACACACAAGAAAGAGACAGGGCAAACATGGTCTTTCTTTCAGTTACTCTTCATCCTTTGCTTCTGTTTCTCTCTCTCTCCTCTGGTTGTTATTTCTTCTTTCTTTAAAACTTTTACTTTATCTTCCTTTATTTGTTCTGTTCTCCTTTCTTCCTTCTGTATTCATTTTACCTATGTTCTCTTCTTTCCCTTTCTTTTATTCCTTTTCCCTGCCTTCCTATTCCTCTTTTTCTCATGTTTTAACCACCCTTTTCTTCTTCCTTTTTACTTTTTGTCTGTCCTTCCTTCTTTCCATTTTATTTGCTTTTTTTAGATTCTTTCAATTCTTGCTTTTTTCTTCTTTCTTCAATTTTCTTAATTTTCTTACTCTCTCCTTCTTCTCCTCCCTATCTTTCTTCCCCAACTCTCCTTTTCTTTCTTTCCCTTTCTTTAAAGCCTTCCTTTCTTTCTATTGCTCCTTTATTCCTTTTCTCTGTCTCTTTCTTCCTTTCTCCTTCTTTCCTACTGTCTTTTGACTGTTATCTGTCTCTCTGTCCGTCTTTGTGGCCACCCAGAGGCTAGCAGTGAGAAAGTCATTAGTGATAGTAGTTTGTTCTGGGATTAGGAAATAAGCTGGTAAATACAGAGAAGCTTGAGCTGGCAGACAGAAAACAGAAGAAGAAGAAGAGACAATGAAATTGATGGATACAGAGGGCTGGAGCACAAGGGAAGAGAGACCATAACAGGAGGAGAGAGAGGGTGAAAGTGAGGCAGACGGGCAGAAAGTAAGACCCGATGAGGAGCGAGTCTGTAAAAGAGAAAGCAGCCTCCCTCACTGCTCATTAAAAGTTGGGGGAGCTCAAACAGAGCTGGTGGCAGCTTGCAGTCCTTCTGCTGAAAACCAAACAGAGCGCTGGAGTGAATAAGAGGCCAGGAGAAAAGAAGAATGACAGAGAATGGAGGTACTTAGTTTTCCCAGTCCTTTAGCAGTCGTGTTGTTGTCAGTCTTTAAAGAAGCTTAGAGAGGACGGCCTTTCACTGCAGAGCGGACGGACACAGCTGCTACCAACGCACACACATAGACACACACAACTCCACACACAGGCAGGCCACTGCACAGAGGTTTCTTCCCATGTCTGTTTTATATGTTTCTTTAGTGACTTCCCTCTAAGTTATGAAAGATCTAAAAGCTACACCTAAAGTAGATTTTTCTAAAGGATCGATAAAGACTTCATTAACACAGGAAATATTCAACAAAGCAAAAATCAGTAAAGCTTGAAGTTTGTGATGAACAAGTCCAAACCTCCTGCTCAAAACCTTGAAAGTTCAAACTTGTTAATAAAAAAGTCAAAACAGATTTTGAGGCGACTTTGATCAGCTGTCTGTACAAAGTCTAAACCAAACTCTAGGGTTTTATTGCAACATAAATTTGTAAACCACTGTCAGCAAAGCCTCACTTTAATCCTTTCACATTTTTGAAGGATACAACTGTCCAGATGAGAAAACAACTCAAATTTCCAAAAATTACAGGACACAAAATCATCTGCAATGTACAGTAAGTTTCTGTCTAATCTGCCAAATTTGGAAGTATTGGACCGAAGCTGTTTGGCTAGCAGGAAGCTGCAGGAATGGCGGGCCGACAAAGAGCCATCTATGGAAGGAGGGATGTGGTTTTGGATGGTGTGAAAGACAAGGGGGAAAAAAAAGGAGGAAGAGTCAAATGAAATTGAGTGTGTGTGTACACAGACGTACAGAACCCCTTTAGGCTAAATGAAACGGACTCTGTGTGTGGAGGACTGAAAGCTTTTAAACAAACTGAAGAATGAGGCATTTCTAAAGAGGGCTGGACTCAATATCTGGAGAGAGACAGACAGATAAACAGACTGAAACATCCAATAATCAGCCCCCCTGGGATTTCATGGGGCTCCTCTATGATTGTTGTGGCCTGAAATGGGCCTGACAGAAAAAGTTTTGCAGGTTGAAATGTTTTGAAGCCTGTATTTTGTGCAATAAATAATTCATCCATTGTGACCAACTGGGAACAAACTTTCAAGCGTGAGCTATTCATTCACTTAAACCTGGGCAGTCGTGGAAGAGTTTTAATATCTGTTGAGAATATGAGCCAAACCCAACATATGATGACAAATATAGCGCAATGATATAGCAATGATATAAAGCAGAACACAACACTCACAGATCCCGTACTCCATCATCCAAGGACCTGACTCAAAACTGTCAAGTCACACAAAATCGGTCACCATCAGATGTGACTTGAGTTTAAACAAACAGGGCTGATCATACGATGGTTGTCAGACTAAACAGTGCTAGCTTCTTACCAAACAACAAATTTAAAAAAGCACATTTTGATTGTTTCAATGCAGATAGAGCATCAAAATGGTCACATTCAAACTGTCATGTTGAGACAAAGTGGGAGAGCACAGCAAGGGCAAAAGTCCCATTATGAATCATGGAGTCAAATAGTCTCTCTACACCATTAGATTCACTACAATGAACAGACTGGGTTAATGATCTATCTAAAAGGAGACAGAAGTCATTGTCATGACACACAAAGTTTATCTTATCCAGCCACTGCTTTTGGACCACAGTTTTTAAATCCCTGCCATTTGGCTGATTTTAAGACAAGATGTGTTGGTTTCTACCAGTTTCTATTTGCACTAAAAGGAAAAACGAGTTTCTGTCACAACAGGGGGCAGTATCTGATGACCCAGAAATAGATGTTCATTAAACACGACTGAAACAAGACATTTTACAAGATAGCAACTCAAAAAAGTCTCTTTCAAGTAAATTAACCACAGATTTGTTCTCATCTCAAAGCCAATGGTTGGATCCTAATTTGCGTTCTCTGTTTTCTTCTTCAAAACAAGTCCTCCTACAGGTTTTATAGTTTTTATGTCTGAATTTGCATCATCAATATCCTACGGGTACATGAGATATCTCTCAATAGTGTTTTCTGAGGGGGGTTATACCCATCATTAAGTGCATTGTATGAGGTGAAAAAGTGCATGCAAAGTTACCCTTTTTTCTGTATGTATGTGTATGTGTTTCTGCTTCTTTATGTGTGTTTGTGTGTGTGTGTGTGCAATTTCAGTTTAGCGGACAGTAAAAGAGGAAGCTGTGGGCGATCGGCTCTTCTCTGTACTCTCTATGTGGTTTAGCTCTGTGTGAGTGTGCGTCTTGCTCTGATCATGGGTGAGTAGAAGGGCAAGCATACGATGGGCTCTGTGTGTGTGTGTGTGAGTGTGTGTGTGAGTACCGAGCGTGTGCATGTACATTTCCTCTGCCTTCAGATCATATGAGCGTGGGAGGTTTAAATATGCTACATCAAGCCAGAAGCGCGGGCCAAAATATGTGTACGCTTGTGTGTTTTGTGTTTGTGTGTGTGTGTATGTGTGTATGTGTGTGTGTGCACATATAGATTTCCCAACCTGCCTATTTACAGCCGAAGGAAAACTGTGATTAGAGAGAAAGGAGAGAGCAAGGAAGAAAAAAAGAGAGAGGGCAGACAGAAAACTCTCTCCATCTGGACTCGTGGTAAGCCAGAACACACACACACACACACACACACTCACACATATATACACACACACACACACACATAAATGGGAACACACTGATGCAAAGTGTTATTTTCTTGTTTTGTTCTATTCTCTTTCCAAAGTTATAAACAATACCTCACAGACCAACTTCCTACAAACATAAGCACACACACTCACATACAGAGTACATGAGAAAGTCAGGGACAGATACAGACAAACACACAGACACACAGACCAACAGACACACAGATGGACGGATAGAGAATCTCCCTAAATCAGCCACAGAGGGTTTTGGATGTTTTGGAGGCCATCAACTAAGATATCCCCACCAAAAACCACCATGTAGGTCAACACACCATAACACACTCATGAGCTTTCATAGAAGGGTTTCACACCGACACAGTTCTGGTTCTGGAACCGGTTCTGCTCTGGATTTTCATTACTCTGGTGCTTTCTAGTGAACCAGCCCACGTTCAAACCGATTTGAGTAGAATGAAATTGGGAGGGCGTTATTCCCTGTTACTCAGGTAAAAGTAAACAACACACAGGCAAAATAGCAGAGTTTTGATGTTGTTTTATTTTTTTGTACCACAAAAATATCTCAGCTGTACAACTCTTATATTTCTGTACAATATGCAGCCAGCCAATTTGTTATATTTTGTTGAAGAAGTGTTTTATTAACAAAACATGCTTATCAATGCCTTTTTATTTCAGTACAATTAAAAGTAGAAACATTAAACAAGAGTCCCATGTCTTTCTTGGTGCAAAATGTAAACAAAACATCAATTTAACAAAGTGGACTGTAATTACATAAAATCTTCTGAACCAAATTGTTATCAAACATTTCGTCTCCTCACTTGATTATTGTTTGCTCTTTTCCATATTCCTGCAGATTTTATCAATGCATGACACGACTGGCCCATCGATAATGTGGTAGTTCCCAAACTGGAACCAACTTTTTTTGGTGCTATCTGCACTGCTAAGATGGTATCTGCTCAGCAAAGGGTTAACTCCTCTGGCTGCATCCTTTATTAGATTAAATAGGGGAAATAGCCCGATATGAGCAGTGTGATTCAAACTACACTCCATGATGAAGATGGAAACTCTAATAAAGCTGGAAAAACTGCCTGGTAGAGGCACTCTGGGAAAGGAATAACCAAATGGTATCAGGTTTGAGAAATGTTTTATGAGCAATCATGATGTTTTTATAAGATAGGTTACAGCTTTCCATCCACTGCTGAGATATTTTATCTTCAGTTTCCTATTTGTAATTCAGTGAAGTGGCTTTATTTTTGACTTCTTTATGGTGCCTGTTTTTTAATGGCTCAGTTGGAAAACAAAAACACTACACTTCAAGACTCCTTGAGCACCAATCTGAAGGCTTCCAGTTCAAGAAAAGCCAGATAAAAATTTGAGAGGAGAATTTTCACTTAAAAGTAATCATCCTTTGCAAAACACTTTTCCGTTTGACTGAAAGAAGCAGTTTTATTTTCTGTAATCTTTGGTTAAGAGAGAAAATGGGGCAGAAGATGACAGTTTTCTCTGGTCTCTGTTATGTTAAAGGAAACTGTTAGTTTGAGCTGAACAAAGAAAATGCCTGGAATTAGGTGATGAAATTTCAGAGCAAGTGCAAAACCAAAGAGAGACAAACAACTTTGTTGGCGCAGAACAGACAGACACTGAAAATCACCTTTGTAGGGGATGTGTTTGAGATGACATAAAAACATGACTGAAAACAAAACCAATTCAGAAACCCAAGGAGGTCAACTTTTTTTGATCGCCTTTCCGATGTGTCTATGTTTCTTTTACAGAAACTTTAATCCTTTTTTGCTGAATTCTGAAACCACACATGTAGCTCTCTACCAAGCTGCTGATTAAAGAGTGATTTCCAAGTAAATTTCTTCTCCTTTGTTGTTTCTGCTCCATAACCGTGACTTTTACTCCTTTTCCTTTTTGACTAATACCAAAGATGAGTGAGCTGTTGGCTCTCAGGGGGAAAATGAGCCCTGGGTAAAATTTCAATTCAACTTTAATTAATGTAAACACACAAGAATAAAATCCTCTGGTTTTGACATTCGTCCCTGTGTCTGGTTTGTTACTCAATCAGCTGCATGCATATGCTAATACTGGTTGCTGTAAATGAGCTTAGCAGACGGGCTGTGTTAGAGCGGCTGAGTGTCTCCTGCTGTGCTGTTAATGTACTGGTCAGCCACAGGGAAAAGTGCTCATTCCACTCTAACGATTTCAAAATGACTTGAAGAAATGACAAATTAATCTCTGGTGACAGGATCCAAACGGAGGAAAACGATACAAGTGGATTTGTATTGATTTAAATACATGTAGATATCACTTATATTGACATCTGCAAATGCAGGCAAAAAAGACATAATTGCAACTTTTCTCCACACACAGACAATGTTGTGCACAGTTTTAGCATACATGCACGTACACGACGACCACAAATACAGTGCTGTCAGGCCCTGCAGCAATGAGAGAGGTCATGTGATGAAAGACTGGAGGATAATTGATGATATTTCTGTGCTGGAGCCTCTTCCGTCATAAAACAGATTTCACATCTGCTATGTCGATGAACTCTGGACAGTTGACTCGAGATTTGGGAATAGGGACTAGTCTCTCCTAAAATCCTATGACTCACTTGATAATGTCACAAAGATACAAGCTGGAGCAACTTCAAGAAAGACAAATATCTGACAAAGTAGTTGGATAGTTTACGTAAAATAAATGTTTGCAACATCTGTAGAGGAAGATTAATATGAATCAAGAAGAGAGAAAAATATTTGAGCTCCTGAAAATAGAAGGAGGTCATATTTTTAAGCAGTCCGCATTTTATTCCCAAAGCATATCTTTAAAAAGTGTTATAATATCCTGTTTTCTACCTCCCTGGCTGCAGTGCTGCAAAGACAGCAACTTCTGCATGCACCACTAATCCACCTCCAAAGAAAGGACAGAGAAAAAAAAGAGACAGAGGCAGGAAAAAAGAAGGAAGGGAAATAAAAAGATAACAATAAAAGAAGACACCAAAGCCTAGACCTTTACAGTTAATACTGAAGGCTCAGACAGGGAGAGAGTCTGGACCAAAACAGAGAGAAAAAGGAACTATTTCAGGATCTGAGTTCAGCTTTAATAAAATAGAAATTTGGGCTGGACAGGCTGCATGAAAACATCAATAAGAATAGTATCACCAAGAGGTTTTCACATACATATTTCAGTTCTTGATGTTGTGAAAATGTTTCAAACTATCAGGACATGTTAAATTCTCACTGATTAAGAAATGTTTTGGATTCTGGGCAGTAATATACAACATAAGAAGATGCCCAGAATCTTTCAGATCTGATATTGAAAATACACTCAATCGACGTTGTTTTCTTTGGAGCGAAAACTCAAAAAAAATGTAACCGAAGGAGAGTGAGACAAGTAGAATAAAAAACAGAGAAGGACAGAAAGCAGATGAAGGGATATTCTCTTGTGGTCCATTCCAGCACATAGGTTAGTTCTGTTATTGCAAGTCTGTAGAGTGGAAACACAAAGGAGGATGATTCGGACTGAAAACAAATGTCAGGAGAAATGAGTTTCTGGTTGTCTGTACGAGTGGATGTGAGGAGGACAGAAACTCACAGCCAGGACGACAATCTTTTTTTTTCTTTCACCTTAAAGACACTCCAAAGTAATGCTCAAAGAAAGAACTAAAATTCCCATGAATCAATTTATGCTTAAAATGCCTGGCATTGATCAATTTTTCTATCTCAAAATTTCAACAACTTCTATTTTTGGAATTATTCGCAGGTAGGGCAGAGGCAACAGAAACTGAAAGCTAAGAGGAGAAGAGGACTGGATGTGCTAAAAGACAGCTAAGTGCTAGTTTCAGGGTTCAGAAAATATGCAACGACCCCCGCTTGGACACCCACAGCAGGCAGTGCAGTTAAGTCTATTAGGGACTCAGGTGCGCACGTATGTTCAGAAGCATGTTAAAGGTAAACAACCTGACAGGTCTGCAATAGCACTTAGACAAAACAGCGTAACAGCCACTGCTTACCACAGCCTTGACCCCTCACACACACACACACGTCTGTGCTCTCACCCCAGTCAGGTACACACCACTTAATGGCTTTTTGGGTCAGCACTGAAAGCAAGGCATCATGGGGGTCGTATGTTACCTTCCTGGCGTCTGCACTGCTGCCTGCCCTCAACCTTTCAACCCACGGACCATGACCAATTTTGAAGAACTTCAAAAGTCTGAGGGTGCTCTGTCAGGTTGAGTCGAAGCAAATACAACTCTACACGAAGCAACACAGCATCAGAGGAAAGTTTTCATGAAGTTTTCCTCCAACAGAAAGATGAGACACAGAATCAGTCAGAAGGTCACTGTTCTGCCCTTTAACTGAGTGAACTCTGAAAAAATTAAACCTGACACAATCATCTCACACAGAAATCCACCAAGACACAGGAAAGGTCAAACCCTGGTGTTGGAAAATAAGAGAAGTCTAGACAGGAGTGAGGAGAGAGAGGAAGAAACAGTACACCTGCTCTGAACCATTTCTGATGTAACTAACAGTTAAAAAGCCATCAAGCTCGAAAAAGATCACCTCAAATATTAGTGTACCTGTTTCTGAAGCTCTGGGATGGTATTTTGAGCAAATCATAGTTTTGGTAAGGGGAAGAGGAGGAAATGATTGAGTGTGTGCCCTTACATACCGTACAATTAGTGGTGGGATCTGATTTTGAAATAATATACGACTACGATGACAGAATAAAAAAAAACTGGAACAGGTGCTCCGCAAGTTTCTGTACTTTGATCGAGTTCTTACATCCAAAAGATTTTTCTTCTTTTAGGGACTGTGAGGATTTTCAAAATGTTTTTGGAAAAGTCTCATTTCTAGATGCCTGATCACAGTCCACAACTTAAAATGAGATTACCAGTGTTAAAATGGGTCAGTGTCAGTTTTTAAATGCTATTTCTCTGCATACCAATCGGGTCTGGACTGGATTCAGTAATGGCAAGTTTCTGTGACAACGCCACTAAAACTGATGAAGTTTTGTGGTTAGAAGAGAGACTGTGTTTTTTTCTGCTGAGAACCATTTCTTGTATTTATTTAGTTGTAATAGTGGACAACACTGGAGCTGGAGCAGTCTGGCAAAAAAAGGGAAGAAAAGCAGAAGAAAGCAAAACAGGAGAGTGATAGTCCCAAAAGGTCGAAAGGCTAAAGGTCAGGTTTCAAACAACAGTGCTATGTAACTGCTGATTAACACATAACCATGTCATGTTTATCTGATAAACAGTTGTCTTCAGTGAAGAAAAGTTGTGTTAAAAAGAAGATGCAACCTCAATTCATTTTCCCCAAAACAAATCCACACCTTGTCATGTCATTACAACAGTTTGCATCCAGTCAAAGGAGTAGCAGCAATCTTCCTCAAACAGATAGTACTCACAGCATTTTTAACTTAGATGTAAATACACTGCAAAACCCTGCAAAAACACACACTTGAAGGCTGATGTAAATTTCATATTTACTTTAAAAAATCTGTTACAAATGTTACAATCATTTAAATGTACATATCATGTAGAAATAGCACCATTCAATCAAGTTAGACCATTCACAAGACCATCAAAAAGAAAATACTCAAAACGTTTGCACCACTCAAAAACTAGAAATTAAAGACATAAACCAGGTGTTAAAAAGTTTGGTTGACTCATTAAAATATGAGGTTGTGAACCAACAGTACACTCAGATGCAAGATAACTGTGACAAAATAACACTTTTTGTAGTTCTTAAAGGAAGAAAAAAAAACACCACTGTACCAACAACTGATATGGCAACAGTTGCTACAAGCAAGGTTTTGAGAGGTGTCATCAGGCCAATTAGGCTGTAGGGTAATTATGGGATGTATTTAAAGCTGTGTTAATGAGTGGCTGCGCTAACTAACTTGGAATTGCCACACACACACACACAGAGGGAGAAAGGGAGGGAAAGTGCCTCGTGAACAGGAAGTCTGTACTTCTCTTTGCATGGCTGCTGTTCACTGACCCGTTGAAGACTTCATGGAACTCCCTCAGCACAGCAGTCAGGTGTGTGTGATTGTTGTGTGTGTAAGTGTGTGTGTGTGTGCACTCTAAGATCTATATTCCAGTGGAAACCTGTGTGTATGGCCTGTGACTTCATCTGCGAACCTCCTGCTTCCGCTAATGTGCATGTGTGTGTGTAGCCTAGATGAATGTCCGTGTGTGTGTGTGTGTGTGTGTGTGTGTGTGTGTGTGTTTCCAGGTATACAGCCCTTCCTCCCAGTTCAGCTTTCACTCAGCAGATTTCATTAATGTGGCTCCTTGAGGAGTCTTTCATCTCACAGTCTTTTCCGGAAAGGTAGAATGGTCTATTTACTCGCGGAGCAGCGCCAAAAAGCTGCTATTATTACTACATCTAGCTCCAGAATTAGACCAGTGATTAATAGGGGCTCTGTATGTGTATGTGTGTGTAGATTGTGGATTATGTGTCCACTGCACAGTGTGTATGTGTGTGACTTAAAGCAGTACAAAGAAACAGAAGGATTATTATAGAAGACAGCTCTGCCTTTTATCGCCTGTTGAATATTTGAAAGCTCAAAGTGAACCATTTACCTCTGAAGCTCTCTGTGTTAACATCAAGCATCAGATGCTTTTTGAGTATCTGTGATCTCAACACTTCAAATGCAAGGTTTGTTTAGCAAAAATCGGCTACTGAACTTAAGATTTGATGCTATTTTTAGACCATTTCTTTTGAAAGTTTACTTCGGGCACATTTCTGGCTTCAATAGGAGACAAGAAGTTCAAGAAATATGGAAACAAGAGGAGAAAAAAGTGAAGTATTTGCTCTGAGAACACTTAAAAAAGAGCCCTTGGACTAAGTGGTATTGTTATAAAGTAAAACAGCACCAAGGCTTTAAAAATGTCAACGTCCCCTGTTGTTTCAAGAAACTGGGGATTCAGTTGCACATTCAGGATATATTTCTTAAAATCTTGACAAATCTGAGTGAAAGTGAAGACTCCGCTGTAGGACTAAACGACACTCCAAACAATGTCTGTCTGAAGGTGATTCATTTCAGACCACATGTTTTTCTGAGAGTACGAGTATTTCCTACATGATCTATATCTTGTGAAATGTCAAGACAAACACAGTGTAGGAGGTGACCTGGTCCTCTCCAGGATGTCAGCCCCCGGCAACAAATGTTTGTGAAGAGAAAGCAGACGGGAAGGAAAAACAGAAGAAGAAGAAAAGGAAGAGGAGCAAAATGAGATTTATGTAGGTGTTGATGGTTGACTTACTCTTGCTGTCTCTTACTCTATTTTCTCTTTCCCCTCCTCAAACTCTCATTTATCTTTCAGTCTTTTTCTCCTCTCTTGACTCTCTTTTTGCATTTCTTCTACTCCACTGTGCTCACAAACAACCTCCTGTGAATTAATCTTGTCAGCATGTGCAAAAAGACTGTGACTAAGACCTTGAACAGAAAGGCAGAAGGTTGCAGACAGTTTAAGAAGACATTATTTAATCACCTTTCTTCAACAATGAATAAGAGACTGATTGCCCCAATGTGCTCCAAGTCAGATGAAAATTTGTATGAAATATCGAAGCTTTATTGGTTACCTGGCAAGAGTTTCAAAGATACTTTAATTTAGGTGAAATGCGATCACTTCAATAACCATTTGTACAAATTAATATCTTTATAAATCTGGGTTCTAACTTCTGGTAACAGAATCAATAAATTAGCTTTTTAGAACCATGTGAGTGTCATCTGTTACATTTCATTGAATTAACTTTGACATTGTTGCTCTCACTTTAGGGTAAAAAGCTACTAAAACAGTGAACTGTGTGAGTAGCAGAAGCAGCTCATTGTCCTCGCTGAAAAAAGCTTCTCACTGGGGACATGAAGACAAAGGATTATTTAGCTTATGGGAAAACAAGTATCAAAAACAGAAAACAAATGTGGGGGATCATGATGATACAGAACTACACAACAGCTAAGGATGAGGATAATGGTGACTGCAATGCTGAAGAACGCTGTTGTGTTTTCTAAATTGGGTTTGTAGACACTAAGATTGACTCCAGAAGATGTTTCTGGCCAACAAGAGGCCTGTAATTAAAGCCACTGATATGTTTTAGATGATGAGAATAGGACACATATTGTACACACTCAGACACAAACATCATGTCTGACGCTCAAGACTTGGCGATGTGTTCAAAGAGAGCGGGTATAGGGGCCCCAAAGTGTGTCTGAGGGTGTGTGTGTGTTCTCAGACTTATTACCGCCATTTCAAACATAATCCATAAATGTGTGAGTGAGTGTGTGGTAGGTCCAAAGTGTTCCAGGAAGAAGCGTGTAACTTTTTTGTGAGCGTGTGTTAATGAGACAGTACTAATTAAAATCAGATCAGCCTCGGAGTTATTTCCTATCTTTGACATTTCATCTTGTTTCACATTGATTAAATGTTAAAAAATAGCAACAACAAACAGAAACAGAGAGAGTGAACGCAAAGTCACTAAAACTAAACACCAAAAAGGAATACACACAAAACTGTGGCATCTCTGCCGTCCCGTGAAGCAACATAAAGTTAAATTCTACCCGCTCCTTTTCTCACACACTCCTCTGTGTTGCAAAGGTTGTGACGCCTCTTCTTGATTTTCCATCCTCTTTAAATCTGATTGTTGTCGACATTCAAGCTAAAAGGATTTTGCGTGCTGAGAAGTCCTCTGATTCCCAGATCTTGTCCTGTGTTTTGGGTCAAGGTTAATCGACATGGGGAAGTGAGGACAAATGTGAAAGAAATGTAGATTGGATCAAACTGGATCGCATGCTCAAAAAAATGAAAGACAAGACGCTGGGTTGGGCTCAACGAATGGTAAGATGATGGTATTCACCAGCTATTTTCTGTCTCATCACATGCCAGATCTTACATCAAAACCTCCATATTTTTTGATTAAAAAAAACTACATTTGTTTTTGCTCACTCTGGATAAGATTATCACCTCAAAGGGTTGACACCATTATTCATTCAGGTATGTCTGGAAAACACATCTGAAGAGGAAAGTCTGACATCATGTTGTTAATCTGGAGTAAGCTATGTAATTACCTGTGTTTACACTCATGTTGTGTCGCTTACTCACTGGGAGGAAAATGACTCCTCACACAGCCATAACAACATAAACTTTATACTCCACAACTGGACACCTTTAGTAAGACAATATGACCACATGTGCTGCAGATTCCTGAGGACATGCATCCATATGTTTCCCTGTCTGTCTGTGTTTGTGTATTTGTGCACTCATATGTGTATGTGGCTGCGTTTGTTCATCCTAATAACACTACAAAGACAGTTTAATAAAAGCCACATGTCTGTGTGAGTCAGTCTTGAATCACTCACAGCAAATATGGAAGAAATTCTAAATATGCCAAAGAGAGGATAAGAGCGATCGACGAGACAACACATGAGTGTGTGAAAGAAAAGAAAGGTACCAAACAGGTATAGAATCACAACTCTTTATCTTAAAGCACCTAACCAAACTAAACTGGAGGATTCAACTTTTTTTTAATTCTTTTACTTGGACAGTTCTATTTTACAAGATTATTTAACAGGCTTGGCATCAGTGTGCATTTCAAAGTATGCAGGCCAGTTCTGTGGAGTGATTTCATTGACTGCAAATGCAATGAACCTGGCAAACTGACACATGTCCAGTCTGTCTATAGTTGGCACGAGGCTCTGTGGTGTAAGAAACACACTCCAACACACTCATGACGGCAGGATCTGTGAGCGCCTTGTCAGCGAGGTGGCATTAAT
Source organism: Thalassoma bifasciatum (assembly GCA_008086565.1). Classification (NCBI taxonomy): domain Eukaryota; kingdom Metazoa; phylum Chordata; class Actinopteri; order Labriformes; family Labridae; genus Thalassoma; species Thalassoma bifasciatum. The sequence goes on along the minus strand of RPOG01000499.1, from coordinate 110,257 downwards.
GTGTTTATGCCTGTGTATACTTGTGTGTGTGAGTGTGTATAGACACGGTCATGCTCGTCAGCTTACAGCTCCTTGGAAGTGTGTCCAACACCTTGTAAAGAACAGACACTATGTCTGCGCTGAGAGAGAGAGGCGGATAGAAAACCGTCTTTGCTTCCTAAGTGGAGTCATAAAACTTTGACATGACTGACAGTTTGATCTCCAACAGTTGAAGTAATGGGTTTGATTTATTTCATTCTCCATTGACTGTAACTCAACAGCACACTTGCATTGTTTCTTGATGCAGAGATGTAACAAATCAAATTATCAGAAAGATGTCCAATTTCTTCTTCCAGCACTGTTAGGGTGGAAAGCTAAGATGTTTTTTTTTTCCTTTTGAGTTTTTCGGCTTTCCTCTGAAAGGAAGAGTACTGGGATAACTTTAGAGGGGGAGCGGTACACTTAACTCATTAGTTCTGTGTTAAAAATGTGAACAATAACATTCAATTGAATCATGGCTCATGGCACAGTAAGCTAAATTTGCCACTAGCTAGCTGAGGTCATTGTAAATCAGAAATTTAAAAGTTGAACCATATTGATGGTATGGTCGTTACCATTTGCTAGCTTATATGTCAGCATCTAGAGATTTAAAGGGTGACAAACACGAACACAAACTTCAATACCCCAACCAAATCTTAGCTAACATTGACGAGATTAAAAAAAATGTTATTGAGCTAAAATTACCATAAACAAGCGATACAAGAGATGGAATGATATACTTGCCTCATTTGGCAGGCAAGTGTTTACAATCAACCAACTCCAAGCTAACAGGCTAAAACAACCATACAGTTATACTTCTTTACAGTTTAAATATCGATCATCATTTTACATGCTTGTCATTTTGGAGATTTGTTTTTGCCAGGTTACATAGTTCATATACTAGATGGTTCATAGTTTAGTTACATGCCTTAGTTACATGTGTTTACACTGCATGAAATATCATTCTAATTAGTAACTGATGCTTAAATGAACCACATAGCACCTTAAAGTGCTACTAAACCCCTCTGGTTGGACAAATCTGGTGTGCATCAGCCCCTTAATCCTGTTACAAAACTGAAGGAGCTGAAGCTCTTGCAGCAGGGCAGCAGAGGAAACCTAGCCCTGAAGCAGCCTGTGACATCATCTCTGTGGTGACCACATGAAAGCGGCCACCAGGCAGTGGGTGGTGTGGACTTCAGTAGCGCTCGGCTCCACTTGACGCCCGTGGCCGTTTATTTAGCTCGACCTCTCACTGATTCTAACTGGTTCTGGCATTTATTTGCTCTCTCCCTCTCTGTCTCTCTCCCCCTCTTTCTCATTTTCTGTGTCCTAGACATCGCTCTGTCGCTTCCTTTAATGCCCCTCTGCAGCATGTGTCCCCCTTAGACATCCTCCCTCTCAGAATCAACAACGTGATTATCTGTTCTGGTTCCTGTTTCTGGCTATTACACGCTCTCCTTCCCTGTGTGTGTTTCACCGTTTTATTCTCTCCCTCCATTAGTGAGTATACTTCCATGGACTTTCTGAAATCTGGATGATCCGATTTCCGCAATGCAATGTAAACAAGAAATCTGATTTTGATAATCGAGGTGGGGGAATATAGAAACCAGATTTCTCCAGATGGATTTATCCTGTTTCAATGGAGCTTTCTGTTGACTGTCATGAGTAAACAGTGTCTAAGATGTCCTTGCATATATAAATTCCTTCTGCTAAAGGAATTGAAGACTACAATTCAGAAGATTCTTATTAGATGAAGATCCATTATCTGACATGCGACTTTGCTCAGAATCAGGCTGACAACAGAATCACTCTGTGAGTCTAAACGTGTTCATTTAAAAACAGGTTTTTTGCTGTTGGGAAAACCTTTGCTTATTGTTTGTTGTGACCAAAAATGCTCCAACCCCAGGCACAGAAAAAAACGCAACATCTTTTCATCCTGAAGCCCTCCATATCACCAGAAATGTTGAATAAGTAGGGGGATGTTTCCAATAGAAGGTTTCAATGACAAACATTATTACTGAGCTATCGCACGCAAAAGCACTCACTCCCTGTCTTTCTCACTGTCAGATTACTCGATGAATTTTCTTTCTGTCATCTTGACTTTTTCCTTTTCCTCCCTGCCGGTCTTTGTTTCTATTATGATCATTTAGTCTCCCTCCCTCTCACGGTATGCGTCTCTATCTCCACAGTTTATTTCTCTTTTGTCAGTGTTGGTAACTGCAGCCTGCTGTTTATTGATGCTCAGCAGTGGAGACAAACTTCTCTGCACATCAAACATCCTCCTGCCATAACTATTGTCTCCTGCTAGGACATGGAATTTGTTTTTCTTTCTCTCTTGCCCCTTTTGCTTTTTTCAGCAAACTACCTGAGGAACTGACCTTTCACTTTAACTTTAAGGACAGGACAGATGATAAATGATCTGAAATACTCCTCATTGACTTGCTATTTTTGTAGATCAAGGCCTCTGAGTTATGACACATAGAAGAGCCTACATGTGTATATTACTGCTTACTTTTGCTTTAGCACAGCTGCATCTTCTATCACTTGACGGAGCACTAAATTAGTGTCTTCAAGCAGACAAAGTGGGATCCAAAAGAAGGTTTTAATTAAATCCAAAGTATGACGAAGAATCCTGTGGTCATGGTTTAAACTGAATGACCTGACTTTAACTGAAAATAAAACCTGCTGTTGAATGAGGGGATCTTTTTGATGGGCTTTTATTTCTGTCATTCAGTTGTTCAGTGTTTCATTTTTCATCTCATCACCTACTACCATATCTGGAACACAAACTGTTGGTTGTATTTCTTGTGGTGTCAGCGCTCAAGTCCAACACTTGTTCTGATTTCCAGGACTTTTTTAAGCAACTGATGACTTTGACTTAGATCCAGACTAATGCAATGACTTACTTGTGCAAGTTTCCAGCTAAGGCCTGCATGTATACCTGCACATTCGCATGCTATCTCGTGCAGGAACAGTTCCAACCAGAATGCTGGAAGAGGTGCAAGGAGGTTTTTTTCCTACAGTGCACAATGCTTTGTGTGTATGAGAAACATCAAGGGAAATATGTGACAAACCCAAACATTTACAGAATCTAAATCATTAAAAGCATGTGTTTTCAATACATTCAAAAGGGTCACTTACTGTCGAGCCATGTTTATGCAGAGAATAGTCTTGTGTCATACATTAGTCCTCTATTTAAATCCTCACATGATGAGGGCTTGATTCAGATACAGGCTCAAAATCTGTTAGTGAGACTAGAATTTAAATCCACTGTTTTTGAGACTTGAACTGGACTGGATGTTTTGGTATCTAGTGGTAAATTGGCCCCACAATAAAAGCTCATTGTTGAAGGAAGCCAAGTGGTGGTCAGCGTTATTCTTCAAGTCCTACTCTTGTACGGTGTTTCAACCTATCGATATCAACTCTTGAAATTGAATAAAAGAACTATTGCCCCAAAGTTCATCATAAAAAATGCAGGATTCCCCAAACTTAGGGGCTTAGAGGCTTCAGTAACTGGGCAGGAGTAACCTGTGAATAACCTGTGATCTCTGTACGCGTGGAAGTCCTTTTGTTTTATACTAGAATCCAGTGGCCATATAAAGCAAAGCTACAAATTAGCGGGCAGGCCACTGGAGCTTTTTGATTGGAAGAGAAAACTATCACAGGCACGCTGACACACACACCAGGCCATTGGGTTAAACCACAGGCCTGACGCTGCACTTGTAAAAGTGACCAAAAGTCAGGATGACAAGTATGCAGAGAACAATGTGTGCAGCGAAGAGAACACTCTGCTCCTCTGAGTCTCTCTTTTTTCCAAATAATCACTTAACTCCCCCTGTCACCTGCATACTCTGCATTCAAAAACCAAATTCTGATATTTTAATTGACATTTATGTGAGCTGAACACATCAAAGAAGCCAGCAGAGTCTGTGCCACATATAAAACACAAAAACGAGGTCAAGATAAAGAAGAAAGTCGGGACAACAGGACTTTTCTCCTGGTTTCACATTTCTTTGTTTAAACACAAAAATGCACATTCCTGCTTCGCTTGTTAAGCACAAACAGAACAGCTAATAGCATGTTTCTCTCACACGCAAACACACCAGGTCTGCACGCATTTTCAGCTGTGAGAAGAATTCTAAACCCAAACAAGATAAACGGTTGTGTTTGCAACTTGATTTGAAGAAAATACACAAACCTTCATGGCTTTTTAGGATCTTTAATTATCTTTTTGGGACCTAAATCTCATGGTTTACCACTCAGTTATCTTTTCATTCATTCGCAGAATTACAAAATGAGCCCTTTTCCATTGTCGTATGCCTGTATTTGGATAGGTAGGGGTTAAGCCGTAAACGCATCTTGAATGCAATATGATTGATATAATCTGTGTTCCAATTAAAGCAATATGAAGATAACTTTTATGCTTTATCTAACAGAGAAAATGTTTTGTAGCTGTTAAGCTCAGTTTAACTTTTGCGTTTAAGATGAGGGTGGAGCTCAAAGTGTTACATAACATCAAGAGTCACGTTTGAGACAGACTCAGGGTTAATTGGGGTTTTCTATGTGTGTTTGTCTGTTAAAGGGGAGGGAAAGGATAGAGTCAGGCTCAAACAGGGAAACTGCACTGCCTTGTGTATTTGTGTGTGTGTGTGTGTGTGTGTGTGTGTGTGTGTGTGTGTGTGTGTGTGTGTGTGAGTGATGTATAAATACATCTGTACAGGTTTTTAAGTGGCTTTGCGGTGCTCTGTATTTAGTGGAAGACTGGATAAATCTCCTCTCTCCTCATTCATGTGGTGGACTCTTGCTCTCTCTCTCTCTCTCTCGTCCTCTGTCTCTCGCTCTCTGTCTCTCTCTATCTCTACTTCTGCTGAGTATGTCATTTCTGTTAGCTTTCCTTCTCCTCTCAGCCTATCCCAACTTCAGACTGCTTCTCTCTCTCTCTCTCTCTCTCTCTCTCTCACAGATACACCCACACAAATACATACACAAACACAAACAAACATACAGCAGTGGTTCATGCCACTGCAAGTAGATTTAAAGCAAGTTAAGCTTGTCTCCAGTTACGCTGCAACAGAGAAGGTCAATACCACCAAATCTCCCTACGCATCACTTCATGTGTGCCAGATATTTACATTTTTGGTTTAGGAACAAACTGTAAATGTATTTAAAGGAAATGTGAAGAGCATCCTTACGAAGTGGACTGCAGCTGGAAGACTCACGCAAACTATTGTAACGTATTTGTTTTGAAAGTGAAAGTTAATCAGATCCTCTATTTAACACTAAATTTCCCTGCTCAAGATAACTTTTTAATTGTACTAGGAAATTCATATACCAACAGTTATGTAGTGCTGTTGTTTGAAACGTGTCAGCAAATTTTGTGAGTTTGTATCATAATTTAGCAGTGCATTCAGCACAACTGTGTTTCAGCCTGTGCCCTATCACTCTCCCGTTTAGTTTTCTTCTGCTCTTCTGTCCCTTTTCTTTCTGAAAGTCAAGCTCTAGCTGTTAGTACCGGATACATCCAAGAAACCGATCTCTGCACAGATCTCTCTTCTCACTGCTAAACTTTGTCAGCATTGGTGTTGTCATAAAGACTTCAACTTGTTGTAAATCAAACAAGTTCAGTCTGGACTGATCAGGTTGCCAGGAATCACCATTTAACAATAATCTTTGTTGGCGCTGATAATCTCATTTTAAATTGGGGATTATGACCAGTCGTATATCTGAGCGTGAGACGTTTTCAAGATCACTAAGAAAGTCCTTGCAGTCCCTTTAAATGGACTGCTAAATGTAGAAGTAATAGCCCAATTATCATTATTATGATGAGCTAAAGAAAGGCTTCCAAATTTCAGTGCTGCAGGAATGAGCTGGATAGAGGACCAGCCTTTGTGAGTGAAGATGAAATCTACAAACGAAAAGTTGGCACAAACGAGTGACACTCTCTTGTTTTCAAAAAACCTTCCCACATGCATCTTTTTCCCTAGGAAGAACAGCCTCACATCCATCCATTCATCATCTTTTTAATCCTCTGGATTCTCAGCATAACTGACAAGCCTGCAAACAATATGCAGCCCAGCTCAGACACTAAATCTAAAATGCCAGTCTTCGCCTTGGTGGGCCTTTTATTGTTTGGAGTGTGTGTTCTAATGTTTCAGCTTCAATGTGGGTATGTTTTTTCGATGTTTTACTGCTGCATGTATCAGCTGATGTTTGTTATTCCTGCTGTTGACTCATCTGTAGTGGTGTATGATGATGTAAAAGCTTCCAGGTTTGAGGGGCAGTGGGTTGGGTTTTTTTATAGACAGTATGATACACCATAGTAACATGATGACAAACAAACAAATACATGCTGATTTGGCCAGTTTGAAGTTTTTTTTAATGACATGCCTGTTTAGGACGAATCTAAGCATGATTCTATCCTATAACATCCATGTCTCCTCCATTTATTCTTCCTTTCATTGAATGTTCATTTGTTGTGGTGTTACCAGGATAATCACCCAATTGGCAGACATTTTGACAAAACTGAAAATAATTTACAGCTATTAGTTTCCTAAAACACTTGAAACACAGTTGCAACATCTGGTAGAAGCTAACTTAAGCAAAAATATGTGTGTGTGACAGTAAGACGGATGAGGAGAGAAGGGAAAAGCGACAGAACTGGCTTGTGTTTGTTTGTGAGCCTCTGCAGAGCTCGGGTCGATGTGTATATCTGTTGTGTTTCTGTCATTCTGCGTATGCATGTGTGTGTGCCCGTAAGACACAAAGCGTGTTTGCTGGTCATTCATTTGCGTGGGACTGTGTGACTGTGATTACACCCAAGCAATAATAACAGTTTGAGATCATTTGTAACAATCAGACTTTTCTTAAACAGAATAAATCATGAGTTTGACACACACATATTCAAATGCAAAAGCTCACTAGCAGGCCAAAACACAGCTGACACTCTCGACACTTCGTTTCTGCTTGTGAGTGTGTGACACTGGCCAGTTTCAACCATGCGAGCTGTAGCCATAATAGTGGTCAACAATGAGAGCGCAGACCTCCCACAGAGAGAAAATATTACACACTTATACTCTTGAGTGGCTCTGAACTATTCCATTAACTTTAATTCATTTAATTTTTGAGAAAGTTATGCACAATGTTGTTACATGTTCAGCGTATTGAAAATCACAAGAACATAACCAAAAGTTTTATCAGTTTCTGATTTAATTCTTTATATCTGTTATCAGATAAACAGCACCCAAAGTCTGTCTTCAATTTCCTAACATCACCCAATTTTGATGACTGACAGTGTATCACATAATCCCTAACAAGTTTCAAGCTCTACAAATCTGCACGCCAGCTGGTGACCCTTAAAACTCATTTTCATGAGATTTTCTTTTAATGAAACACCCACTTTCAACTTAACCTACATGATTCAAATCCAAGGGTTTTGTATTTCTGTACAAAGCTGATTCTACAAACCATGTGTGAAGCAAATTACCTTAACAACCTTGTTGTTTTTCAATGGTGTGGTATATTCAGTCATTCAAGTCAACATACAACAATGTTGGGACTATATGATTCTGAAAAACTCATTATATTCAATGAATAAGGTTAGTTTAATACTGACACTTGACTGTTACTAATATCCACAGTGTCTATGCTCATATTTGTATCTCCAGCTATCCCTATTTTCCCTCACATTGCCACTTATGGACACGAACTGAAAATAAAAAGGTTCAGGATTAGGAATTACTTTGTTGACAACATTAACAGATACTCAAAGAAAGTAATGGGAGAAGCTAACCACACAGTTCTGTTTTGTGTTTGTTTGAATTGTTCGAAACACAGGATGTGGCACTTATGCTAATGCTTATAAGAAGATTTATTTCAGTTTTTCACATTTTCTTTGTGTTATTCCGCCAGATAAAAGCAGATATGAAGCATACAAAACATCTCAAAACAGAAAAGAAAATCACCATCAGGGGAAGTGGGAGTGCTGCTAACTTAGGAAAAATAAAAGTAGGCACTATTCCACAATTGAAGGTTGTGGGCACTGTCAGCTCAATAAAAGCTGTTCGTGAACACAGGCTCTAAATGTTGGCTTTGAGGTGCACAATTGTCCGTTGTAAACAAATGTCCTTGAGATATCAGACTGTGTTAGGACACATTGGTTTTCTGCAGTTTCCCAGGACTTTGCAGCAGAAAAGGAGTCCAATAAAGAATTCCCAGCCATGTGGAAGTCCTGTGTAATATATAACCGCAACCGGCACCCACAGACGTACACAGAGAGGTTTCAGCACTTTTGGCCCCACACTGAGCTGCAGCTTAAATTTATTCTGACTGTGGGTCCACATGTCAACTAACAGTAAATAACCTGGAAACACCATTTCCAAGAATTCATGAGAGGGCTGAGGACAGACAGGGTTTGATGACATCATCATAAGTCTACAACAGTTAAACTGTCGGTCAGGTTTCAACTCCTGCAACACCCGGAGCGACCAGGGATACGTTTCAGCCAGATTTACTTACACTGCATTTTTTTCAGTTTTCTACAGGCATCATCACTGATTTCTGTCTACTGTGGAGAAAATAAATGTTTAAAATGGTCTGAAGTTCCACCATGAAAAGTGAAACAGGGATGTGAAACTGAAAACTTTGTTGAGGAAGGAATCTGTTCGTTCCATCAGTGTATACACATGTATGTAATTACAGGGGCACCGTATTTGTTTAGTGGTTTGACTTTTGTCAGTGATGGAGCAGAATGTATACATGACTCCATTGTGCTTTCATTACTGAAACCCACCCTGCCAACAAATGCACATACAATTACACACACAACAAATATGTTGCCGCTTTTTGATGCATCCTCAAAAAAAAGCAACTCCAAACTGAGAAAGATTATTAGTACAGCCTGCCTGAGTGAACAAACAAAGCAGTCAACAATAAATGAAAGCTTCTATTATCTTCACCTGCATATTCACCTTCTCCTCTCACTTCTCCTGTCCTCACCTGTCACCTTAGTTTCATGCTCACATCCTCCCCATTCAGCTTCCTTCTCTTACTTCTCCTTCTCCTCTTCATCTAGCTTTCCAGGGAACCCAGTCTGTTTCTGATTAGCGTTCTCATGTAAACCTAAATTGTGATTAAACAAACACTGTTTGAGTGCATTTGGCTTGGTTTCAAGATTTTTTTTCCACTCTCTCTTAAATGCATGTACACACACACAAACACACACACAAGCCACACCAGCCATGACATGTATTTAAGAGGACATTTACAAACGAATGCATGATATATACAAACATTTAAGCATATATGCAGACGGAAGCAGAGACGCAATTTAGTAAACTATGTGTACACATTTAGCATCAATAAGATAACTGCATAGCATATATTCATACACATATGTACCCTAATCACACCTGTAAAGACATGCAGCCTGAATTATAATCATGTACATAGACATACGGATATACAGCGTCTTGTATCTGTTCATATAAACATTCCAGGGCTAATGTCAATGAGTTTTAGCTCTGTTTGCTAGCAACTCCACAGCTACCTCCCCCATCCTGCTCACCTAATTTTAGAGGTTAAATCACTACCACATGCAGCCTCTGTACAGTTTCAGTGTTGGCATATAAAAATACTTTGTTATAGCAAAAAGAAATTCTACAAGCTCCTAACCTCCCACAAACATTTCATAGGTCCTGGCCCTGCGGCAAGCTAGCTAGCTCACTAGCTGCCAAAGTAGGCAGCTGAAAGGGAAAGGTGTTGTTGCCCTGAACTTTAAGACCTCCTGGCTGGTGAGTTTGGCACTTTGGATTGTTTTATTCACTCTTGCTACATAGAATGACATATTAGCCTACACTCAGAAAAACAGACAAACTTCCTAACTTTTGGCCTTTTGACAGCTCCAACAGAAGTTATAAACTGAACTTTTGCAAATTTTGAACTGCAAGAGTATATGACGCGCATTCACTTGCACATTCAGATGAAATACATAACCCTGGAGACAGATGCAAAACTTAACTTGGAGAGTAAACAAAGACATTTTAAAGTTTAGAAAAAGACAGCAAGATCACTTAACTTTTATTTTCCTGCAGGTAAAAAGGCAACCTTTTCCCCAGGTTCCTACTTTGTGCTCATCTCAGATAACAGAAGGACTGATTTTAGCCTAATCTCAAAAAGAAGCAAGAAAATAACTGCTTAAACTTACACGTACTGATCTTTTCTCATGCACTACTGTCACTATGGTAACATACATACCTGAGAGTGTGTCTGCATACCATCAGATAAAAACAGACCTTGCGTTTATTCTACAAAACTCAGACAAGTGCACAAGAAATAAGTTTTCTAGAGCCTTATACACTCAGTGTACAAACTACAATGGGTAGGAAATAAATCTGTATCAATACAACAAGCTGCATTCTCAAAAATATTAGAACAATAATAGCAAGATGTTTGTGCCCTCTCAGTTACAAGATCTAATACAATAATTATTTTAATTTTACTCCCATTGGGAACTAACCGTTATTTGAAAATGGTTAAAATCAAGTCTAAACCTTACACAGTTTGAGCATTTGTGCAAATGTCCAACCGTAAAGATTTCAATGTCTTCCTGCTGATGCTCATGACTCTGTTTCTGTATTTTTTATACATATATTTTTTTCCCTCGAAGGCTCAGATCTGCATTTCAAATGCTTATAAAAACAGTACTGGGTTTTTCTTTTGTTTTCCCCCAGGAAAAAAAGTAATATGGCCGTACCCCCATGCAATGCAAAGTCAACATAGAGCAATGAACTGTTTTCTCTTCCAGCATGGGTGTAGAAACTAAAATAATCATATTATTTTTAAGGCAGTATTTTAAGAGATGTATGAAGGAATGCATGAGGCTTTTCGAATAAAACTTTTTTTGACTGCTCCAAACCTCTAAGAGTATCTAGATATTATTCATCCTCCTTATTTTTTTCTCTCCCTTGCTCTCTCTCTTCTCTTTTCTCCTCTGCTTGGTTTTTGGTATCTCTGCAGCGTGTATTTATCTAAATGTGTCACACTGCTGACTGGGCTGTAGGAAAACGCACACACAAAAGCACACAAGCCACTAAAAGCAGCTATATTTTTCAAGAAATCCCAGTCAGTTTCACTGTGAAAAAGAAATCAGTCTCCCCTCCAAACAAGTGTAAATCTCAGTACAGGCCTTGTGGTGCAGCTGCACTGTGGAGCCTATAGACCTCCTTTTGTAGTTTCATGCCAGCACTGTTATTTCTGACTGACTGGCATGTTTTCCAATGTTTAGGGTGTTGTTCTGCCAGATATGCAAAGGTAATTGATAAACATGTTGGAAACACAAACAAAGTAAATATCAGTGTATGAGCCCTGCGGTGCAGCATGAAACCTATGGGCCTCCTTGTGTGGCTTGATGCCAAAACACTGCAATCACCAGCAAGTAAGCAGAAACCTGCCTACAGTTCACTGCTGTCCATAAGCCCTGTAGTGCAGCTGCCTGTCTGTTCCTAAAATGCTTGTGGTGCAGCTGCATACCAAGGTTTGCACTTGTGACTCATGTTTAATAATTAGGGAGCTCAATCGTGGGCGTGTGGTTTAGCATAAAGTCTGCCCTGACCAACACACATATATGGGCACACAAACACACACACACACACACACACACACACACACACACACATACTTGCAGTGACTCTACATCCAGCGCCCATGGTGTTAAAACAGTGTGAGTGATGGCGTGACAGACTCTCTTCTGTGTGTGTGTGTGCGTCTGTGTATGTGGGTATTATTTGTTTCTCACCAGCACCCAGTGGCGTGAAAACCAAACAAAGGCCCGGGAGCCTAGTGACAAGAAAACAAACCTACAGTTCCTGACAGCAATACAAACATTAAAAGCTGCTTGTTGTGTGTGTGTGTGTGGGAGTGCATTACAAAAATAAAAATAAAAAGGAAAAAGGGGGAGAAATGACAGAAAGAGAGAAGGAAAGTCAATGAGTAAACTGGTCCATCAGGCATGAGTTCAGGTGGTTTATGATCACCCCCAACTGTCTAACTGTTGCCACCAATCCCAGCTGAGGCCCCTGCCTGCAGCAGCCAATCACAGGACACGAGGGGTCCACCCTCTTCCTGAAACACTAACCGTTACATTCCAGCAGGTAAACTATGGCAGTCGCCTCTAAATGGACAATTAGCCAAGATTAAAGGCAACCTCCTCATCTTTCCCCATTAACTCAATTAGGAGGAAAAGACATCTCGAATGACCCCCCACTCCCCTCAACCTTCACTTTCCCTCTCGTTCTTTCGCTGTCTCTCTTTTTCTCTGTCTAGCATCTAATTTTCATTTATAGTAACAGACCATGATGACGTGTATATTTTCACATGTGCAAGCTTCAGTGATGCATCTGGAGGTTAAGTGCCTTGCTCATGGGCCCAAGCTAAAAGATGATAAAGAGTATGTCTCATTACAGTCAAATCACAAGTGCAGGGAATTTAGATTGGCGACCTGCCAGATCTTTCCCTCTACATTTCATTTCTTGCATTTCTTACTCCTGTTTTATCTACTTTGCCCTCATCCTTTTTTTTTTTTTTTTTTGCTTGACATCTTTGGTATGTATCTCAGGCTTTATCTCTGCCTGGCCTGCAGTAAGTGAGCATGTAGGGATTATACATCACTTTCAAGGACACTCTGACTGGATTAAATCCTTCACAAGCATCCCTCTGGACAGGGACTCACTTTTCGTTCCATTAAGCCTCCAAAAAAAAAGTTAGGCTGAATGTTGGGCTGCTGCAGTGATAAAAAACTGGAAGTAGAGAACAACATAGAAGAAAAACAGTAAATAGTTTAGCTTGCAAGATTATTTGTTGCCCTGTTGGTTTTTGCTTCATTTGTTCTAAAATATTTTCAAAAATATCTTTAATAAAAGCACGGATTCAAACACAAGCACATGAATATAACTTAACAATGTCCTTGCTGTAAAAATAGAAACCGTTAGTTGTTATAATCTAATTTGCATCACATTGTTGTAAATACTTAAAAACACTAAAAACTTAATTTTGAAATTTAAAACTTTGTGTTCTCACTACTTTGGCATAGACTGGTCCATTGGAATGAACATCTTTGAGGAACTCTTTTAACGCCCAATGTAACTATATTTTCATTGTGTTGTGGGGTTTGCAGTTGAGTTGTTACATTTACATTCACGTTGCAGCTGCTGTACTGTGCTGTGGCACTTGTATTTGTGTCAGTCTGTTTGCATTTGTGTTGCAGCTTTTGCAAATTGTTTGACATCTACTGGCCACCATACTTTTGCCTTTTACAGGCAGCAATGTCGTCGGTTGTCTACTGTATATTCAACATAACTGCTGTACTAAGGAAAGTAACATTTTGTTGTCTTAATGTGCAGAAATGTGAGTTGTTTACAACATTTTGCTTGTCTTATATTTAGTTTTAAGTTGCCCATTCACAAAACACACCCAGATGATGTATCTATCAGCACTGTCAGAGAGTCGTTACATTTTGAAACAAATTATCTCCTTTGTTATGCAATACTCAGCTTCAGATGTTCTGTTGGAACTCCAATGTTGAAGGATAAGAGGAAATATCTCACCAGTCTGACATTACTCTCGTTTTTCTTCTTCACCTCTCCCCTCTGCTCTCATGCAAACCAATCAGCTGCAACCTGAGCTGCTTTAATGGGGGGATGATGCTGCTTCACGAGTATCCCCGGCAGTAAACCACGCGCTGGGGGCCCTGCACGCAACACACACTCACTCAGGCGCACATAAAAGCACGTGTGCATACACACACACTCAAACTAGCAGAGCAGAAAGCAAAGATAACAGGATGAGGCTCAGTTCGGGTCAGTGTTATTAGACAGGAGACTCACAGCCATCGAGTCACTTAGCAGAGTAAACCTGGCTCATACACTATAACCAGTGCTGATACACACAAGCATTCAACCCTCAGTTTCCATCAGAGCTATTGTGATTGTTTCTTTTCAAAACCAGAAATTCAGCAGTTACAGTATATCTTTCTCTGAGTTTGATCTGTGTGTGTATGTGTGTGTGTGTTTAAGTGTGTGATAGTGTGTGTCTCTGCAACCACAGTCTCTGCAAACTGTGGGGGGAACCCACCACAGACTGCACACACTGAAACCCACAGACTCCAGTCCACCATCCATCTATATCACCATCACTATCTTTGTTTTCTCTCCGACTTCCCCCCTACCGAGTACCTTCAGGGTCATAGACTTCCCATCTACCCTCAGACCCTCGCCCTCCATCCATCCATCCCTCTATGTCCTTCCCATGACCGCCTTTAGACCTATCCGTCTTTGTCAAACACTTACCGCTCAATTAGAACTCTTTCCAATAAGAATCGGAGCCAAAATCTTTGATTCCTCTACCCACTACGTTCTTCTCAGCAGGATCCAAGCCTCTGGTAGGGAAATATTATCATTCTGATACCTCTCACTCTTACCTTCCAAACTCCCAAACATCAAAACCCATCAACCCCTGCCTGCTTTTCCCCCTTAATGCTGGTCCAGATCCTCGCCTCTCCTGCCTTCTCCAAACCTCAAACCACAAGGCTTTAATAGGGGGGTTAAGAGGTAATTCCTATCACACTGCCATCATTTAATACCTAACCAAGGCTGACAGGGAGGAAGGTTACAAACCTCGAACTAGAAAGCCACCAGCAAACCCCCCCTGCCTCCGAACCCCTTACTCTCCTGCTGGTATGCTGTCTTTATTCCCCATTCTCCTGTTCAAACATCTGCTCTTTTACGACCTCCATTTCTTTACTCTTCTCGCTTCAACCCCTCTTGTCACCATACCTTGCTTCTTACAACACCGCCGATTTTGAAACTTGCAGAAAACACATCATGAAAGGTAATTTATGAAAACACAATGCATCAGGGGATTAAAAAAAGTGGCAAAAATGGAAAATAAAAGTGAAAAAGACAGAAAAAATGGCAGGAGGAAACTCCAGACACTGTAATTTAGATTGTGCTGATGGCAAAGGAGGGATATAAAGAACATGAGATTTATAATGTTAAGTTTGGAACATGTTCACCCTTTCCACTTGCTTACCGAGTGGACTGAGAGCTCTATGGGGATCCATTATCAACCGGCGATAAATACGAGCTATCGAGAACAATTAGGGGTTTTATAGAAGAGTGAGCCAAGCTGAGGAGGAAATCATCTGTCACTCATGAGGAGAAAGGGTTTGGAGTGTGTGTGTGTTTGTACATGTTTGTATCCATCACTGTGTGTGTCCCTGATGTTCTCACGAGGGGGCTTCATCTGTGTGTGATCCTGGAAGCCACAGTTGACGTAAATGACAATCTGCTCTCAGCCATAACAGTCTGTGTTGCTGTCTTCAGCAATACATCACACTTCACCGCAGATATATGAAACACACCATCAGTCTGTCACGAGGTTTAGATGGAGGTTTCACAGTGGGCACCCTGCTGTGAAAGATTTTATCTTCTGTATGTCTGCTGCCAAGAGAAGATATAATATTAAGAGAGCTTCGGGAAACATGAGGAAATTTATTTTCATCATCATAAACCACCATTACTGGTACAATTACTACTGCATTTGTTGTTTCAATCCATTTTGGGTCCCTGAGTCTGTTCAAATNACGAGCTATCGAGAACAATTAGGGGTTTTATAGAAGAGTGAGCCAAGCTGAGGAGGAAATCATCTGTCACTCATGAGGAGAAAGGGTTTGGAGTGTGTGTGTGTTTGTACATGTTTGTATCCATCACTGTGTGTGTCCCTGATGTTCTCACGAGGGGGCTTCATCTGTGTGTGATCCTGGAAGCCACAGTTGACGTAAATGACAATCTGCTCTCAGCCATAACAGTCTGTGTTGCTGTCTTCAGCAATACATCACACTTCACCGCAGATATATGAAACACACCATCAGTCTGTCACGAGGTTTAGATGGAGGTTTCACAGTGGGCACCCTGCTGTGAAAGATTTTATCTTCTGTATGTCTGCTGCCAAGAGAAGATATAATATTAAGAGAGCTTCGGGAAACATGAGGAAATTTATTTTCATCATCATAAACCACCATTACTGGTACAATTACTACTGCATTTGTTGTTTCAATCCATTTTGGGTCCCTGAGTCTGTTCAAATCTTAAAAAAGAACTTTTAAGAGAAACGTTTACAACCAAAACTATAAAGGTTGCAATGATTGTCTCAAGATCATATTGTCTCTGTGTATTGTGTGGTCTGCAGCAGAATCCTTGCCAATGACACGTTTGTGTCCCTGAGGTTCAGTTCTCTGATACAGAGCCAAAAATGTGGTTTCATTTATGGACTTGTTTCATTGATTTCAAATGTTTCAAATTGATTTTTGTAATTTTTTATGCTTTTATTCCACAGTGGGCAGGAACACGAGGAGAGAGGGTGAAGATGTCAGCTCTGAACAATGTATTGATAATTTTCATGGTTCTTTTGGCTGCAACACTGTCCAATAAGAACTACTTATATCTTCTTTTAATGACGCTACATTTTTAGTGAAACATTTAGATTTGTAAATTCTATGTCCGGTAATGACCTGTTAGGTTTTAGTGTGGGGAGGAGAAGCTTTGGTGGCAATGGCTGCACACTGAATCCCTCGATACTCAATTGTAAAACTGAAACATACTGTGAGATAGCAAGTTTGTAAAGAACCTTAAAATGCTGTCAAGTAAACAACTTTGACTTAACAGTTGCTGAAATAAAAATGATTATCCAAAGCTTTAACTATTCAAAATTGAAATAAACTGATCGTTTAATGAGATGTTCACGCAGAAAAATGAAACTGTACGAAGCATTTTTTCTGAAGTATTTCTTGTAAAATTGTAATTGTAATTGCAATCTAATTGTAAAATAATGGTTAGAGTAACTGATTACTAAGATGATCATTAGATGCAGCTCTACTTGCATTGCACCTCACCTTAAAGCAAGTACGCTTCTGTGTCTCACAGGAATTTCACCTTTTTTAACTTTTAGTTTTGTATTTTTCACCTTCCAGTGACCTCCTGCTTTTGAAAATTTAAAGACAGAAGAGTTCATGTTTTTCAGAAAACAAGAGATTCAGAAGCTTCCGAGAAATTCACAGAGAGACATAAAGAGAGATATAAAGTCCCAGCTCCAGTATTCCCAATCCTCACACCTCGTAACACACACAGACACATGAACAAATGAACACATGAACACATGAAACCTGACACTGTGAGTTAACTTGGCTCCACACACATACACAGACCCGTGCATAATAATGTGAGCTTAAAAGTGCACGCAATAATAACTGCTGAGACACACTCAAAAGCGCGAGTAAAACACACTTGCTCATAGACTACACTCACACCAGGGGCACTCCGAGCTTTACTTGAAGGCAGCCCAACACAAACAGCTATAAAGTTTAGAAGGTGTTTCAACCTTCAACCTGAGCTGACAGAGACTCTGTGGGGAGAAGACAAATAGAGAACCTGAGCGCAGACAGAGAGCGCACAGGGGAGGAAAAGGAGACAGGGTGGGTGCACTGATGGGACTCAAACGCACACAAAGGCTAAAAGAAAGAGTGAGTGTGTGTCTGGGAATGTGGGGTGAAATAAAAAGAGAAAAGGGGAAAGTGGGAGGTTTTTCTTCATCAGTTTGACCTGCACTTACACTCAACACTCTGGGAAAAACGACATATTCAGGAATAAGAATAAATGCATATAGGTCCAAGCAAAACATTCACTCCAGGAACACTTTCAGCTTCAAAAACGCGCACACATACACACCTGACACTCTTTTCCACCTCTCAACAGGAGCACAGAGCAGCGCTGTGTCACCTGGCGTAGGACTTGAACCTTCAACTTTGGTAAAAAGTTCTGACATCGCACCAGGGCTGTGTTTTCAAAGGGATCATGTATCACATCAAAAGAGAATGAAAGGAGGCAAAGAGGGAGCAACTGAGGATGGGTCAGCAAAAGATGAGGAGGAGGAGGAAGAGGAGGAAAAGGACAGGAAGAGGGAGGGAAGGAAAAACAAAAAGAGGTGTACTCACAGTCGTCCTAGCTTGGGGTTGGACTGGAAGAGAAGCTCTGGGAGGAACTGGAGTTTGTTTCTGTTCAGACGACTGTGGAGCAAAGAAGCAGAGGAAAACAGGAAATTTAGTTCTAGAGAAATTACTGTGCTATTGATTTTGTTGAAAACGCCACGTGAAATATCAGCATGCACACAAAAGGTCAGAAATATAATAAATGAGTCAGATTCAAGTTGACTCACATTCAGGTTGACTCAACTATCACCAACCAGGAGAGTGCATCACCTTACAGGTCAGAGGGTTTACAGGTTAAAGGTCAGACTCATGGGAAAGTCTGTCTGGTTTCCTCCAGTAATGACCTTGAGGTTATCAAGCTGTATTTTATGTGTGTGTGTGTGTGTGTGTTTGTGTGTGTGTGTGTNCACTGGAATACTGGCTCCAACAGGTTGACGTGTGTGTCAAGTCTGTGCCAAGTGTGTTTTTGTGTGAGTGTGTTCAGTGGGAAGGTGCGGTTGGCTGCTGCAGAGATAGATGAGGACAGTGTGACTGCAGGGAGTGAAAGTATTATCAAGCTACCAAAGCATTGGACTGAGAAACGAGGCGTGGAGGGGAAAAGGAGGGTGGGGGGTCAGGAGGGTCAGAGAGTAGAATCTGTGCTGGAGAAGACACAGGCACTAACCTTTTCACCCTGCTGATAATGATAATAAGACCCTGACTTTCACTCTGGTGTGCCCCGATGGAAAGAGAGCTGCAGTCCAACAAGAGATTTCCTCCATTTGAAATAATTGACCCCTGCTCCGAGAGAATAACTGCTGGTACCAGAGTGAAGCACATGATCGGCTACGATTACACTCATGAGTCACTTTCAGACTTCAGCTCACAAATTTACTCTGGATTTGAAAAAGATGAATCCTTTGTGTACTTCTCAAGAAATAATGACGAGTTTATTTTGAAACAACACCAGACCACAAGTTGACGGGCACTATATATCCAGAATTTGGAAAAGTATCTCTAAAAGTCATAATAAGGTCCAGTAGAAATGGTGTGGGGACTTCAGAAAACTGATCTCACAGTGCAAGAAACTTAAAATACACACATTTGTCGCAAAAGCTTCTCTTCTCTGTGCCATAAATTATTTTGCTGTTCCTTCAACTCTTTACCTTGTTTTCAGTCTTTGGATCTCCAGCTATTCTTGCATGCAACATACCATAATTTCTTGTGTGCTTGGTTAAATTTTGTTTGCTGGCAATTCAGATTTATTCAGCAACTCATCAGACATTTAAATTGTTGCCACTGGATTGCAATTGAACAACATGGTTTGGCTGTAGATTTAACCTTATGTCATAGGAGTCTTGCTAACATAATCAATAAGCTCAAATGTGTCAGTTTATAAGTTTGAATATCTTAAACTACTTCCTGAATAGATGTGGGTTTCAACCCCCATTCCTATGTGTAACCATTACTTACAGGTTACATGCACACAGGACTTTTAACACCATTGGTGTGGTCAATGTTATCTTGGTCAGCCATGGTCTGGCTTATAAAAGCTCACTGTTTTAGTTTCTAGATCTTAAAAATGTTTATCTAGTTGAACAAGAAAACAGCTTTATTACCTTTAGATAAGACAAGATAATATGTTTCAAGGGGAAAAACAGCCCTTTTAAGTTGGGTGCATGGCTTCTTCAGGCTTGCGTAAATAAAGCGTTACGTTTTTACCATTTTATAGCACGATGCTTAAAAGTTTTATGATCCTTGTATCAAGATGGTAAAACAATGACAACCATCTTCATGACTTAGATATTTAATTTTCTGACAAACATGACTCTCCTCTCTTTAGGTCATGACTACATGAGCTCCATGTTTTTCACATTGTGACGCCATAAATCTCACAGACTCAGCACCAAGACCTCTCGCCCCTGACCTTTCACCCTGACAGGCAGAACATCAGAGAAGCTGTCAGCTAAGCATTTTAAAAAGCATTTCACTATCAGGGAAGTAAAAACTTCAGGGGCCTCTTCGCTCTTGTCCCAACAGCTGAGCTTTTCTTCTTGATATGCTCGGCCAAAGCAGAGAAAACACACGTCATCAGAACAAAATGTGATGTGAAAATATGGTCTGCTTTTCAAAAAGACCTAGATCAATGAAATGCTTCTCAGCCCTGACCTCTGACTCCTCCTGACACACTGCATTAAAAGCCTTTTAACACCAAAGCAACCCATCACTTTTCACTTTCTCTATCAGACGTGTGATCTCCATTAAGAAAGATACACATGTTGCTGCCACTCAGAAACTCTGATAAGTGTCCTGCCACATGACCTTTCAGTTACTGGCATCATGACTCTGTGGAGGGACATTTGAAGTATTTTACCATGCCTTAATTTCTTAAAAACAAGTTGCAACCTGAACGGACTCATCCCTGAACTATTTCTCAGCTCCTGCTCAAGCCACCAACATAAATTCAACACTGTGGAGACAGCCGAATTGCTAAAAATGCTGATCTCAATTTCTGCATGCTGTGTTGACTTATCTGAAACAAACAGGAGAAAACAAGAGAAGTCCTGCTAGATAAAATATATCAAAGAAAATAGCTGTAGTGGAAGCAGTATGTAGCTGAAACACGGCGACATGTCTTCTTTCAAAGCTTCATCTCACCAACACAGAGGCACAAACCTTCAGGTGTGTGTGTGGGAAGTGTCATGCAGAGCACTGACACCTTTATTTTGTTGACTAGAGCCTTGGTGTGAGCCCACAGACACCAAAACACACACTCACACACACACAGAGACACACTCACACATACACACACACTCTGGACCAAGCAGTTTTTGTGAGAAATTCCACTGTTGTGTGTTAAGTGGATCGACTGTGGTGTCATCCAGGTACACTCCTCCCATGCATTACAAAGTGGAAAGCTTTTTGTAAGTGCATCTGCAAATGGTGCATTAAAATTTGAGAGTTATTTCCTCCTTTCTTGATTTGCATGGGAAGTTTAATGTGGTTATGATACAAACAACAAAATCTGCACCTGACAAGTTGTTTTATATAATTATAAGTATTTACATCTTCGCATTCGCATCATGGTGTCTTCTCTGGACATGCATGTGCACATTTTTGTTTGCTTCTAAGAGTGCATTTTTATAGCCAGATGCAATTTTTGCATCTCCAACTACTTCATCAGCTTTCTACATCACAGAGCAGAGTTTTTCTTATTGCTTGCACACAGAAAGTAAGGTAGCAGTTTAAAAAGCTGAACTTACAGTCTCTCCAGAAGTCTGAGGTCTTGGAAGGCTCCTCTCTCGACGACAGTGATCTGGTTGTCCTCCAGGTGACTGCAAAGATCGGTATGAAGACAGAGAGAAAAACAATAACTGTTTACTCAAGAAAGACAGTTCAAAGACAATTCCAGTAGACATATTTACTGTACAAGGGAGACCAAGAAGATATTAGTGAATATAAGGGAAAACTTTGTAGTTAGGAACATATTCTGCAGCCAAACTGACCTAAAGGATAAAATTCAAAGAAACAGGAGATAGCTCTTAATATCTGGACAGAAGTGCTTCAGTCGCTTGCCAAAGAGAAATTGAGAGATTTTAAACACCAAAAAAAACGCAATTGCATAAACAAGCAATCAGTGCATCGGAAAAACGACGTGGCTTACAGCAAAGGTTTTAAGAGTTTAGGACACGCAACTTTTCAAAAATGTCACAACCTTGTGAGCCAAAACAAACACTTAACAACCCATCCCTCTTTCACCCCTCAGAGGATACCTTATTCATTGTCTGCCTGTGTGTGCATGTGTGTGTGTGTGTGTTCATGTTTGGGGTGATCTAAAGTTTTCCAGATGGGACAGAGAAAGGAAGAAAGAGAACGTATTCACTGATATGGGTGTTTATATTTTCTGTCTGAGGATGTTAAGACTGACATCTCTGAAAACAGAGGAGACTTGAGGAATAAAGATGCTGATTTAAAAGTAAGTGGAGGAGAGAGATGATGAAGACAAAAATGAAAGAATGGAAGGAGAGGAGACAAAGATCAGTGATTAAGGGACGTAGAGGCCAAGATTGCAATGAGAGGGAAATTGACAAAGAAAGATTGGAAAGGTTATATCATTGTAGAGGATATCTGGCACAGTGTTTAAGACTTTGAATTGTTTTGGCTTGACCTTCCTTGAAATGTTCTTTTAGGGAAAATGCTTAGACATACAGCTGTTTTACAGCCTCTAATGCATAGACTGTCATACTGGCTCTTTACAATAACATACATTAAGATTCAGGAATGTCTTGAATTAAGACCGAAACACATATTTGGCTCAAATATACATGATCAATATTATGGACGTAGACATATAAGACAGGACCACAGTCTTTGTAATACTCTATGTGTGATGAAGCCTACAGATGATAGTCACTGGTAAAAAAAATGTGTAATTTTGGACAACCAAACAATCAAACACAAAATTCCTTACTTTTGTACTAGGTTTAGAAGGCTTCTTGCAGTATATGATCATGTGTTTCTCTCATGATTTGTTCTTCTCACAGTCAAGAAAATAATTTTGTGTGCATGACTCCAAAAGGGTAGATATCCTCGAAAGTCATTTTGGCTGAAAATTGCTTTGAAAATTTTGAAAAATATCATCTGTATACATCCTGCCAGCTTTAATGTTATGACTGTTAAAATAAATGTCTGAATTCTTAGCAAGAAAAGACAAACACACACTGACAGGTGCAAATACAACCTACACAGAGGATGCATAGAAGGCACATGCAGAGCTAATGTGTTATGTCAGATATGTGTGTAAACATACAGAGAGTAAATAGAAGTACAGTCTTTCACTGGTAGCAAACGCACCCTAACACACATGTTAACATATCCAGAGTCTCAACTCCAGCACATCAGTCACCATGTACAGAGCAGACAGCATTAATGCAGTATGTTTACTCCAGGTCAGGCTGCTTTTTCTCAGTCTTAACTCTCAAACTCTGGGGTAAGCAAAATCAAGGCATAACTCTGAATAACTATCAGAGTTTACTTGTCCAAATGAGGGATTTACCGCATGCTGATTTATTGTATGAAGTATGGAAAGGCGAGGGATCCAAAGCCAAACACATGGTGTGTGGAGTCGATGCTGGCACGTAGTTCAGATGAGGTATTGTTTTAGTGTTGGTCTGTATCAGGCAGAGAGATGGGAGGAAAAAAGGGGGAAAACATGCATTCACTTTACGTGTGGGGCCTGGTGTCTGTAATAATGCTTCATTCAACAATATAAGAGCATTTAAGCAACCATTATGAAACGCACAATGATGTCACACCACCTTATGGCACACATGAAGCACTTGGCCTCTGCAGGCAACAAGGAAATACTTCAGGGATATTAACTTCACTAGCTGTTGACGCACAATGGGTGAAAGCACAGTAACTTTCCTCAGCCAAATGTTCAATATCAAGCATGAGTTTTCACCTACGTCCAAATTTGTTTGGAATTACTCAATTTCGCTGCAATCTGGAAGAAATCTGGTGATGTAGGGCTGCCAAAGATATTAGGGTAAGTGTTGTGCATGCAGTGAGCATGCAGAGACAGGCTCAGTGTGTGATTACAGCAAGATGATCTGACCGCTCAGATTAGGGAATATTCAGACTGCTGGGCTGGGTTTTATGGTTTTGGATGGATATAAAACTGGGTTAAATATGTATTTGTGTTTAATAAGGCAGTCTGATGGAGAAGAACACTAAGGTTAACAACTGCTACATCAATTTTTTTAAATATTTTGCACTCCTAAAACATCAAAAAAGCAACAAAAATGGCTTGGATTAGAAAAATTAAAAGATACAGTAATTAAAGTGGATTGGAGGCCTGACAGGGTAAGTAAGACTGATGAAAGGGAGGATGCATGTCTTGTTTTACCCTCGAGGTGTTCCTCCAATTTACCCTCCCATCCCCTGTACATTAAATTGCTTATTATCCACTTAAAAAATCAGAAAAGTGAGACAAATTTTAAATTATAAAAGATTGTATTGATCTAATTTCTTTGTTTTCCTTGCACTAAAAATAGTCTGTTAAGCTCATGTAGCACCGCACATGATTGAGTTTTCTGCTTTTTAACTGTAAGACTCTGCAACCTCTTCTTCTCCTTGAGGAAGCTGTTACACCGGCAGTCAGTGCTCAAGCACACTTCGACCTCAAAGACCCATTTACACGACAACTGTTTTGATGACCAGCTCACCTCTACTCCAGCGTCTTAACTGTTGTCATGTAAAGGGCCCCAACAGTTACGTTCCCAACTACAGGCCAGTCCCTCAGTTTTTCTGTGTAGAAGCAGATTTTTTTCGCTGTGTTTTTTGTGGACTACTTCTAATGTTTTTGCCTGTTTCATCACTAACTGAAAACTCCTGATAAGGAGCTTTAAACACTGCTGTGTCCTCTAACATGTTTTGGAACATGTTGACTTCTTTTGCTGTCCACCACCATGGCCACCAGTCTTTCTGTCTGTGACCTCTCCTTCCCTTTTGCTTTTGTTTCCTCACCCTTGAACAAACAGATGCTTAATCGACAAACCCTCCTTCGTAACACTCATGAGTTTTACACTAGTCCCAACCAAGAAGGTCTGTGATTAAAACTGTCCCCTAGTCTGTTTGTTGTCTGCTATTGAGGAACAACAAACCATAGCTATGAAATGATCACAGAAAGACCAATCAAATTGAAGTACTGATCACAGCCATGCAATAAATGCATTGTTACTTAGTCTGGGGTTTTTTACATGACGTGGGAGTCTCAAACTTTCACAGGACTAATTATCAGTAATTACAGGCCTGTTTACATACATTCATGGGTATTGAGGAATATTTTGTCTGTAGCTATTAGCCTTCATGGGAAGAATGTGAGAAGCATTAAACTACATACAAACGTTTCCCATGGGATGTATGTAAGTGCCCCAGAATCCCAGAGCCAGGCATTTAAAGTGTGCGTGTGTGTGTGTGTGTGTGTGTGTGTGTGTGTGTGTGAAAGGGGGAGAGAGAGAGAGAGAGAGAGAGAAAGGAATGACGGGGAAGATAAAGTCAGGGTAAGTAACAGTAATACCTTTTTTACTACAGATAAGGCTAAAGGTTACACTCTGTGAGACCATGTACGCCTTTGTTCATCCCTTCATATCGTATGCACTAATACATGAGCGTGTAAGAAAGTGTGTGCATGTGTGTGTGTGTGTGTGTGTGTGTGTGTGTGTGTGTGTGTGTGTGTACTTTCTCAGGCTATCGTCTTTTTTTCCCCTCATCTCCTTCTCATTTCTTTAAGAGATTTAGAGCAGGGAAATGTCACAGCAGTTTATCACCAGCCACATGAAACAAGCTGCTGGTCCACCACACACAAACACACACACACACACACACACACACACACACACACACACACGTTCTCCCTTTCACTCACATACACACAGATAAAACTTCTTTTCTAAGGTCTTTCTCATCCTGTCCAAAGAGCAAAAATGCAAACAATGGATCAATGATTCTGTTTTCCTATTACATCCACAGTTCAACTCAGACGCAAGTGTATAAAAACTGGAAATATTAGCTGATGCAATTTCCCAAATCCTGAACAAACACATGCAGAAGCCGATTTCCACTCTTCAGCTTAGTTTGAGCGAGGGAGTGTATTTTTATCTGCTGGTTTGGGTAAAACAGAGTGAGGAGGGAAGCTGCATGCAGCCAGCAGTGATTATAGTTATTACAGGCCTAACACACACGCATACACACACATACACACACATACAAACACACAAACACTAGAACCACTTGATGCAGAAAAGTGAGAGAGCCCTTAGAGTCAATAAGGACAGCTGAGAGGTGAGGAGTCACACTCTGCTGACTGCAGCTGTTTAGATATGAGATGAGAGTAAACGCAACATCAGCAGTGACTCACTTTTCTTCTTCAGGGAAAATTCACAGATGAAGAAACCAAAACGTTACTCTCTTTGCCTTGTTTTACATTCCATTTGTTTACTGACAGATATGTTTAATCAGTATACAGTAAACTGCACTGGTCTGTTTTTGTACTTTTTCCTTCCTTGAAATATGCGGTAGGTTCTGCTGAAGTACTAAAAGTGAAACTGTTCAGAAAACTATTTATCCCTGTGTGGAAATCATCAGCCAGGCTGAGTTGGCTTTGGTAATATTTATCCAAA
Source organism: Thalassoma bifasciatum (assembly GCA_008086565.1). NCBI lineage: Eukaryota > Metazoa > Chordata > Actinopteri > Labriformes > Labridae > Thalassoma > Thalassoma bifasciatum. Next base: position 84,043 of record RPOG01000499.1, on the reverse strand, counting down.
AGGACTTCTTCTTTAGATAGCAGGGAATGTCCTGTGTGGTGCCCCAAGGCTCAATTCTTGGACCACTCCCCCTTTATCCCTAAATGCTCTATAGCTTCGAAAATGTCAATTAATTAAGTTTTAAATTAAACTGATTGCTAGTACGACAGAGTGTTTTGGCTCTTGGCGACAAAGCTGACCCTCCATCACGGTTTCTACTCTTTCCTTAAAATTATTTTTTAGGACTTTTCCAGGACATTTTCAGTCACTACAGAAATGAATTATAATGTCATGCACTAATACGTTCTCCTGCTCCCCTCATTCTTTGGATGTGTTCTTCTCTTCAGTTGTAACTTGCATTTACCCAGACTGTTTCTATGTTTGTTTCTCAGACATTTGATGGGTAATCTCTGGCCCCAGTTAATCTATGAAAAATAATCATGACAAGTGTGTGTATCGTAGAATATTGCAAACACGCCCACAGATTATAGTATAGACACAGATCAGCATAACTTTTAAACCATTTGCAATTGCACACAACGCAAGGAGAGGTTAAATAACCCAGGATATTCTTGTATAATTTAACAGTTTCCAGGATATTTGACCTTTTTCCTCATTTTCCATGTGTTTTCCATGAATTGAAAATTGATCAATCATTTTCCAGGTTTTCCAAGACATATGGAAACTCTGTTTAATATCATACGAGCAAACTTGAGGCTAGAAAACCTCTGGTAAGGCCCTTTTAGTTGTTCCAAGGCTCAGAAAAAAAGATGTTTTAGTCCTCCAGGTTCAAGAAGTTGTATTCTGGAATAACTTAGGGAGGCCAAATCAGTTCTTTCTGATGAATCCAGTATAAAACAAACACATTTTTATCAAGAGGGGTTTTGTGTAAACCTTTTCTTGGCTCTGTATCTTATATTCTAGCCAACACTTATATCTGTATCTAACTGTTAGTGTGAGGTTGAGTTGTACCAGTCAATTACCTTTACTGACTTTGATACTTAGACTAAAGCACTGGTTCATCCCTCTGGCATCAGTAGCTTAACAAACACATACTGTGACAGTGATTGCTGAGATTTTATGAGCTATGACTCTGTTTCCGAGAACAATGACTCAAAATGTCTTGATAATCAAACATCACATGACTGCAAAATAGTTCCAGCAATTTAGACATTTGGTCATTTCCGTGTGAGTTTAACATTCTGTTGCCATGTGGTTGTTCCAGTCTACAGAGTTTAGCTGCATGTCATCTCACGATTAGTCTATTATTCAACCTCGTAAATATTCGGTAATGGTGAAAATCAACTCTCTGGATGGGTCCCCTGCATACTCTGCAGCACTGAAATCCCTAATTAGGACAAGAGACTTTATTTTATGGAGACCTGTTTCCCCTATAGCCACATACAGGCCTATTAGGTTAATACATCATTTACCTAATTGCTCCAGCATGGAAGGTTTCTGTTTGTTAATAGGATTCCTTGTAAAGACGCAAATATGGGTCACAAAGAGGAAAACCAAAAAGGTCAGAACAGACCTGCTGGTATGTGGTCGAGTAAAAATCAAGTCCTCCTTTCAAAATGACTGAACAGGACGTTTGATTATGGCTTGAAACAAACCACTCTTGTGAGAATATTCTGATGGTCCAGTTGTTGAGCTGAGGTATTCATTTACTTCATTTACTCAACATAAACTTCTTGGAAGCAAAGGGAAGTTTGATTAAATTAACTAATGGTGAAGTTGCAGGGTTCATTAGAGAAGAGGTGTTACAATGATTCTCTTGTTTGTAGCAAATTTGATTAATTTAGCAAATGTTTGCTGTCAGTTGGGATGACTTTTATGTACTGACAACATTTTGCCACTCCTCTCCGAAAAAGAAAGACTTATTCCCCAACTCCGGCCACAGCTGGCTGATACTCATTCCCTCAAAGTTTAAATGTAAGGCCAACCAAGAAAAGATTTTTCACCCAAGCTTGCAGGACTTTATCAAATGTGTCCTATGCAAAAATTCCACAACAGTTTCAAATCTTGATCTGTTTTACTTAACTCTACATGTCCAAACTATTCTTTTGGGTTAAGAAATATATATTATCTGAGTTAGATATCAAGCTGGCTGTTACAAATCGTTACATACTGAACTTAAAAAACAAAGAGCAATATCTGGTTTCCCAAGTGAGACCAATATGGAAGAGCATAAAACTGTGGTTTCTTAAGTGTCCACTTGAGGCTGGCTCCAAAATCTAAGCGATCCCCATCAGATCACATGTTACATACCCATTTTTACACATAATTTAACAGGTTTGCTGCCTGGTTCGGATCAGTTTTTGTATAAATCTCAGTTTTCTATTCCTTCACACTGTGCTGGGGGTTAAAGATGCTGAGACACTAGAGTTGGACTTTCTAAATTCAGTTTTACAAAAATTTGCACAATAAGAGCCATGGCTGATTTGACTAATAGGTGTATGCGCTGCAGATGTTTGAAAGGATGCAAAACGCCCACTTCGACTCAGCTTTTTTACCTGCGTTCAGACTGATTTAAGGTTACACCACCTGTTCAGAGACCAATGAATGGCACCGCTGAGACTCAGTCCATTTTTTGAAAAAGATGCTCCATATGATACCTTTTTTCCTCTTTAAGTCAACTGCAGAACACTGGAGACGGTGTTTGTATGACTTTTGAAGGAAAAAATACACATTTTTTTAATCTATAAATTCATGTTAAATTGGGATTCTGTTGCAGCACCATAACTGCATCGAAGCACAGAGCTTCAACCCTGCATCGGGCGTGATGTCATTCCCCCTTTTTCTACACTTGTTTATGACAGTGATGCCAGATAAGATGCAAACAACTCTCCACTATCACTCAGCAAATGGGAATATTGCTTCCTCAAACAAGCAACTATTCGATAAATTTCTATTTTTCTACAAGTTAGAAGTGTCATCATATGATTTATCGCTGAGAAAATTCATTCAGAAATGCTAACAGGAAAAGAGGAAATTCAGTGTTTTTTGAAATTACTCAAGAACAGCACTCAACATCTCAACATCTCCTGGTTGTTTCAACAGATTGAAATTTTAAATTTTAGCACAAAATGTTGGGGAAATTAAAAAGCAGACTCACAGAATCCTGAGGTTCTTGATGCCAGAGAAGTCCACTTTGGTGATCCTGGTGATGTTGTTTCTGTTCAAATCCCTGCAGAGATACACACAGGGTTAATAATCTGAGGTGTGATATCTGATGGTTAAATCATGCAGTGAGTTACATACATACATAAGAGCATGATGTTAGTGTTGTCATGTAAAATCCAAAGAACATGCAGCTTTATTCAGAAATGACAAAAAGAAAATTTCTTCAAACACCCACAAAGTGTGTCTGTGTGTGTACGTGTGCCTCTGTGTGTGTTCTCGCTCGGTGGATTTGGTGAATGTGGCAGCAGTACAGAGCGTGAGAATGCCCCACAGCGTGAGAGCCCACACACATCCACACAACCCCATTACACAATGACTCACAAATATACAAACACAAACAAACAGCAACCAAAACACACTAACACTCCAACCATCAAGTGACCAGGAAAATATACACCTACACACTCACACACACACAAACTCACAGAGCTCCTGCTGCTCTGAATTACGAGATGAGAACTTTCCAGAAAAAAAAGAAAACATGGGATGAAATTATTTTCTCTTTCCATCTTCAGAGTCCTAAAGCTTATCATGTTTCCTGGCTGTCATTCAATCTGTTTTAACTACGAGTACACAATGTGTATGAACTGACTGCCTGAGTGTGTGTGTCTGTGTGAAGAGTTTGAGTCCCTGTTTATTGAAACGCTGTCTTACTGAAGGAATTAGGGCAAGGAAAAACACACATACAAGAAAGCATGGACAAACAACACACAATTTTCTTTCTTATTTAACGCACACGACTCTTTTTCCCCTTGCTTTGTAAACTTTCACTTGCTCCTCTGTCACTCACACACACACACACTCACACGTACATACACACACATATATATGTATAAACAGTCTGGTTTCGCTGAGGCGGTCTGCGTGTGTGTTTTTCATAATACACCTAAACATTTATAAATCTGATTTAAGACCATCTAAGGTTTCAAAAGGCTTCCACAAGCTGCCATAGCAAAGACGACTAATAAGAGCCATACCCTGGTCTGAGACAGTGAAGGCAGCACTCAAAGACTAACATGGGGTCCAGGGTCCACCGGGGGTCCTTAAAAGGGTTCGAGTTAATGAGTGGTTATCAAAGACTCCAACTTTGGAATAATACAGCAAATTATCTTAATTACAGGAGAGATAAATACGCTTTCAGAATGAGCTCCAATTCAAGCAAGATTTCTGTTTAACTGGTCATAACAGGAGAATCAGAGCAACACAGAAACTCTAATGTTACTTCATAAAATAAAATACACATACAGAGAAAGACCAATGCTGAATCCCCATTTCTAAAGGCTGAAGTTGCTGTGTATGTAATAAACCGAGAAAATTATCATCAAGAGATCAATCTCAAAGCATCAGAAGGCAGAGACAGCATGTCAATAACATCATTCACAGTCTTATCCACCTCTTCTTCACATTCATTTGACCATTAAAGCTTTTCTACAGTCCTGACTACACTACCATCCAGACTAGATGCTTGTCATGGGCTTTTAATTTAAATTCAACTACTAGCTTCCTAATAAAGTCACAGCTTGATAAGCCCTTCTGGATTGAGTGAAAAAATTAACAGCATTGTTTTTTTTTTCATTTTCATGTTTTGGAAAAAGCTGCATCTAGATTATTTTTGACCTGTTGATTTTCTGTTTCAAGTCGCCACTCATTCTAAGTCTGATGCAGAATGCAATCCAAAAACCTATTCCCCCCATCACTCCATATTTATCCACCTTTTCTATCCCTTCTTTATCTTTCTCTCTTGGCTAGCAGAAGTCTTTCTCCATTCCCTTTTTTCTTCTCCTCATCTATCTTAATCTTCTCCTCTCCCCAGTCCCTGCTCTTTAATGTCAATCTGTCACTCCTTCACAGCCAATTTTTTTCCCCCATATTCCCAGCCTCCCTCTCCACATTTTATTTCTCTCTAATCTCCCTCTTTCACGGCGTCTCAATCTCTCTTGTCTTATCGTTCACTGTTTCACAGTTGACTAAACACTTTTTCTTCTCTTTTTCTCCTAATCTGTTCTCTTTTATCTCAATCTTACACTTGTTTCCACTTGGCTACATTTTTCCTACCCTTGACTTTTTTTTTCTCAGTCCTCTCTTTTGCTCTCTCCATCCTTATCTCCATCTCTCTTGCTCTTGTTCACAGTGGAAACTTCTGCTCTCACCAGGGAAACCATTCCGGACACAAACAAATAGTGAGGACAGAGGGGCAGGTGGAGAGCGACAGTATTGTATTGTCTAACATCAGTGACTTAAAACAGAGGAGGACAAGGTCACGGCCAGAACCAAGCAAACTGTGTAAACGAAGTTGATAACATATTGTTTTCTCTTATCATCAAACACAAGGACCACCTTTGATTTGTCTTTGATTGTGTATTGGCCAAGAAAGAGGCTAAGGTGGTGGAAGCATTTTAGAAGGCTGCATTTAACAATGCTATTGCTCGATAATACTTATGGCAGTGTCACTTTCCATGTTTTCTGATGTTGTGCGCGGCTTTCAACCACTTGCTTTGCCAGCAGTTAGAGCAACAATGTGCACAGCTTGTAGTATTTCCTAAATTAACTTATAGCCACTGATACCATAATTGTCTTGGCATAGTCATCTCAAAGATCTTGTGGTGACGACAAGAACAGATAAAAAGATCAGATATTTTCAGTTGGTCTGTTTTTATATCAAATTTAACCTCATTTTTGTTTCTATTTTCATAATGATGAAATCTGCAAATATAAACAGTTTTGACTGTGGGAGGTATTTTGTGATCAGTGTTAATTAGGACCATACTTGGGTAATGTTTGGGCTAGAGTACCAGCTGATAAATACTATCATGTTAGATCAGCTGAGTTTTGCTCTTTCTTGAATTGGATTGGATGATAAATGTCAGTGGGAAACCAAAGCTTTATTCTGGCCATGTTCTAGATCCAGCAATCTTGAGCAGACCAGCAAGACTTCAATTTTTGATTGATGCTGAGTTACACCATATCAATAAGACAAAACATTTTGGTTTTAAACATGAATAAAGCAAGCAAGTGAGTCAGATGGGGTGAAGACAGCATAAGTTCAGAGGAAGTGCTTCTGTTGATCTGGAGGAGTAAAGCAAGTGAGGAAGATTTTTTCAAGGCACCTGGTCTGCTTAAGTGTGTGTGCATGTGTTTGTGTGTGTGTGTATGTACACCACACCCAGCAGTAAAGTTTAACTCCACTTTAAACTTCAGTGACCAGCTGGAAGACAGACAACTGACGGATCTTTAGAACAAAAGCCCAGACCACTGTTGTTTGTGTATATGCATGTGTCCGTGTGTGTGTGTGTGTGTGTGTGTGTGTGTGTGTGGGTGGGTGTGCGTGCATGTGTGAGACAACAGGGTCTAACAAGAATGCAAACAGCAGGTGTTCCAAGAATTAATATACCATACAGCACACATGCACACTTTCACACAATGGCACAGAGAGCTCCACACCACATCTAAACCCAGACCAGTGAAACCAGTGAACCGTACAGTCTGGCTTTACACACACACACACACTCACACACACACACACACACAGGTTTGGTGTGTGTGTGTGGGGAGGTTGATTGACAAACGGCATAGCTTTATTGGTTGGCCACACCACAGAGAGTGAGAAAAGACAGAGGAATAACTATGAGAGAGGAATGCTACATGAATGACAGATCAGGTGACGAAGACTCCCAGGAGCTTAATAGAAGGAAAAGTTCAACACACCACTGCTCTGTGGTAAAATGTGAAAAATGAAAAGAAAGATCCTGCATTTCTGACACAGTCCCTTTTGTTCCTGTTTCTCACTTGGTGAAACCATTCTGTTGTTGTTTTCTTGACCTTCACCCTCTTTTTATTCTTATCTCTGCAACAATTAGGGAGATTTTACTGCAGTTTCCTTTCTGTTCCGTCTCCATCTCAGACACTGACATTTCCTTCTTTCACTCTTTCATGTAATGCATCCTTATCTCTGCATCCCTCCATCATTTCCCTTTCATCCTTTGTTGTTCTCCATCCAATGCTTGGTTTCCGAATGCGTTCCCTCCCTGCTCTAATCTCCTGTTATTTTCCTCAAAGCTCTTGTACTCCTTTGCTTTCTCATTCCTGGTTGTGTCTCACTCTCAGAGATAGGTATGCTCAATTTCGCTCTCTAAATCTCACAGTTACGCAAAGAATCCTAATTGCCTTCTTCCTTTTCCTGTGAGCGCCATGCTCGACAGTGCGTCTGTCACCAGGAGCAAAAGCCAGGCGTCAAGTTGCTTCCAAAATAGCCTTTGTTACACAGGCAGGGTCAATCCACTTCACATGTCTGGATATGATTCCAGAAAAACCTGTTCAAAATTTTCATTTTGTCATTGCTGCTTCTTTTGTTCAGGATTTATCTCAACAGAATTTACACTACATTAAAACCTTTTACGGTGGATGAAAGAGGATCCAGAGTCAACACATGACGCATCACTATTCCACCATTGCCCATCTTTTATCATTGTAACAGAAACATGTCAGCATTACAGTTATATAAAAGACCGCTGACAGTTAGCTTGGACAGGAGTTGAATAAATTGCAAAGACTAAATTAAACAGATACACAAACACAAATACAAAACAGGTGCATGTATTAGATATTTTGACTGAATCTAAACTTCTGAGTTGCAGTTCACATGTCAAGACATCAAACTTTCACAGAAGACGTCATGTTTACAAGAAGAAACCCTGAATGACTCCAGTAAAAGACAGATCTGCGTGATCTTAGTCACAGTGTAAACGATTAAATGTCACATAAATTAAGATGTAATCACCGAGAGAATTCAAAAGCACGACATGCTCAGTCCCTGTCTCTGTTTGCTGAGCTTGTATCGTCTACAAGAGTCAACAAGAGACCCTGCATTTTGGAAAACTGACCAGTTTTGTAGGAGGTTTGATCTCCTGTGTGATCACTCACTGCTGTTTTCAATCTCTGTCATAGTGACGCTAATATAAAGAGCACTTTCTTCTGTTACAGGACGTCTCTCTGGTATATACAGCAATCAGCGCTGGGAGGTTTTGGGCATTCACATCACGCACATACTCACACAGCAAAAGGACAGATGAGAGCCAGTGAGAACAAACACAATCATGACAGAAAGGTGGAGCTGAAGCTTCATCTGATGACACATCCTTTTTAATGCGACACATGGCAGGTTATTTAACGGCCTCTGCCAGGACTTTTTACACTCAGTTTCTTTCTACGTGAGTCTTTTTGAGTCAAACATCCAGTAAATAAATAAAGGTTTTAGTGTGCTACCACAGTTTACGTTAATGCTGTGTGGCAGCATCACTAAAGAAACCCCTGTGTAAATAAAGTGCTGCATAATCTTGAAGAAAAATGTCATTAAAACCAACAAAATTAGTCAACCTGTTTCCCTCATGTGGAAGGAAACAGTATGAACAGTCACAGAGGAATTCACACCACAAGAGCAAACATTTTTGGACACCACAGTTAAAACTCTACTGAAAGGACAAAGCTTTTCCTGATGTGACAGCTTTACAGCCTCAACAACAACACACTGATCCCACTGTCTGAGATTGTTTCTTGTGTGGGCCCTGCATGCTTCTCGGAAACATTCTGACACTTGACATTTAACAATTTATCGCTTTCGCACCACGCTTTGTCGCAATAGCCACAAAATTTTTGTTTGTGCAAACATGATCTAAGCTGATTTTCTGCACTTGTAATGTCTGTAGTGTCATAAATGCTAACAGGCAGTAAAACAAAGATAAGAAAGTAAGTCTTTCCCTTAAAAGGAGCTCAAAGATAAGAGAAAATGAGCAGTTGCCTGAAAGAAAACTGAAAGACATTCACTTTTACTCCTTAAAGGGAGATTTAGACATTTTTCTGTCTTTCCAGCTCACTTAATACATTTTTCCTTTCTTATCTTTGAAATCTACAGTCATATATTCATGTATTACTCTTCCTGTTATCTTATTCTACTCTCATGTTACTAAATGATGCATACTTTGCATGATGTATTCCAGATTGAAGATATTCTGATGTAATCTGATCTTCTGTCTGTGTTTCATCATCTGTTGCTTTGTTTTCTGTCCGTCGGTTTATTTCTCTCTTCTCAGTGTTAACACCACTCAACCTCAGGAAATACATAGTTTGCTGTCGCTGTGAACCAACGCAGGCTAGACCACATTTGGGAGTCGCCTGCAAGCATCCCTTTCTTTTGGAGCCACGAGCCAACAGGGCTATAAACCAGCACTGTATTTGGTTAGCTCTTTTCTTTGCTGCAGTTTATAGGGCTGCATTGCTTTTGTGTAGATTTACTGTGGCTGTGTGTTAGTAGATGGGGTGGGTGGGGGTAAATTGGCCACCGAGAGGCCACTTGACAAGAACAAGGAGCGCTGCTTCCTAAACTCAGGCCAAGTCTGTAAAAACATAAAAATGCAGATGAAAAACATGAAGACGAATAATAAAGTGAAGAATAAGACAAATCCTAAGAAACAGCATCAAGAAGCTGCAAAAACTTAAACAAAACATAAACAGTCTGTCGCTTCCAAACTGAAAAAGGAAAATTAAAGGGGTAGGTCGCACATATTGCATGCACTGAAACACCAACAAGTACACACACACAAACACGTAGACAGGAGGAGAGCACAGGAACACACACTGAGAAATAGAAAGTCCCTGCAGCAGGGATATAATGTGTTGCTTTGGTGACAGTGGCCTAACAAAACAGTGGCATAGCTTGTTAACATCAAACGACTGCACACACACTCACACAAAACCAGACTCAGACACACACACACACTCTCTCTGAAGCCCTCCACACTTGGGACTTCTGTTTGGAGAGAAAGTCACAGAAGGTCATTCGTGACTCAAGGTAGTTTCTGTGTGACAAAGTCTTGAAGTTTCCGTCTACAACCAATCGAATGTTGAAACAGTCCCAAGATAAATGTGTGCTGCTCATGATGAGTGTGCACTGGGTGTGTGTGTGTGTGGCCTCATGCATATGTTCTCCTGTGTTTCCACGCATGTGTAAGCATTAATGTGCTTTTTCATAATGTGCATGCATGTTTCAGTGTGCTATCTTTGTGAGGACCCAGTCTTAGTCCTTGAGGCAGAGGGTATTTTTGGAGAGTGCAGACATTTTACTTCAAAGAGTTCTTTGAGGTTTAAAAAAGTCCGGGTCCATACATGGCTGGGTCTTATTTTAGTAGTTTTGGCCATCAAACCAGAATTCCAAACTGTAATAATAAAACGATACAAACCAACAGATGTAATAAGACAGTTAAATGGCTTACAAGAAAAGCAAAGACCACATGCTGCAGGACAGTTAAACAAGTTTAAACAACCCTCAGGTTAGCAAAACCCTCTTTGAAGAGGAAATTAAGGCAAACTGTGAAATTATCAGCTAAATTGTTCGCTGAAACCATCCATCACAGTTAAGCTGCCACCTGTGAGATCCAGCTTTGACCTTCCATACATTTAGGGCTGTAGCTCACACACAAAGACAAGGTCAGTTTTAGTCTTCAAAGAGAAATTCAGTGAGCTAAATTTAATAGCTAATGAAATGTCTCCTTAAAATAGAATACACAAAATAAACTTTGACAAAATTAGACACATAAGACTCAAGTTGTCATCAGTTAGAAAGAGAGAGATTAGCAGATATTGGGAGGGAACAAAAACCAACATGGCAATATGTTATCCTGACATTTTTGATACAATTATCAATGCACCACTTTTGAATCTTAGCAACTTTGTAATGTAGGTTGCACCAAAGTCTGCAGGGACTACAATCAGTGAACTAGTCAGGCTGGAAGCTCAAGGTGATAGTTAATTCCAATTTTAGTCTGAATCACTTTTATCTTAATGGAATTGCTCTGTTCTGGGAGTTCCTTACCCTTCCACATCTAAGTGGAAAACAAAGTCAAAGACGGGGAGAGCAAGCCTCCTCACTCTCTTAAATGCATGCATGAAAAGCCAAGGCAGGTAGAGCACCAGCAAAGATCCCAAGGCAAAGAAAACAGCAAGCATCTGTGACAAAACATACAGTATGTTGTTTATACAATCAGATAGAATAATACCAAGAGGAGCTGAGATAGTGATAAGTTGCAAAGCGGTTTGCAAGGAAACAGCAAGAGTAAGAGGGCTGAAGCAGTTAAGTCTGAAAGAGTCAACTGGTATCAGATTGATAGTTTGATGACAATAACAACAGACAGTGCTGCAGTGCAATGTTCATCACAGTTCAAGCATGAAGTGCTTATCACCACTAATGGTAATTTCATTTAGTTGTGACTACAAATGTCTTAGGCAAGTATAAGGAAAAAACAAAGCATGTTAAGGGTTAATTTTACTGTGAAGGAGGGGTTGGGTTTGGTATAATTTGAATGATCAAGGTTGTGGAAGAATACATAATGTTAGAGATGGTGCTTGCAAGTGCAAAACAATCATGTGTTCATTGATGCCTCGTGTAAAGCGTTCATTCATTTACGTGCTTCATTTTCCATACATTGACTGAGACTGAGAGTGTGTACATGTCTTTCCCTGGTTGTGTGTACATTGTAAGTGTACAGTACATGTTAATACAGCGTATGTGTGTGTATTTTAGCACTGCCAGCTTGCTCTGTTTCCCAGAAGGGCAGCGCCCGCTGTGAGTGCCAGCTGGCTGCCTACTTGGCAGACTGAAAGTCATTATATAGAAAGGTCAGCTGCCCGCACACTGGAGAAACTCGGGGAAGTGAATATCACCCACTGACCTAGAATCGGAGCCTAAATATTGGTTACCCTGGCTTGTGCCATTTGGCATACCATAAGTGAAACAAACATAGTTGGAAAGGCACAAAATGGTTACCGCGAGATGGCCGCAGATGATAGGCGTGACATTAAGAGGCTGCTCGAGAACAGCAAGCTCATTGTGGTTTCTCCTTTTTAGTTTAGACTCGTCTGCTTTAGCAATAACACTCGCCTGCTCCTCAGATGTATTACATCACCATCATACCCACGATAACAGTAAAGAAGTCTCTTTATTCAAGGATGGCTTTTGTTCAACTCTAACCACAGCGTGCGCTGACTGAAGCGTCTCTCATAAAGGACATACTGCACATAGAAGTGGGACTACAGAAACCAAACATTACTAATTAGCTTTGAAGATGCTTTCTATGCACATATATACATCTATGAAAGTAATGGAGCATGGCTGATATATCTGTTGATAGGTATTATTCTCCGAATACATACACTGGATTCTACGATGCTTATGTTTACATATTGGTACCATAGAGAATGAGGTTTACACGCAGCCCTTAAACAATGCTTGGCCTGATTTTGAAGGGGTGTCATTTCATAATTTGTCCATTAAGTGCTTTACAGTCCAAGCATATGATGGTCTGCACCAGCTTCTGTAAACAACCCATGATTATATTAGACATTCTTTGGTACAGTTTCTGTGTCTTAGTTTAAACTCTTCTGCTTGAGCAATAACACTCAGCTGCTTTTCAGTTGTATTACATCACCATTGGGCCCTTGATAACAGTAAAAACAATTTTCTCTGAACGTCAGCTATTGTTCAGCATCTGACAAAAGATGAGTTCCAATCGAAACTTCTCTAACAGTGAAGCTTGTGTGCAGAACGATTTCACAAACAAGCCACTTATTAGATCTCCTGTTGCCAGATCAATTGGAAGTGTCAACACTTCATTACAATAAATTTTTATTTACAAAAGCTTCAAATGAATGCTGGTTCCACAAGCTGAAGAAGCTGCATCAAAACCTGTGAACACTGTAGTACCTCAGTGATCACAGATTGGTTTTGATTCCATCAAATTATTTTAAATTTATGGGACAGGAACTGTGTCAGCACAAATTAGCTCTGCTTCATGCACAGGTTAGCATCAAAGTTTTCAGAGTTTATACACACACTTCTGCACAGCACACACACACACACACACAAAGATTCCAGTCCCACCATGGAATGTAGTTCCATAACCGAGGGTGTGGTGGTTACAGCGTCCACTGACCAATCAACACCAAGCTTTGATAAGAGCCAGAAGCCGGGGCTGGAACACTCACTGGTGCTTGTATACACACACACACACGCACACACACACTCGTTAGGTCCTATTGTTGAGCTCTCCGTGGTAGGTTGGCACATTGATGGGAAATGGGAGCTGTGAAAACTCGACTGGAGAGATGCTGCTGGCAAACTGAAGGTGTGTGGAAGTGTGTGTTGGGAGGGGAGGTGGAGGTCAGAGAAAGCCTGGTGAAAAAAAAACAAGAAGCAAAACGGGGAGGAAAGAAACCCAGGAGAAATGACACAGGGGAAAAAAGTGGATAGAGGGATGGGGAGAAATGACATCAGATAAAGGAAAAGAAGAACGTGGTGTAAAGATGTGGTTGCGAAGTGAAATAATAAAAACGACAGAGTGCCAAGATGAACCTGGGGAAAGGAGAGAAGGTGTTGCTCGTAAAACGCGTGCCAAAACTTTTCAAAGTGTCGTTAGCACAGGAATAGAAAATAGGCAGTTAAATTCTGGATTAGGTTATGTAAAGTTGGCTCAGGCTGCCAGCCACTTTCAGCCATGAACTCATTCAACTGCAAGCACACACATTAACACACATGTAAATGCACTTACAGTAAAGACATATGTTTGATTAACTTGACTAGACTTAAGGATTTGTGCCTGTATCTGACTCGGCACAAAAAGTAAGGAATTTGTGTTTGGTAGATTATTTTTTCTTGTTGTAAAAAATGCTTTTTGGCAATCAAATTTTCTCTGTTGGAAAGCCAGTGTATTTCATTAATAAATGGTGCCACATTTGTGTGACATTTATCCATGGAGTATTTACCAAATCTTCTCTGCCAATGCCAAACAGTTGGTTCAGCCATTGAATCTGGTTTGCCATAACATTGAAACCAGTGGCTCATAATTTTATATTCTAAACTGATCATTCCTCATATTTTTTTCAAGATTGACCACTGCTGTTTTAGTATGACTCTTATGACACCCAGCCTGGAGGTGCAAACGTGACTTTGAGATGTTTAAAACGTGGAGCCCTTTCAGTTTGAAATGTCATCTGTTTTGGGAAACTCTGTGAAATCAGAAGAATGTCCAAATATCTTCCCAGAGCAGCATGAGATTTTCCAAGGACTTCTTTCACATTTTCCAAGCGCTTTCCCTGACTTTAAAATTAGTCAACCTTTTTGCAAGTTTTCCAGGTTCTGAAATTATGTAAATAATGTCACGAGTTGATGTTTGAAAGGGACTGAGGCAGAAAAGGTCTGTTTGAGCCTGAATACCCAATGTAACAACATATCAGTGAAATCTTATTTTATTCCCCCCAAGCACTGATATCGAATCAAATCCAAGGTCTGTTTGACACTAAGGTGGGACCATTTGAGCAAGCTTTTGATCAACCATAACATCTGTAATCAAACAACTTTTATCCTCCAAAACTGGACACTGGGTCAATCTGAAAACTGGTAATGACAAATCCTTCATATGACAAAAAGTGAAATCAATTAAGCAAACACAGACGCATAGATGCCTCAGAGCATCAAAATTCACTCAAGAACTCATTTAAACTCAGATTTCATGATTACTCCCTACAGAGTTCCCAGAGTCCAACTTCCCCACATTTCCCAGCAGTTGGGGCAACACTTTGGAATTTGCACCTCCAAAAATCAACACTCCAGGGTTTGTGTGTCTATGCAATCCCTGTAGGGCAGGTGTGAATTGGACACAGGAGAGAAAAGCTGTCCCCCTGTTTTCCAATTCACGTTAGCCAGCATCGTTAAGCCTGTTAAGCCCCCCCAAGAAAGTCCTCCACTCAAATTAGATGCAAATGAGGTCTCAAGTGGCTTCCCAAGGAGGACATTACGGAATTGACTAGCCTGAGGTAATCTGTGAGGCTGCATGTGTGTGTGTGTGTGTGTAGGAGAGTGTGTGTGTGCATCGACGGAACAGATGAGGCCACCAGTGTTTTTCTCTCGTTAACCTTTCTAAATGTTCTGTTTACAATAGTGAGGAAAACGGGGCTCTTTAAGAGTTTCATGCAGCAGTTATGACAGGTGGGTGCTGAATGTTACCCCCACCTTTTACTTGTTGAGTTGGAGGAAGTGAACTGGATTTAAGGTTATATTCTGAGTAATAATTAGAAAAAGCTGAGACTTGACAGTAAAAGGAGTTTTTAAACTTAACAGCGCCAACATTTTTTTTCTTTTCTGTCGATTTCTTCTCTGTACGTAACTTTTTGCAGCTCCAGATCTCCCTCGAAATGTGTCATGTAGTTCTCTTTGACTGAACAGTGATTTTCTCCATTTGTTTTCAGAAACCTCTGCAGAGTCAGCCTGAATTTGTTTGATTCAGAGCATGTGGCTCCGGAGAGTGATAAAGCGAGCGGTGGAGCTGTAGTCGAAAAAGATTTTCCACCCGAGATAAGGCTGCAGTCATGTCTCTTACTTCAACGCCACATGTTTTGTGGTTTAGTTGCATAGTATTCTGGTGTGGTTAGACTACTATTGGAGGAGAGAAAACTTTATCCTGTGTGCTCCATAGATTTCTCAGCATGTAACTGAACATGTCTGCAAAATGTTGAGTCTCAGAGGAATCGTTTGCTGAGAAACCACATGATAAAAAAAACTTCAGTTAAAGAAAAGGTTCAAAGTGCACATAGCAATGAGTATTTGGCCCAAAGTGATGGTTTCCATGCATATTTTGATATTTATTTTCAAGGATTTTCAGTCATCACTGGAATCTGCTGCACGTGTTTTGAATTTCTGCTACTACAACCCTCATGAAAGGGAAAGTTTTCTGAAGTTGCATCCTAAACCGTCATAGTTTAAGCAGTTGAGACTGAAAAAAAATTATCTTTCAAGACAGTTTCTCCAAGTGCTCTGCTCTGCTGGCCAAATTGATGCATACCAGTGTCCAGCCAGTAACCTCAATGTTGCGACATTTGTATATACCTCTCTGCCAGGAAACTTCTGAAAAAACACATTCAATAAATTTAGATATATTCATGACTCTGAGGTCAATCATAAAGCCACTTGCCAAATTTTGTTGCCATGAAACTGTTCCTCAAAGCCCCAATATTGACATTGTCATAACAAAAGTGACACAAACCTTTTGCATGACGATGAAAACATATTAGTGGTAACAGACTGATGAGTTCACAAATGTTTTGAGACTCGTTTGGCTCCATTAGCGTGTTTTCAATCCAAATTTTCTCTTTCAGCGCACGACAAATCGTTTAAATTTGTGACATTTGAAAGGAAGAGAGATATGAGGGTTTGAAATTATTGATCAGGCAAGATAATTTGATTATGCAGTAAATTGTACCCAAGATTTTGAGATGCTCTACACCACTGAACGTTGAATAGCAAAAAGAGAATTTGGAAAACTTCACTTTGAGGCATTTTTATTTCAAACTTAACAAACTTGGCACTTTTGGTACTCGAATCTGTCGCCCACATGGACCTCCTCCCAGCAGTCAAATCCAAAATCCCTGCTCAGGGCCATAATGCGCATCTCTCTTTCCTGAAAAGTTTCCCATCTGCCGTAACCTTTAGAACTGGAATCTCATCCATTTTAATGTTTCCCATCTCAAACTCCCTAAAATATATCTGCAGAGCGAGAGAGAGAGAGATGAAGGCAGGGAGAGAAAGAGGGAGGAAAAGAGCAACTCTGGGCCAAAGTCACAGCTGAAACACTGACCTGGATAAATCAGGGAAACATAAACACATAGTTTCTTGAGTGAAAGGAGAGGGAGGGGGCGCTGCTACCCCAAATATACCACCCCAGGGACTCCAGCTTGAAGCAGGGGACCCCCTTATCCTGGCTCCCCATCACAGCCTGCTCTAATTATTTATTTTTCTAGGGTGTAAATGTCTTCGGGGGATTGCTGTGTAAAAGCCAAACAGGTCCTGGGAGGTCACAGCAGCCAAATGAGGAGGTATGGAGTTTGTTGTTCACACTCACACATCCGCACGCAAGAAACCCAATCACACAAGCAAAGGTAGCGTAAACATTCACAAACATATACATGTAAACACACGTCTGACGGCTGAAGGTCCACACACAAATGCTGATCACATCCACCAAATACCCCCCACATCCTTACAAACACATGCCCTATTTCCCCTTTGCAGCGTCCTGATTGTGTTTGTTGGGGTTAGGTCTGTTGTCGATCCCCTGCGGAGCTTTAGGCTGCTCCCTTATCATGCATAATCACTTCCATGCCTTCACAGCGTAAAGGTGTGTGTTTGTGGGTGCATGTGTGTGGCTGTAGGGGTGTATATATGTCAGGATCAGGCTCGAGGTGGCAGCAGCGCCTGACAGGAGTCTTAGTCTGCTTTAGGAGTGAATCATTTGAAACCAATAGCCACCAGGTTTGGAGAAGAAGCACTGAAAAATGATTAATTTGAAGTAGAATCATAGTTAAGAAGTTAACATTGATCACTGAAGCTTTACTTTAGGATCATGTGTTAAGTTTGGAAAATGTTGGTGAGTCTTTCTGCAGAGGGAGCGCGGAAGAATATGAAGATTTAAGGGTTTCACAGCTTCTTCTCACCTTTCATTCTGACCCGTTTAAAATCTCAAATACTCACTTTAAAAGCTGTGTCAGGACTGTTTTCTTTACTGCCTCTGCTCTCTGGGGTCAGTGGTGACTTAAAGGGCAGTTTTGAGCTTTCTTGCCTATTAAGTTTATTCACAAAGTGGTTGCAGTTGGTTTTATAAAGTTGATCAAATAATAAAAGTTGTGGGATCCCTTTTCTGTCAACCTCCTCTTTATCTTCTGTTTGGAAGATTTGAATGATTTTGTTCCATTTCATGGTATAAAAGCTCCCGGCTGTAAGAGCCTATTCTTAACTTAAGGACTGAGTCTCTACATTAAAAATAAAAGCAGATATAAGTGTTCTAAAATGAGAGAGGAAAAAAACATGTTTTGGAGCACTGATTGCACAAGCAAGCAAGTTAAATGACTACAAAAATTGATTAATCAGCTTTATGACTAAAAAAAATAAACAAACACGACTGGGGTATTTTAAATCCCCATTGAGATGTTTGACTTTGAAAATGCTTCCAGTATTCATTGAATATCTTTAAACGAATCAGACATATTGGTTTAAAAGTCGAAAAGTAGATCCCTCTGTTTCGGATTTGTCACCCTGAAACCCTCTCTTAGATAAGATGTTAACTTTTCCATTCAGTCATCAGTTTGCTGTCTGTTGCTGAATGTGGGGATCATGAGATAAGAGACAGCTGACCCAAAATATAGGCGCAAAGACATGAATGATAAAACAATTACACTGTGGTGAATTATCACTTACAGGCGCTCGGCATTCCTCGGTATTCCCTTCGGCACGGTCTTCAAACCCAGTCCCTGGCAGTCAACATGCGACCCGGAGCAGCTGCACTTGTGCGGGCATCCAGTCACCGAGGCGGTGCACAGCAGCAGCGCCACAGCCAGAGCCCAGAGCGCAGCACGCTTCTCCGGAGGCATGATATCCACTTAGATTACTTCCCAAGCGAAGATAATTGAAAATCCGCGGGGGTACAGGTAGACGCTGTGGAAGTAAGGATCCCGTAAAAGGTCAAGAGAGGCTGCTCGGGTGTTGAGAAAGAAAGAAGTTCGCTGCTGAAGTTAACGAAAAGTTTCTCTCAAGAAAATCGATCCGCGAGAATCTCCATAAAACGATCCCTTGTTAGTAAAAGATGAAGAAAACAGACACAAAGTGAGGATGAAAAAGTTTGTTCTCCTGAAACACCTCCCGTGCGTCATTCAAATCGATGCGTAAAAGTCACCCCCCATTCACAAACTCTCCGGGTAGAAGTTATCAGTCTGACTCCCAAACTTCCCAAGGTGAAATGTTCAGCTCGGGTGTAACCTCCTCCTCCTCCTCCTTCCAGAGAACATCCCTTTGCTGCCGGAGAGTTAAAAAGTGAGAGCTGCAGAGGAGTTGTAATCAAGGTCCCCAAAAAAAAGTTGAGTGCAGACGCGCAACTCTGACTGGTCCGCCTGGAGGTTGTATGAGTGAGAGGCAGACAGATTTCTACTTCGGTTTCCCCCAAAATCCACTTTCTCTCTCTCACACACACACCCCCACCTCCCACCCCACGTGAGTGCTCCTCAAACTTTCACTTTTTCCTTATCTCCCTCTCTTGAAAATCTCTGTTGTATAAACTCAGCTTCTTTCCCACACACAAGAATGAAAAAAATAAAACCCTCAGCCAGTTCTCAGTGGCATTGAAGTGCATATTTCCTTGCAGCTTGTCTTGTTTTGTCATGGCCCCATAGATCATCTTAATGATTTACTTTGTGATCTAATATTGGTTTTGAGCCATGTCTTTTATGAACCACCATCTCTCTTATGCATCATCCTTAGATTGTCTGTTTGTGGCGCGTCAGTGATTAATGATGCAACAGCAGCTGACACAAATATGTGGTCTGATAGATCAATCACAGTTTGTAAGACGAGTGATTAAACTTCATTTATCCTCCATTGTGCTGGGAAATGCTATGAAGTCTCCCATGAAACGAAACGTAAACCCCACTGAGTTTAAATTGGGTCGTGTAATGTTGATTATTTCGGTATCAACTGTTGAAAAAGTTCATTTAAGTCCTGCAGCTCCAAACATTTCTCTTGGCCTAACTGCGTGTCCTGCTGCAGGTTGCAGTAGCTATGCTGCCCTCTGTTGGTAGAAAAGAAAACTGCTACAAGCTAAGGCGATCAAACGTCCTCTTTTGCCCAGACATGTCCTCCTTTTTGGTGGTTAAATTATGTCCGGAGGATTTCAAAAACTCCCCTAAATTTACAGGTTTTCCTCAGCTTGTTCTACAGAGCATTGCTATTTATAATAAATGCTGCAATGGGCTACTGGCAATATTCTGATGCACCAACCTGTCAAGATGTTGAACATGCACAAAAACATGGTCTTACTGCTTGAACTTTGAAAGTTTTTGAGGCACAACTTATGTTTTTACACAAGTGAAATACATATGTATTTCTTAATGATTACTAATGTGAAAAGGCATTATTATTATTATTATTATTATTATGGCCTTTATCTGCCAGTTAAACAAATAAAAATTCAAACTTGGCTTTGTTGAGAACTTTTTTTTAGCCCATAAAAAGTCAAAATTTTGAGATAAAAGTCAATATTTTGAGCTGAAAATTCAAAATCCAGCGATAAACAGTCAACATTTTGAGATCTAAGTTGTAAGATTAAGTCAAAAGTTTAGGATGTTAAAGTTAAAATAATGAGGGGAAAAAAGTTAAATGGGTTTTTATACATTATTTGTCTTGAAATCATAGAAAAAATTCACTTCAAACAGAAAAGGAGTGTTTTAAACAAATCTATGGTTTATGATGCTACTTTCTACAGCTATAGTCAAAGTAGTGAAGCATCCTCTTCTATTCATGCTGTGTAAATGAGTGTCAAACGTCCTGATTTTCTGATTATTTGAGCAATGACCATAGGTCTGCAGTGTTGTATTTTAGAGATGCCGTTTGAGGTAAAGGTCTGGAAAAAGATGGCATGAGCATCAAAAAGGTGGATAACAATCACCCTCATCTCATGTCAATATAAGGAAATGGGAAACTAATTTGTTGATGTAACACATGATGAAAATTTCAAAATCCTGTGATAAGTGATAACAATGAAAGGACTTGCTATCAGCAAGTTTAAACATCAAATTTACTTCTAGATTTCATCAAAATATCAACATATTGAAATATCTCAGACAGCGTCCTTCACTGTTAAAGGAACATAAAGAAATGAAGGTGCTTTCAAATAGTTTTTCAGTTTCGTGTCAGATCGATGACTGCCACTGTGGGAGCAGAGCAGCACAGATCATTTCCTCAGCAGCCAATGGCAGCTCCTGCTGGGGATCCCCAGGTGCCTGCTGGCGTGCGGGGAATTGAATCCCTCCAGAGCTTCCTGGGTCTGCCCCGAGGTTTACTCCCTGCTGGTCATGCCTGTGGCGGCACAGGTGTGAGCAGGGTTTCAAAAGCGTAAGCCTGGCTGCGCTGTGGAGGAAACCCACTTCAGCCACCTGGGGTTGGATGCTTGTTATCATCATGCAGAGACACATGACACTTGCTTGCACTGAAGTAGTATGCAGGCAGCTCAACAAATAACACTATGCAAATGGAAAACACCCTATCGAAGCACACAGACATTGATAAGTGACCACCATTCGATTTGGAGTAAGAAAAAGTCCAAAAGCACCAATTAGTTGTAAGATTTTAGTTGTTGTTTTGATAAAAATGTCAAGTGCGATGTATTGTGCCATTATTTTAGGTTCCCATCTTATGTGTTGTTCATATCAGTTGCTATATTGAAGGGGTGATACATTTATGGCTTAGAGCTTTTGAAAAGTCTCAGAAAATTAGAATATTACACAAGATCAATAAAAAAGGATATTTTAAACAGAAATGTCAGGCCCTCTGAAAACTATGGCTACTTTCTGTTTTCCAAGTTTTCTCCAGATTTTTGCCCCTTTTTATCCAACTTTTGCTTCTTTTTGATCATTTTTGCCACCTCAAACTTGTTTTAGTTGCTACTCTTTGCTGTTTTTGACACTTACAGATTGTTTCTCTTGCAAAGGTAGTTTTCAACAGTTTGTCCCTTTGGTTGAGCAGGGTTGAGTAACACTGGTGTAGAGTATAAAACATCTGCTGCAAAAAATGATATTCTGACACATTTCAGATCAAAGAAACATTGCACTGTCTGTGATCAGAAAATCGCAGCAGGCAATTTTATAATTTGCAAATAATTGCCCAGTCGTAGTTCACTAAGCCTCTCTATGTACAGGGACAGTGCATGCTGCACTTAATCATTTGGACTTTTCTGCTTCAATTTATTCTGTAGAACTTTTGCAACACTCACTCATCTTTTGCATTTTATTCTCCATGTGCGAGCTTCATGTTTGCTTCTAAAATCAGAGTTACCTTAATCACACAGAGAGAAAGATCTGCAAACCCGCCACACAGCCAAAAATGAACCAGTAAATACCAGTTTCTTCCATGAGGTTAAGAGACATGTTGGACACTGAAGTAAGTGTCATATTGGAAAAGCCCTGTCCCTGAAAGCTTTGAGTCTGAACAAACAAATATTGGGGGGGAAAAATCACTACCACAAAAACAACAGATTGAAACACTCAAATCTGAAGAAGCAATCCTCTTTTTTTCCTTCGGCAAACCGCTGCTTACGAGTGTATGAAACCACTCTGTGACGGCTTTGTTTGGGCTCACTGGGATAAGATGCATGTCATTAACTTTTGAGGTTGGAGGGTTTTGAAATTTAGCACAGGATCTTTGATTCATGATCCCTTCTTGAAAATTTTCTCCTGGAGACTCTGTTGCATTTCCGTGAATTAAGCAGAAAAACCAAAGCCATGCAGACTGCTTTACAAAATGAGACACCAAGTATTCGTGAACGGAGTTGGCAAACGATGGACTTTTCACACCACATAACTGCTGCCACCCTTTTCCTCTTTTTGAAATTTCTTTCCTCAGTTTTTGTTTGCTATCCCTTGGGTGCCCTTTTCAACCCTTCATTTAATTCTCTTGGTTTTTAATCCCCCAGCTTCCTCCCTCTTCCTTCCTATCAATCTGCCTCTCATTGCCACATTCGCCTTCTATTTCTGTCTTCCTTTCCATTATTCCCTTCTCACTCTTTATGTCTCTTGTCCCCATCTGTGTATTTTTATGGACTGAGAGACTGTGTGCTACCAATTATCATCTTTCTGTGGTGCTCTACCAAGCAAGTGACCGGAGTAACAGCTGCATGCATCACTGCATACACATGAACACACACACACAGACACACAGATACTCAAAGGCCTGCTCTAATATCAGGCTGTCACACAGAATTTCCTCCCTGTTGTCTCTGCTGTCTCACACATGGTGAAGACAAAAATATGCTCCACTTTAGTCCAGCCCCATGACTTACATGAGCAGTGAGCGATAATGGAGACGTGTCTGACATCAAGTGGTAAGGCTCGACACCGAAGACATCACAAAGTTTTGCTTTAGAACAGCTATCAACTTCTGTTGTGTTAACATTTGACTTATTGTTTATTTGCATTTCATGTTTACAATAAGCTGAACTTCAGCTTCCACTTCTTGCTGGAGAAAACAAACCAGTATTGTTGAACTAAAGATCAAGACAATACTAAACCGAAAGATTGAATAAAAGGACAACATTTGGATTGAACATCATGAGTGAAAGAATTGTGGATGGGTTTATTACTTGTGTGAAATACAACTGCCTTGAATTTCTCCAGGAAATTTTTTGGTTTGGCTAAATAATATTGGCTCACCAAAGCTTGGGAAGGCTTCTTATGGCAAATATCCGACATTAGCCTTTCAGCATATCTAATTTTCAACTCAAGGTTTAATTTGAAGGCTTGACAGATCATAGATTAGTTTTACAGAGAAGCTGAATCCATTTGTTGCTTTAGATGCTGCAAGTTATCCCACCACCTTCAAGGAGTGTAGAGTTCTTAAGGTTTCACAAGTTTCCCAGTGCCCACCATTTCAACAAGTTTAATTCAAGAATTCATATTCAGCAGAGCAAAACCCAACTTTGACAGCCAGCATGATGTTGTCATGGAGACTTTGACTTGCTGTAAATCAAACCAGTCCAGTCCGCCCCATTCAGGAAGCTGGGCATTTAGAAATAACCTTTGTTGGTGCCTAGAATCTCATTTTAAGTTGTGGATTAGGATGAGGCATGTATCTAGAGATGAGACTGTTTTGAGATCATTTAGAAAGCCTTCACAGTCCCTTTGAACATGAGTACTGGATTTCCATCAATACATATAATCAAACTTTCAAGTATCTTTAAAGTTACATTCTGTATCTTTAAAAATAGATCAAGATAATATGGAAGTAATTGGTTCACCAAAGCAGTTAAGTAAATGAAGCTCCGTGCTGTGTATGAAAAAGCCAAACCCATGCAGTTCTAATTTAAGCTTTTATCGCCTGTCAGCTGTTTTACTTCAATGTATTTCTGATCTTAGTTAATGAACTTTTTATTCAATGATGACAGATTGAGCAAGTCCCAAAGTCTCTACTAAACTGTGTTCCCCTACAAGCCAGAAACGCACACTTAAGTAACGTGTTGTTCTTGTTTCCAAACAGAGAAACACACAATCATAGTAAGACTCACACACTCGTCTTTCTGAATGGGCAGTTAAATAATGCCACATGTTGCTCCAGCGCCTCTGTCTCATTGCAGGGATATTTTTTCTCTAGCTGCTTCCCATGTTGCGTGTGATTGATGGTCTAATTTACTAGAATATCACACCCACACACATGTACACACAAAGCACACACCATTTTGCCCGGGCAGATCTAAATGTCTGTGGACAGGCTCAGTTAGTGATACTCTTAAAGTGTGCCTCGATATTTCAAAAATACTGACAGAAATCTGGCAAAAATGTCTCCGGAGTTGTAAGTGGCAGAGAGGTAGAGGGAGAAATGTTCCATGTTTTAACCCTCCTTCTTTTAACTATTACTTACCACTATTTTTCCTCTTGTCATACTGGGGAAGTGACAGAAGTCATATAATATGAAAAGGATTTGACAACTTGACTCTTAAAGAAAATACATTGCAAGATTGACTGAGGTGAAAAACCCCTTTAAATTCTCTTTTTTGTCCATCTAATCAAAAAAACCTCAAAGATTTGGCAACAGTTCATGAAATCACACAGAGCAGTCTATAGGGCTATTAATCATGAGCTAATACAGCACACACACACACACACACACACACACACACGGGCGCGCACACACACACACTGTACATAATGAGTGTGCAGCCATGTGTTTGTGTGATTTTGGGTTCAGTAACAATAACTCATTAAACTTTAACCTCTGTGATTAAACTACTGACTGAATAACACGTGCACACCTGACCCTGAGTCTGTGTGTTGTGATGTTGCTTTGAGCTATTTGCAGATGCACACCACCAAATTTCTGCAAAGTAAGACAGAAAACAGGTCTCTGGGCACATGCACCCCCCCAAAGACCTGTTTTCTGTCTATGATGACTGAATCTTAATATGAATACTACAAGTTATAATTTGAAGTCTCTGCCTTTATATTTCAATTCCCCAAATTGTTCTTGGCTTGGGTATAGAAACAAAATGTTGCCCCTGGGCAGAAAAAAAGTAATTTCTTCTTCTTTTGGCACATTTTTAATCTTTTGGCCGTACAACATAATAAGTGCAGTATAAAATAAAAAGAAATCTTGTTCTGTGTCCTAATGAGAGTTTCCTGGCAAAATGAAAGTGAATGAAAACATCAAATAAAGAGTCTGAAGGGGATTAAAAGGGGGCTTGTAAACAATGCAGAATCCCAAGTAAAACATTTTCTTTCTCACTGGCAGCGGTAGTCCGTATCGCCCTAGAAAAACAGCTTATAACACACCACCAGACGCACACACACATAAAGACATGCACGGACATGAGGTCCCTGATAACTGCACATACAATCCTCTGTCTGACAGGAAATAAACAAGGCTGTGAAAACGAAAGAGTGTGGCCCAAATGATTAGAAAGGCGGAAGATCTGCTCAGTTTACACTCACTCTGAGCATGTCACCAGCAACTTGGCCTGATGGCTAAGTCCCAGGCCTTTGTAACGAGCCTCTGGGCCGCCTTCCCACATGTCATTCCCCTACTCTCCCCAAATGACCTGCACTGTCCTAAATAAAGCTGTAAAAATCCCAAAAGTTGTACTTTGTCTTGTGATAATCAGATTTTATTTAAAAAAGAAAAATATGTTGGGTTCTTTTTTTGACTGTATCGCCCAGCCCTAGTGTAATATGTAAGCACAATCACTTCAGATCATCTTATAATACACATGTGAGAATGTAGCAAAGGATAGATAGATAGATAGATAGATAGATAGATAAATAGATACAAGATAGATAGATAGATAGATAGATAGATAGATAGATAGATAGATAGATAGATAGATAGATTTGACACTTCATCTTTGAAAACACCAGAATCTATACATGCATTATTGAAATTTTTATCACAACTAGATTTGGTCTACAAACAGAACTTTTTAAAGATAATTAGCTGGATGGACTTATAATTGAGCCTTTTCATTTATTTAGAGCATAATGATAAGCATTTAGGTATAGTATTCATTTTTACATTCCAGATTTAGCTTGAGGTTAATTTTCATCTGAAGTCCCGGGCAGCTCAAAACAGAGTTTATACTTAAAGAAAGAGACAGTACATAGCAACATTCAAATGAAACAATCCAGTCATGTTTCATAATGGCAGCAATGTATCTATTTAAATGAGTAAGACATGTATGAAATGCACCGGATATTGTCTTCCACTGCCCTCAATTAACCCTCCAGAGTCCAATTACAGAAGGGCCCATTATTATAAATCTGTGTCGTCATCTGTTAATTCAAAGTGAAGCTAAATGTCTGGGTTTAGATTTGTAACTCTGTCTCCATGGGGAACTTAAGGAGAGTCTATAGGAGAACGAAGTTATGGGATGGTGATTAAATTTGTGTGTGTGTGTGTGTGTCTGGTGTGTGTGTGTGTGTGTGTGTGTGTGTGTGTGTGTGTGTGTGTGTGTGTGTGTGTGTAGTGCAGAGGTTAACCTCTTCCTTTTCCTCCCTAACAAGGAAGAGTCAAAGGTCGTGATACAAATGCAGAGAGAGGAGGAAAGAGGGATGAAAGGATAAATTGTGGGACCTCAGACTGATTGGAGACCAGATGTCTAATAAGGTCTATAAATAATCAGGTGACAGCTGACACAGAACCACCTCATCCAACACAAAGCCCCGAAACCAGATTTCACAACTTTTTTCTTCCTTCTTTGTCTTCTCTTTTTCATCATTTGTTCTGTTTATTTTGGTTATGTTTCACAGTCTCTCACATGAAATGTCAAGTCAGTTTTCTGTCCCTGGTTCATGTGTAAAAGGTAG
The DNA here is from genome assembly GCA_008086565.1 of Thalassoma bifasciatum. Lineage (NCBI taxonomy): Eukaryota > Metazoa > Chordata > Actinopteri > Labriformes > Labridae > Thalassoma > Thalassoma bifasciatum. The sequence continues at coordinate 56,950 of RPOG01000499.1, read as the reverse complement.
AGAAAACTGATGCATCAGCAGAGGTGATTTTTGTTACTTCCTTCATAATTTCCAAGAATATTCTGTTGAACTGTAATCGGAAAAAGTCCCCAAATCCCTGACCTGTGCTTAGAGAATCTGTTGAAACAGACACTTTCTCAGTATTTGGACTTAAAATAAGGATTGTACAGAGTGTGTTACGAGTTGAAGACCATTCGACTAAACAGAATCTGACATATGAACTCTCAGCTCGCTCCCTGTCCAAAGATCTCAGATACAGACACTTTGTCGTGGCCCCCAGCCTGTTGGACGGACACAAAAGGTATTCCTCAATTCAATAAAGTTTGATGAAATACAGTTTAACCTTTCATGGCAGTGTGAGACACTTAGATAAACTTTTGCAAATGATGAAGCTGGAGACTGTCAAAGTCTGCTTGGGATTGTGGTTTGAATGGAGCAATCAGCTGTCGATGATTTAGCCTCAGTGTCTCAGTGCCAGTGATTACCAACAAGGGGATTTCGGCTTAGACGTCTTTGTTACATTTAATACATTATTTTAGGGTCCAGCTGGCACCTTGAGGAGAAAGAATGGACTCAGGTTTGAGAGACTATATCTGAAAATTGTCTGTTGGCTGCCCTTGAATATGTAGCCGTTTAGAGACACCAAATAAAGTTATGGCATCTTTTCATCACTGCTGATGGGTTCTGCCCATTTTAGTTATGACGGTTCAAAAAGTCCTTACGTAAAGGTAGGGTCTGCAGGATTTTCCTAAAAAGTAAAGAAAAACATCAACTTTTACTTCCTCTTTTTTATCTTTTTGAATCTCTGTCAAGATGTATTCAGATGGGGAAATCTGAGACTTTGAATGCTTAACTAAGGAGCTGAAAATTCTTTTCACCATGTTTTCAGAATGAATCCTACACAAACAGTATAGCAGCTTCAACATGGAGGACGTAAAACTCCAGTGGGAGAGCTAACAAGGTTCCAAGTGTGAATGCGACTGTCTTCTAGTTTTTGTGTTTTGTTCAGTCTTTCTCTCAGTCTGTCCTCCCTCCATCCATCTCTTCACTTTCCTCTGTCCGTCTGCATTTTTCTGTATCAGTCGCTGAGGTCTTATCGGTGTGGAGGTGCTGAGTACTGAGCAGCATAACAACACATTCCTGCCTGCTGTGTGTCTGTGTAATTCAGTGTGTATGTGTATGTGTGTGTGTGTGTGTGTGTGTGTGTGTGCCTTAGTTACTGATACAAAAGTAAAAGTTAACATATGTGTCACTGTGTTTGCAAAGATCAAGTGTGTTTCTTTTTGCTAACTCAAAAATGATGCTAAAATAAATTTCCCTGTGTGTGTTGTGTGAACACATTCCTCTCTGCCACCTCCAAAAACCAGGCTGACTACACTCTAAAAGCCAACCAAATAGTCATAAATTGTAGGCGGGTATAAAAGCCATTTCAATGAGCACAATGAGTGTGTGCTTGAGATTTTGATGTGTGTTTCAATTGATGCTCTCATATGTTGGTGCGGTGTACAGGTAAATATGCTCCTGTTGAGGAGAAGCAAAAAATAGTCCGTAAAGTGTAGTGTGGGTTGTAAAAGTCATGTTAAAGTTTCAGAAATATCAAACATATCATGTTTTTAATAATTTTAGCATAACAAAAAAAACTGCAGAGAAGGGTCAGATTCCATCATGATAAATTGACAGGATTCATTTTAAGCTCCAGATTTTGTCAAATAGAGAACAACATGAGGAAAGCTGTGCTCTGTGAAATGCTTTTGATACAAATGTGCTTTGACTGTGCTCTGTTGAACTGCCAGAGTAAATCAGCAGCTGATTTACAGCATGTTACCGGATCCACCGGGGAATATCGTCACAGGTGTGTGCATGTGGAGGTAAATGCATGTGTGCATTACAGGATCTATGGTAATGCTATTACCCTATCAGCATCTCATTTCCACCCCCAGTCCTCTGCCTGTGATGCTATCTGCTCCATTTATGAGGATATGAATACAAACATGCAGCTCTGCAGTGTGGTAGACGTGTGTACCTGAACGCCTGTCTGTTTTATTTTATGTCAGGTCATTTCTAATCTAATTTCTAATATCCTTTATATGCTAATGCAACATTATTACTGGCTTCAAGGAAGGTAGCAGACACTATGTTGAAACATGTCCAGAATTCAGTGAAACACTTTCAATGTTATTGCAAATTGTAAAACAAAAATTGCTGTGAATCAATCATAAAATGAGCTTCATCTCTACAATCTCTACCGAAAACACACATCTTAATGTAAATATAAGGAGCAGAAAGAGGGATTTGTTTAGTACATTTACCTAGAGCCTGTACGCGGCCACCATCAACTGGTGACATTGTGATATATAACTGAGTGTTGTTTGCATAATTACGGTAACTGACTTTGTTGTTTTGCATTGTGAGGCAATACCAACCACTGTGACACCGTGCAGCCCCATAAGTGATGATAACTGTAGATAATGATATCATCATAAAACACTACAGTTTAGAGAAAAAAAGCCCAGCTTGTGGAAAGGATGAGCTGAGGGTCTAAATGCTATTCAGATGATCCATTTACGACATATATAAAGTTGAAATTCTGACTGTAGTTTTCTGTATTTCACAACAAAATCATTTGGGTTTCCAGTTTTTGTTTGCTTTGAAACTGGAAAGGGGGTTTAAATTTAGCCCTCTCAAAGTCTTTTTTGGTATCTTCCACTTCTTTTTCTAAGACTTGAAGCTAAACTTGGACTTAACTTCTGTGATCTTGATTCCCCTCAGACTTGACATGACTTTTAAGAAAATCAAATGTCAAAGTTGGTCTAGGAAAAACTACACAAATGGTAGCTGTTTACACAAGTAGGAAAACACAATGCAGCTAGCCTAGCAGGGACACTTGTTACTTTATCAATACAGTGTTGTCATAATTTTAATGTTAAGAGCCTTGCTTTGACAAACTTGAGACTTGCTATAAAAAAAAAAAAAAAAAAAAAAACAAACTGCTAACTCGGACCCGTCGGAGACATTTCAGATATGAGGTTGTGACTTTGTGGAATTGATTTCCACCTCTAGTCTGTGATTGGTCATATTTGAAACAAATATCTACCAATGTTGACTATATAAATATCTCCAGATTTTGGTCACCTCTTGGTGCAGCTTTTTCTGTAAGCTTGACTTAAATCACACAAGGTTTGCATTAAATCCAGCTTATCAGGCCTCCTGAAATTTAGTTTAAATTCAGTTTCTGTTTGAAAATGCGAGACGGGCCGTGCTGTAATGAAATAAACCTAACTGTAGTGTAATTTCCACAGTTTCTTTAACTCTAGCCAGCCTGAGACACTGAAGACATAACATCAAAGCCCCCGGCCTGCTGGTAACAGGCAGCACCGACTCACCGGGAGTCAAGCTCTCATGGCAGGACACACACACCAATGAACATGCATGACTCCATGCTGCCAGCTTATCTCTGATCCGCCATCTCACTTCCTGCGGTTTGGATCTGATGAAGCCCTGTACTTCAAAGTTTGTGTGTGCGTGTGTGTTCGTGTGTATACTGTATGATCATGTGTGTGTTTGGATGTAATGGAAAGCACCTGCACTCATTGAGGCGGGGAAATATTTAGTGTGAAACAACAAGGAGACGTGGGTGGATGACCGAAGAGATGGATGGGGAGATTGAAGGAATGGTGGATGGGTGAATGAAAATGGGTAATTTTTTTCATCTGTTTGACAATCTAAAGAGAGCAGTGTTGTTAGACAATATATTCGATTCGACTTAACTTTATATAGCGACTGATGGATGGATAGAACGGAGACTAAACGTCCAGGGGGGGCTTCCTGGGGACGAAATATGAAGATGAATTGGATTGAATGCAAGAGGCCAAGAGGCTGAGGTGGGATTGAAACAAGGACGGAGGCAGAAAAGACTGAGAAAGAGGGGATAAAGGAGATTGAAGGAGGGATAACAGTGATCAGATAAAGCAAAATAAAGATGAAAATATAGAATACAGCAGGAAGGGATGAAGAAGAGGGGATTTTGAATGTCTGTGGCGATGGTGCACACACACAGGCCTGGGAGGTGGATGAAAGGATGGATGGGAGAATGAGAAAGATTGAGGAAATAAATGAGACACATTTTAGCCTGTAGGAGAGCCAGGTTTGAGTTCTTATGAGTGGAGATTTGAGGGGGCTTTGGGGCAGACTGAAAGAGTGTGAGGCTTATGGATGCAGCCGCATTACTTCTCTGTTTTTCTTTCTGAGCTGTTTTGCTTTATTTTGGATTTATGGAGGAGATATTGCAGACTGAAAGAGTCAGTCAATTCTGCATGGTTTAGGAGGGCTTGACTTAAGAAAAGTCGATGCCAGGTGAGTGGCATTATGCACAGACTTTGTCTTTGTCATAATTTACTGGTAAATTATTGGTAACATCCCTTTACACAGTCAAAACTGAACCTCAGGGATACTAGCATCTGCTATGTGGGAAATACTGGTACTTTACTTTAACTTTTCTTTAATAATTAATTGATTTTCTTTTATGAATTTATGAGGTTAAATCATTATCAAGGATGTCACTGATTTGTAACAATGACTCAAAATGTTATAATAACCCAAATTGCATGTATAAAAACAGTTATAAAACCCAACTCTGGCTCTAACATGACTGCTTTAAAAAATGTCCAGTTCCCCTGAACAGTCTTATCAAATTTCCACCTTGTCATTCAACACACTCACTCATGGATTCAACCCCTTTTTACAAGAGGTCAAAGGAAGGAAGGCTGCCTTTATTGGGCTGAGTTAATGGCCTAATCTCTGAATGTCACATCCCAGAAAAGACTCCTGGATGATTCACATGCCAAAGGAAGGACTTTAACATATGGTTAACTGGAAACAAAAGTTTGTTATGTCTTAATGAAGTTTACACTGTAACTGATTATGAATATGTCAAGAGATAGGTCGAATACTTTAAACTGAAACTATGATCCTTTGTACTCCCGTATTGAAGGTGTAGTTTCCCATTGTGCAAGTTATTAAGAAACTAATGTTGTGTAATAGCAGAGTCTCTTGTTCCGGAGCCAAATCTCAATGACTGATAACAATGAGCAGCATTAGAAAGCTGTGAGTAACACACTCATGTAATGGCCGTGATGAAACTCGTGCACATCCTAACCGTGTTTTCCTGAGGGTTGTTGGGATGTTTGTTTTAGAGAAAGATGGTGAAAGATAGATGGAGAGGAATGAGTGTGAAAGAGACAGAAAGTGGAGACCAATCCAAGAAAGAGTGGGAAAGGCTAAAAGACAAGCATTCATTCTACAGAGCTGGAGAAAACCCCTTTTTTAAAGTAGCTTATTAGATTTCACCGTCCTTACTTTTGAAAGCCAAGAGTTTGGGACAAAATTATATGTTTCAGAGCACTGTTAGCAAAAAAATCTGCCTGGAGAAGCAAAAGCAAAGACATTTGTCTCAACTGTGGAGCGGTCGGCTTTTCATTCTGAACAGGAACCCGTGTAATTTAGTGCTTTCCCAAGCACAATGTAAACTAAATTACAGGTTGTAATACAATGCATGGCTTACATTGATAACAAGGCCATTCGGCTATGATGGAGAGAGTCAGAGGGTTGGCCTGTGCCCATGTGCCCATGTGTGGGCACACAAGTCATTACACACTCACAGAAATCAGTGACAAGACTGAGACAGCACTGTGAACATTGCTTTGTTAATCTTTAAAGGCCAGACCCGGTGATAATCTGGGTATTTGATTTCTGAAGAGGGAGATTTAAAGTTTCAGCGAAACGTTTGTCGGAATAATTTAAAGCCACAGAAAGCAGGGGAGAAAAAAAAGTTTACATTGCCTCTGCTGGGCTCTTGATTTCCTTTCCCAGGATATTAATGAGGAAATGACACACACTTGTAAAGAAGGAGAACGAGAGGAGGAGAGAAAGAAAAGAAGGAGTGAGGGATGAAGGTTTCAGAAGGATGGGGGCCAGTGATTAATCCCACTTTGAGGCGACTCCACTGGGGATTCCATCAAACAGATGAGGAAAAGGGGATTTTAATTGCTGTTCCCTTTCACATTTCTCCAAACGCTTACCTACCTCTACCCTCCACCCTGACCCACCCCCCCTACACCATCCTGTTAAAGATGGTGGAGGGAGGGGAGGAGGGGGGGGTCGCCCTGGAATCCAGCCGGCCTCCCACTGCACACACAAACACACACTCTCAGACCCAGAATTACTTTCAGATGTGCAGTGAAAGAGAAGTGTGTGTGTGTGTGTGTGTGTGTGTGTGTGTGTGTGTGTGTGTGTGTGTGTGTGTGTGTGTTGTACATGCCACCTCACCCTCTCTCTCCCCTGTGTGTGTAGCTTCTCATTTCTGGATCTAAACGTATTTATCTTTCTGTCACATGAGTGTGTGACCGTAAACCCCACCTGTATGCAGTTACAATCCGATGTAGGATCCTAGTAGATCAAAAACCATTGGTCCTGCTCTTTGTGTTGATAACCTAACACAAAGCAGTGACCCCTTCATGGCTGTTAGATGAGTCTGTGTGGAGTAAAGTGCCAGTACAGTGTGTTTCTGCTACATCTGCTGGATATGTTTCATCCCTCTGCTGTAGTGACTGTCAGAGTGGACACCAGGGAACCATCAGTGGTCCTTGAACGGAACCCTGTGGTTTCCCAATAAAAGTAGGAATAGTTTCATTTTAGTGTTATTTTACCTACAAGTTAATTCAAGAGACTGAACTAACTGTGCAAGTATGTAATGTTGACCTACAACTAACAAACCTCCCTCTCCCTTGGATACAGAAAAATGTCTCCACTCTGTTTCACACATTATTTTTAAAGGGGCATGTAAAAGGTAAAAAAAAAAAAAAAATCACGTTTCTTCATAACAATAAACCCCACTGTTTCCAGACTGAGTTTGATACACATTTCTAATTGGTCAAAATATTGCAGCTATGACAGCACTATTCATGCAAAAACTTATTTTATGTTTTCATGAATGCCTGAATATTTCGTGTTAAATGGCTTAATTTGCATGGATAATATTGCTTCAGAAGGAAGGGTTTGAGGTAAAGTCAGTTGGTACAGGGCTAACTAGCAAGTATAACAGAGTGCTTAAATAAGGTGATATAGGTTATCACAACTAACAAGGTAATCTGACCTCCTCTCTCGTAATCAAACTCCTTTTCATTCCTTTTCTCCGCACAGAAAAGAAAAATTTGTCATGGTTTGTAGAAGCCACGCACAGTTTTCTTATTTTTTTCCCACTGAACTCATTGTAATGGAAAAAAGGTCTTTTTCAAGAGTTTCTTTGCCAAGACCGGCAACAGCACATTGATCTGATAAGTCATAAATCACAAGAGAATCTCCATGCTGACTGGATAGTGCAAAGGATTTGTTACAGTTCTGATTTTTTTTTTGTACCCTCACAAATAGGTGAACCAGGTGGGTAGAGTATTGGAGCGTGTCCTTAATTTGCATGATTTGTGGAGTTCATGGCACCTAATTCATGCTGCCTGACTAGAACTTATGTATACCTGCATCTTTACATCCAGCTTGACATGATTTTAACGTGCAGTTGTTTCATGTGAGCCCTGTGATTGACTGGCGACCAATCCAGGGTGTACCCTGCCTTTGCCCAATGACAGCTGGGATAGGTTCCAGTCACCAGTGACCCTTAACAGGATATACGGTTAAGAAAATGGATGGATGGATGGGTTGCTTCATTTGACAGAGGAACAACTAATCTCTAATAGGAGGAAGCTGATATCTTGTCCTACAATCCAGGTCACTGGTGAGGTCATCTTTAACTTTCCTTTCTTCTTATCATTATGAAGTAACTTAAACTTGAACAGCTTATTCTATCTATATCACTGACGTAGAAAAAACATGCACTGTAACTGTTGCACTGTTTGACAAATCTGTTTTGCAAAGAGGAAAAAAGTAACCATTTTATGTGTGCAGAGCCCTAGAAATTAACCTTTATACCCCAGGAATTTATCCACTGGTCAGAAACAGAGTGATTTCTGATGAGAGCATGGTATCGGGTTAGCTGTTCTTCTCAAGTGTCGCAAAACATAAATATAAGCTCTTAAGTCTTAACTGCTTCCCTAAAGGTTTTACATTACAGAGTGGATGTCCAATCAGTGATAAGTGTGAGGAAAAAACCCCATTCCCTTGTACAATTTGTTTTATTTTATGTTGGAAGAAAAAGATAGTTGTGGTTTCCTTTTCAGCTTCACCAGGTATCCCTCATTCTCTTGTTCACCTCAGCTTCCCCTCAAAAGTGACCCCTCAGATCAAACAGGATCAAAGTAAAGAGGTTAGGGGAGGGGGTCTTTAAGTGGAGATAAGATGGGGGTGTTTGATTTCCACCACAGCTAGAGGTCTGACTGTCATGTCAGGGATAGATGACTTTAACATACTTCCCTTTAGATGAAACCACCAGGCAGCAGAAGTCTACCTCCCCCTGTGGCATCATATGGCCTTGGTTAGAGATAAGGGCCGATTTTGGTGTTTAAGGGGCTGCTGCTGTGGGAAAAAATAGCGTGTCACTGCAGCTTGTTTGGGTGTCCTTTTCTCTTCCATTCAGAGAGCACATCAAATAATCTTATGATAATTTGCAGGATGAAGATAAATGTGCTTATGATTCAGATGTGAGATACAGAAAGCCTAGAGAATCTCTCTCATATACTTTGCAGTATACGTCTAAGCCTTTCAAAAGACTATTTCCATACAAAATTAATCAAATATCTTTAAATATGCAGCATGTCATTGTTCATAATTCTTTGCCTCATGGATTGTAGTCTCAGGATGGCAAAATTTCTCTTGAGGCTTCAGGAACAGAATGTGCTGTCAGTAAAAGTATCTCCAAATCCAAACATATCTTAGAGAAGCAGAGAGAAAAATGTCTCAGTATTAACAAGTGCCTACATGAGGATAAGCTTAAAGACATACATTTTACAACCCCGATTCCGATGAAGCTGGGACATACCAACTTCATTGAAATAGTCCTTGTTTCAGTCAGTTACATGTTGTGACATTACTGTTGTTGGCATGGTAATTCAGTCCTTTCCAGCTGGATACGTTGCTGTAATTCAAGTGCAAAGTATTTGAATATCCCAATAATGCTGGCAGCTATATTCAAATCAACTAAACATTCAAGTTGAGGACAAACCAGGTTAAATTTCTATTTACAAACTCTTATGATAGCGTGGGAGTGAAATAGAAAAACTGATTTAAACAGAAAGTCATTCTTTGCTTGTTTCATGTGTGGCAAAAACCACCCAGCAACAACATATTATTTTGTTTTGTGTAAAATAGAAAGCACATGTAGAAACCCATGTGGAGTAAAACACAATTCAAATTCTTGCAAATAAACTCCAGAGCACTGTGTGCTATCACCGCTGCTGCAAGGAAAAGATAGCAGACATTTGTTTTCTCCTTCATAAATAACAGAGCGAGTGAGTGGTGTTTACAGACACTGTCCAGGATGTGAAATGTAAACAGGGGGGTGGCTCAGGAGGAAGAGTTGTGACAGCATTTTAAACAGAATACAGGACTGAGGGGCATCAAATCGGAAATCCAGCCTGATTATGAGCAGGCATTAAGTCACATTAACCTCAAAGTGGAACTGGATGTTTTGACCCATTTTAAACAAACATGTTTGAGAAATAGACATGTAAAGGGCTGTGTGGGGAACCCTGAAACATAAAAATTAAACATGCATTTTTGTGTCATCTCCAGTCTTACTTTGATCAAATCAAGCAATGTGCAATGAAATACTTGACCTTTTAAATCATATGTAATGATCAGTTTTTAACACGAATTAAACATGACTTTCAGTATCTTGTACAGTATGATTTTTTTTCCCCCAACTATTTCAATGCAAATTATTTTTAATGTAGTTTGAAGTGCTCCTTCTGAAAAACTCAGGAAGATACATGAAATTGTATTATATGTGCAACAATTCATGTCTTTTGATATTCTGTGCAACTATTTTTAACGAGTCAAAACAAGTTGTTTTGCATTAATTTTCCCATCATGTGCAATGATACATAAATCATCATATGACTCATGAGGAATGACACAAAGTTTTATAACATACTTTATAATTTGTACAGTACTTTTACATCCATAAAAAGTGCTTTGTGCAACAGTTATTTCAAACTTAACTGTATTATGTTTGATATTGTGTACAATATGAGTTATTATATCATGGAAATGTGCAATATTACCAATTTATCTATTTAGCTATGAATAATGTGCAATATTCATAAAATCATTTTTTTCAGACCTTTAGCATGTTTTTGATGCCATTTTGTGCCACTCTGCTTTAAAAATGATGATATGTTGACTCAATCTTGGACCAGAATGTCTGTGGTACTAATCCAGTAGTATTTTGTTTTGTCTTATCTTCGACACACTTTTTATTTTTGTCCAAAGCATCTTCCTAAGATCATATGTCATTGAAAAACCAAATGTAACACAAGTCCTTAAGGCGTCACATCCAGAGTTTGTTGTTGTATTCTCTCTACCGTGTCAGGTATGCTTCTGGTTAGCAGCCAACAAGAGTGTCAGATCATAATCGACGCAACACCTGCTGGGGCTACCAAGAAGCCCCCCGCTCATATGGGCTGCATTATGGGTCACTCTAATTGGCTGCCCCCCCCTGTGCGAGCATAGACTTCTGCAGTGTGATTGGTGGAGCCATAGTATGATTTCCCGCAGGGTTTGTGAGTATGAAACTGCAAATTTGTGAAAAGTGAAGTTTAATATCGTGACTAGAAACTTTTTTCATGCTGGTTAGGTTGGAAATATATCAAAGATACATACCAAGAGCCTCCTTTTCATGTTTTTGAGTCAGAGGCAGATTTGATCTAAATGAAAAATGAAAAAGGAACAGGAAAATGCAGCAAAAATAACTGTCTTTATAATCTAATAAATGAACACCAAGGCCATCTCCGGTCTTTTCCTCAACGCTGCAGTCATAAGCTTGTGGCTTTATAAAATGCAAAATCATTTGTTTTTGTGAATGATTTTGCACCCAAGGATAAGTCGGCACAGTGCTCTGTGTAATTCTGCTGTTCTGCCAGCCTCTATCGTCAATCCCATGATCCTCGGGGAGACATTCTCTTTAGCCCTCAAACAATACCAAGCCCTTCTGGTACATATTTTACAACCAAATGGTGTCATGCCCGTGCAACAATGCCAGAACATATTGTACAGAAAAAAAGGGTTATATGCATGTTTTCACTTGTAAAGGCACACACAATTACATTCACACAACGACAAACACACAATAAAAGTCAATAAAAGTGTTTTAGAATGCTCAGGAGAGCCCTGTTTTAAGACTTTCTTCCTGCTTTCACTCCTGGATGCCCAACACTTAGGATTTCAATTACTATTACTCTGCCCTGTGTACTGTGTTTGTGTGTGTGTACTTTTCTCTGTGTGTGCACCTAGAGCACAATTAACGACCTCTGTTCTCTAGATGCCGGCAGCCGAGGTGGAATGGTTCGAGTTAGGAGGAGAAATGGCCTGAAAAGAAAGCTAGAAAAAAAGTTTAAAAAAAAAAAAAAAAAACAGAGAATGCTCTCTGGCTCCATGCTATTCTCCTGTGACAGCAGAGGCTGAAGCTTTCGTAAGCCTCATTTCCACCCGGCTTACTCACTGAATTTAATATAACACTTCTGGAATAAAGTGATTTTTTTCCCCCCTTCACCTTCTTGAACTTTGGCTGGCTTACAATTTTCTGCACCACAAGAAGCTCAGACGCCTGTAAGGCCCTTGTAGTTATATGGGTCTAACATTATATTAAAAAACACGGGATGAAATGGTTTCAGACTTGATTTCTTTCATGTTACAGTTCTTATCATGCTGATTTTTACAAGTGCTTATTTTGCTAATTAATCTTAATCATTATATAGTTTTTCATTACTATTATTATATTTAGAAAAAGAGTCAAAGGTTGGGGACTGTACTTTTTTTTTAACCTTGACTTTTTTCTTGGTAAGTTAAAGCAATCAGGTGTACAGAGAAGGCAGGAAATAAATAGGTGACTTCTCAAGTTTAAAGAGGGGTTATTATGCTATCCCACATTTTCAACATGGATATAAAATTGCAATGCTAGATGTTCATACTAAATGTATACAATTTATAAAAAAAAAGGCTACATGTTCATATTTTGTAGAAATCCCTGATTCTGTCCATAAACTGACTAAAGAAAGGTACATTATACTCCAAAAACAGAATGAGATCTCCATGGGATCTTCATGAGACTTAAAATCAAAGAGGTTGCCCCATAAAGATGTCCGAACTGGTCCATGACACGTTAGAGGGGCAGGCCTCAAACATCAAGGTTGGACCATACCTCTGCCCTTAAAGTCCTCCAGAGGACTGGCCTATCAGAGGGAAGGGGGTTTGTGGAGCAGGGAGTCTTAAAGAAACTGCATCTCAAATAAAACTTTTCAGACAGAGACTGAAACAAGGATTTTCTGAAACACCACAGTTAAAAATTAGGGATTTTTTGAGATTTTTTTTAAAGTCATGTAAAGCTACTTAGGAAAAAAAAGGCACAATACCTCCTCTTTAAACCAGTTGAACAAACTCCACCTCCATAAGCCGTCAATAGCAAAATCTGTCAGTGCACACTTGCCGTTTCTTTTGACACACAATTAATACTGACTGATGTGCCAATCAGTATGTTTGAGGAAAAATCAGCTCTTCTAAGAAAATACTTGCTTTCCTTGCAGCTTCTCCTTCTTACCCACATCCAGATTCCTGCTTGTAAATTTGTGGCCTTGAGTTTACGGCAGCTGAAGCGCAGTCAGACCCCAACCACAGCGAGTGCACTACTGCGCTCTCAGTTAATCACACTATCTATTAACTTTTATTACTTACATGCATGTAATGATATTTAATTGAGTAGAATGTACACAGTTTAATGCTAAGTCTCTCCGCTTTAGGGGAAAAAAATAACGTGAATGAAGCTATGCAAACATATGCAGTTTGTAGCAGTAACTTGAGTAAGATTCATAATTTGAAACAGAGGGGATGTACTCTTTCTTTTTTAAAACACCTCATCAGTGAAAAAGAGTGATGACATGAATCTTTAGGGGGTTTTGATCAAAAACTTTATTTTGAAAAAACATATATGTATATACAACCAAATACCTTTTATTGATTGGAAATTAGGTCTAACCTTATATTCAGACATTTCACCAAACATCTCACTTGAATAATGTTGCTGATGTATCCAAGGTATTTAAGTTCTGTATTTGCTGCTTTATTCACCAAGCAGATATGCCAGCAAACCCAAATCCTGAGAGTGTATTCTAAAACCTTTTTGTATTGGCTAGTGAGGTCTTGAAATTAAACAATCAGCAATTTGGAAGCATGAATCTTCAGACTGTCCAGACTGAAGGAAACCAACAAGAACTCACGGTAAAGTAGAAAATTAATCAAACAGAAGGCATAAAGAACAGAGAGGGTAAAAAAGGAGTCTTTTGAGGTTATACAGTAAAGATTAATGAGGAGCTGAGAACAAAAGAAAAACACAGAAAGGAAGTATAGTATAAGCACAGTGTGGAGGAAGTCTGTTATGGTGAAATATGTCTCAATTGTACCTGTGTTTAACTACAGCCAGGACCTGGACATGTTTTGTCTCTCGGGTACCAAACTCTTTGCAACACCAAATCTTTCTCAAGAAAGAGAATGAGGGCCGGAGAAAAAACAAACCCAGCTCAGATGCTTTCGAATTCAAAACAGAGATTTTTATCTTGAACTTCCATGTGTTTGTTGTGATTTTTAAAGATATTACTGCAGAGACTAATTTGTCAAGGTCACATTCAGAGAGCACCTGCTTGCCAAGTCTCATAACTGCAGATATTTAGTATGTGGCCAAATTATTATAAAAATGAATCATCATTCGCATTGTAACTGGAGTAAATCTGTAGAAGAAAGTGGGATTACTTCCAAACTGTGTGTGGGATAAACAATTTGTGTTAAAGTCAGGCTATCTATCACAGTCTGCCTAGAGCTCCATCAGTGGAGGTTTTTTAAAAGAGTCTTTCCTTGTAGTTCCTTCAACATTCTGACATTTACCAACAGGGAATGATTAGAAAACATTTGCTGATTTTACCCTCAAGGACATTGAAACAATGAAGATTTCAGCTGCCAAATTCTGAGCTTTTACTGCAAGAAACAACAAGGGGAATATTATTTTTTCTTCTAGCCAGGACTTCAGTATTGTTGGTTTGCTTGAGCATGACAGCCTCACGATAAATGCAGCAGCTGGAGGCCAGCTCAGGATGACTTACGATCAGTAACCCTCACATTCAACAGATCTCACAGACGGCGTATTTTCATCTCCTTAACACCAGGGATTTGAGACACAACTTGTCTCAGAGCGATGCAGAGAAACTAGTCCATGCTCTTGTTTCCACCAGGATGGATTACTGCAATTTTATTTTATCAGGCTGTTCTAACGCAGAACGCAGCAGCTCAGGTAGTGACGAGAACCAGGAAGAGAGCACATATCTTTTCAGTCATCGTGACTCTTCATTGGTTACCTATAAAATCTAGAATAGAATTTTAGATTTTTCTTCTGACTTGAAAAGTTCTTAATGGTATTGGGCCATCTTATCTTAAAGAGCTCACTGATCAATATGATATGTCTAGATCACTGCACTCTCAGCACGTAGGCCAGCTTGTTGTGCCTTCGGTCTCTAAAAGTAGTATGGGAAGTCAAGCCTTTAGTTGCTCCTCTTCTCTGGAATCATTTACGAGTTGAAGTCAGGGAGAAGGACACCCTCTCAATTTTTAGAAACTTTCCTTTTTGATAAAGCCTGTAGTTAGCGCTGTATCAGGTTTGAACCAGCTTTTCACTATGCTGCTATAGGTTCAGACTGTTGGGAGGAAAACTGACACACAATGCCACTGTTTCTCTCTTTCCTCTAACTATCAGTTTCACTTAGCAATAAAGCCAAAATACGAAAAATTTCCTTTTTTTTTTTCCAAATATAGAATCGTCATGGTTGTATCCCTTGAAAGTGTAAATGTAAAAAACGTGAAGATGTGCATTGAACACAGATGTGAACAGCTGTGGTCCAGATTGTAATGTATTTGTTGTTTACCTTTTATACTGGATTTCTGCAAACACATTAGAAGGAGCAATCATGACTGGTAGTTTATAGAAAATTAAACAATTTTGAACCATTATACAGCTCTAGAGTGGATGTCTGAACAGGATGATGGGTCTGAAACATTGCTCCAAGTATGTAACCTGTGAAGATCCTGTGTTGCCTTTTGGAATTTTTAACTACCTTTTGTATCCAATGGAGCAATGACCCTTGGATTACAAAATATAAGGGAGAGAGTAAACAATGAAACACAGCAGATCCTAACCATCACAAACTCAAACTTATCTGTCAATAGAGCAAAGGACCCGAAATAGATCTAGTGGAAGGTGACGGTACGATTTTTCACCGTATGTCTTCTCCCATTAATCTGCCCTCACTGCGACGTTAAAGTGTTGTTGTCATGTTCAATAAACTCAAAGTGCTTGGTAAAAAAAAATACAGTAATTTTGCTTTATTATACTGTTCAGTAGCTCAATGCTGTTGAGAATGATGAGACAGAAACTGTTAACATTTCCAGGAGTTTAACGAAAACCAAAACACATGAGTGGACTGTAGCAGACTCTAGCCACTGCAGTGCAAAATGTGCACATCAACACGTTGACAAAAACTATTGAGGAAAGAGAGAGAGAACATTTCTAAAGTCTGCGTTGAGCCTTTGATGGCTGCTGTCCAGAGGGAACATATTCATCCAGGCTGATGCTGATTGGAAAAGAGAGGAGTAATTTGCTCCAATCAGACCTGGTGCTGTTTTAAAAGCCTCTTGGGGTTCTTCTATGTCACTTACAATTCTTTACATTTTCTCTTCCTCTATCTTACCCCATTAACTTTTGTACTAAGCTCTCTCTTTTTTCCTTTTGCTCCAGTTTTGGGAGCAAAATGACGATGCCTCTCCCATCTTTTATCTCCTCTTCGATTTCATCTCTTGTTTAATCTTACGTTGTCTTTCATCGTTCCTCTTTAGGTTTGTCTGTAAGCTTTTCTCCCTTGATTTCCCTGGATCTCATCCAACGGGGGATCCTAGAAATCAGCCATTGTTTAAACACAGAAGATTGGCTGTCTAACTTTTGCTACAGCTCCAGGGCTTGAATGAAACCGCTGACCACATAATGACAACGAGGAATGCAATTTTTAACAAAGTGTAAACTATGAATTCACTCAAAGGGCTACCTGACATTCAGTGGATCCTATCTCTTTTTGCTGTCTGTGTCAGTGCCTTTCTCTGCTCTTCTCTCTTTCATTTTGTCTCTTTCTGTATTGCCGCCAAAAAAAGCATTGCTGGAAGTAGTGTTTTGAAAAAAAGCTATTTGTTTGTCTTACTCTTTGCCATCTCTCTCTTCAGATGATTTATTTGACTGCATTGCGGCTCTCAGCTCCAGTTTCAGGCGGTTCAGCCAACGTAAACCTTGTCACAACTCTGAATTCCTGACTAGACTACAGCTTCCAGGCAGAGCTACAGTGGATCAGTGCTGGATAAATACACCAGATAAGCTGCACCAGAGCCGTGCATAGCACAGGAGTTGGGCAAAGGCCTCTTAGCAGATGATGACACTTCACTGCAGGGGGTTTCATTTGGGGTAACTTAAGACTGAGTCAGAAACCATGTACTACATCGATCCATTTGGTAAGCTGGCTTAATCAGTGCCTTTTTGGGCATTTTAAGATGTGTTCATTTAATTTGAAGAAAATTTTAGATTATCCAAAATAAACAACCTCCATGAGCCACTTTGAAGGGATTATTGTCAATCACTGTGTCGGGATCTGCTCAAGGTTTCTGCTCTTTGAATGAGTTTAGCTGGTTTTGTTAAGTGCTGGTTCTCTGTGAATGTACAGGCCAAGTTTCATGACATGAATTTATTTTATATATGAATTAAGCACCAAAAGTAAGGATTTTTTGTTTGGCAAATTGTAGAATTTTTAAGAAATCAGTCTGATACCGCCTGTTAATTCACCTTGTAAATGGTGCCACGATTGTAAGGACTATGCATTTGTGGGATGAGCAGCAGAGCTGAGTGTGTTGATTGGGCCAATGTAAAATTTGTCGAATCTTCTCTGCTAATGCCAGTGCACAGTGAACTCTGCCATTGACTCTTATTTGGGGTTGTTTGGTGGATTTGATGATTTAGGTCAAAAATAACAAGACTTATTGACAATTCAACATTTAAACTATTTATTCAGCAATCTCTGTCTTTAGTATGCCAACAGTTCCAGCAGTCACCAAATATGTTCGTTTGGCATTAAAATTTGATATAATGACATGGTGAGAGTCTGAATTTATCAAAATTTTACATTTTTTATTAAACAAAGAAGCAACGCTTTCACATTTCACTTGTTAATTGCAGGTCCCACTTTCATGGCCATGCTTTCATACCATTTCAATGCAGTCAAATTAAACTGTCTAACACCTTAAAGATTCTTATTGCTAATGTGATGTGATAAAAAAAAACATTTCAGATTTTTCATAGATTAACAAGATATATGATGAAACCTTAAGTAATGCATTAAATTAATAGAATAAATTAAAACAATAATAATAATAATAAATGATGATATAATGATAAAATTTGATTAATCAAATTTTATATACATTTTACCCTGAATCTCTACATTTACATGAACCACTATAGTTTTTAATTTACAAATATGAAACTTGAGCATTTAGACTTGTAGCACAGTTTTCTTTAAACATACAATGAATATCCCCTCCAGAAAAATCACATTAGATTCATAACATGTGTCTACTCTCAAAGCTTAGTATTTATCTGCAAATAGAGCACAAACCAATCAGTAATAATTTCAGAGAATTTATTTTGTAGGACCTTGGGAATGTAAAGGTAATACTTTGCCAAACTAGCCACACAGACAGGAAAATCTGATCATTCCAAGGTTGAAATATTTGTGGCTGCACAGAAGAACACCGCTGTCCAACATGATGGATCACAACACATCAAACTGTACTTCATTTTTCACACTTCAGCCATTTTCCCTGCATGAACCACGGTGGGGGATGTTCCGCTGAGGAACCGAATCGCCAGTAAGGTAGAAGATTTCACAGAAAGTACATGTTTTCTGCTCAGACTGTTGGCAGAAACTGACAAACAGGGATCACGGTGTCACTTCACATCACTGCTCACTTTTTGATTAAGAACCACCAAAATAAAGAGCTGGGGAAGAGAGAAGTCAGGACCATGCACGGAGCTAATGAACATGGAAATTCCAGTTTACTGAGCTAGCGCATATCATTTCTGGGATGTGACGACTATTTAAGTTTTAAACTTGCAGTATTTATTGTCCGGAACATTCTTCTCTATTTTTGTGTCTTTTGTTTTGTAATTGTTGTTGGTCTGGTGGATGTATCTTTTTCTGCTGACTCCCACACAAACTGGCCTTTACAGGGACAATAAAGACTAACTTGATCTTGATGTAATGAGATGATTACAAATGGATTGTTGGATTGTATTACAGTTAATACATTTTGCGTCCTTGTTCTCCACATGGACTGTTTTCTTCTGCAAACCAATATCTTGTACCAAAGCTGCACTTAGAAGGATTGGATATGTCTTAAATTGAATGGTCTTGATATTTCTGCTTTACTCTTCCTGCTTAAGCTGCTGCTCAGATTGATACAGGGCGCTTGGGGTAACTGGCAGTCAATCAAAAGACCTGGTCTACTTGAGTCCAGCACATCATAACATGTCAATCATCCTGAAGCGTAAACCTCAGGCTATTTTGTGATCCACACGCCATCAGTCAGCAAGATTCAGGATAAGACTGAGTTGTTATGAAAGCTTTTGAAAAATGTTTTATGTCACTGTAAGTTGTCGTTTGTCATTTCTGATTGATTGCAGAGATTCAAGATGGCAGGTGTTATCTAGTATGAGGCAGCCTGAGGGCAGATGCTTGGAGATGCTAGAGAAGGACAGACATATTGAAGAATGAGATAAGTGCTCTGTAGAGTAGATGAGGTCAAAGACGGACTTTCTGTGGAGACCAAATTGCTTCCGAAGTGCTTTGGTCTCACTTTTTCTAAGTTTGACTCTAGATTTCTAAACAATGAGAAAACTTGACCATTTCAGAAGTGGGTGCTTTGCTGAACTCTGACAAACCACACCTTTAAAAGCAATGAATCTGGGGGGACTTAACTGTGTAAAATGACTTTTGAGAGTCTATTATCTTAAAAAAAAATTGTCAAAAATGTGAAATTTTAAAGTTTTCCATCAGGGCTGGAACGGTAGAAAGTCTTGGTGGTTTCTGAATGGTCTGAGGTGCACAGTCTGAGGAAACGTACATTAATATAGATGGTCAAAGTAAAAATTCAGCAAAATCCAAGTTTTGCCTTATTCTAACTTCTCTCGCATGTGGCGCCCCCTGCTGGGTATGATAATGCAGAGGAGACTAAAACAGTCAAATATTGAAAAACTTGTGTTTAGTTCAAAAATTAGTTGCTTTCTTGTTGTTCTATGAGACAAATTTGCCCAACCCTATCGTGATCTTTGACTCCAGGCTTGACTAAAGCCTCACTCAGGGCTCAGGTTTACCTGTGAAACCATCTCCACACCACTGGAAGACAGATTAGACAGGAAACAGCAACAGGGCCACTAGACTTTGTGTCCATCCATGCATGTGAGTGGGCATGGCCGCTGAGTTTTGAACTCAGAGTAGGCATGCGGGAGTGATTGCATACCTGTTGGGAGACCTCTGTGTGTTGTATGTGTGTTTGCGTGTGTGTGAGCCCACTAGCTATGCTGGGTCTGAGCCTGGCTGAAAGGCCTGAAAGCACCCGCTCTGTGTTTTCCTACCAGTGTTTGATCAGGCTGACTGGAGTCCATTGTTTGAGGCTGGCTGGTTAAATCTTTGTGAGTGCTACTTGGCACAGAAGAAGACATTTCATGGAGTTAGATACACAAATGAAGGCTTAAATAAGGTCTTTCACCGTATTACTTTGCAGGACCTGATTAAGACAAGTCACTGACCCTGTTAGCCAGGAAAACAATAATAACACTACCGTGTTATCCAGGGACCAGGACCAAAGTGGTTCAAATGATGCCTTCAGGAATAAGAAATCAGGAAAACACAAAAGCAATACCCTTAGAATCTTCACCTATTAATAATGTGTAATTCTATATTTTTCCACTCATTGTTCTTGGAATTGAAAAGCAGTCAAATCAAACAAATGAAAAAGTGTAGCCAAATTTAGACCAGACTATGGTAAGATGAGATAAAACCCCTAAATAAATCAGTATTGTCGACCAAAGCCACGACAGCTAAGGCAGGCCAAAACTGCTGCTCCTTAAATGGCCACCTGAGGCCAGATCTAAATGAATGAGTCAAATCCAAGTTGCAACACCCACTTTTTCTACTTTTTAAGCCATATCTTAACTCACTTACACTTGCTCTCTTTTTCTTCATGTAGGGGTGTAGCTGACTTAACTGAAAGACACCTCCATTGTAGCTACCTAAAAGTCAAAGGTTTGTGTTTGCTCGACCTCTTTGCCTCTTGCTAAATCAAAAAAAACTTGAACAAGTCTATGTTTTCCAATGTCGTTCCATTATCGTGTGATGCAGATGTGACAGCAGGCCATTATGATGAAAAAAGTGGTTGATTTAAATAATCTTGTATGAGTCGCTCCTCCTCCATAGATGGTAACAAGTAGTAGTAAACCAGGACATCCACAAGTACAGTAATAAAAGCTACAAAAACAAAGCATTTTGCATTGGTAACTTGGTGTTTGTCATTACCTTCAGGGAACAGTAATCTTTTTGTCCAAACACTGTCACCTCTGATTCCCAAACACAATAAGACCCTCAAATAAGAAACAGAAACATTACTTTGGCTTCATTCATTAATCACACCATCTATATTTAGCAGAATGTACCAATTACAATGTGTTCATATTAATCTCAGAGAGTTTTTCATTGAGAGTTGGTCCCTATCAAAAATCTTTGTCATGAAAACTTGTGTAAATTCTTGAGTCATGAAGAGCTTAAGTTTGTTTGTCTTTTTTCATAATGGACATTATAGAACAGTAGAATTATCTCATGACTCCATCAGTTGCAGTAAGAGGCCAGTACAGTATGCTGCTGTATTGCATCAAATAGGCAATAAAACTGGGGTGAAAACAAGTTCATAAAACATGTATTTTCAATATTATATGAAGCCTGTTTGAAACAACTAACTCTGACATTTTGAGCTTGAACCATGTGCAATGTTTTTGGTTTCAGTGCCACCCAGTGTGGAGAAACAGTGACAATCACGTGCTGAAAAGCCACATCATATAGTGTAGAAATTCTCACGAAAGCTGTCTCGGAGTCTGAGCGACATCTCCCAGCTCGCCTTGGGTTAGCATGAAAGCAGCTCAGATTCTGAGAACCTCCAAAGAAGTCCAGACTTTTGGAGCTCCTCCAAAACGCTGTGTCTGGGTGAGGCACAACAAAGGCTAGAGTCAAGTGCAGGTTAAAGGGGTTTAAAACTGTTGTGGTCTGACTGATTTGCTGTGTGAAACGGATTAATTTAACACCTGAAAACAAATAGAAGATTAGCAAGGAAGTGCCTGCATGTACACACACACACATACACACACACACACACACACACACACACACACACATGTTGTGCACAATAGAAGGATCTCCCCAGTGTAATTATCTGTCTGTGGTGTTTGTAGCCAACAAGGCCTTTTCTGCAGAAACCACTTCCCCTCTTACTGCTACAATGGACAGAAGCACAGAAGAGATAAAGACAAGCTGGAAATACCTCAGGGGCCTCTATTTCCCTTTTTCTTCTGGTAAATATCTGTCAGTAGCGGATTGAGAGTCTTACAAAGCAGCTTAAATAAAGATGAGAAACATACTTTGCAAGAATTAATTTCAATGGATTTAGTGATTTTTGACATCCTGGTCACATCAGAAAATTGAAACCACATGGAAAGCTTAGAAACAAAGAATACAGAAAGAAGGAGGGATGTTGCTACCAAAAATGCTGACTTGACATGTGTCTGCCCTTTCCTCATCAGCCCAAAAAAGACAACTAACTCCAACTCCAACTCAAGATAAACTGGGTTGTTGACTTTCATTTTAACATTTATTCATGCAGCGGAATATTTCTCAAATTCCTTTTTATACTTTGTAGTATATAACTCCACTGCAGCTGTTGGGGGTTATCTAACTCATCTCAATATCATATTGTTAGAAGACAGGAGAGCATTACTCATTCTTTCCTGAACCAAATCTCCAAAGTGACTGCAGGAATTTAAGCCGGCATTCATCCAGCAACAGACCACATGGGTAGGCTCAACTGTAGGAACAATGGTGCTAAGTTGGTCCTCATAAAGTATATTAAAGGTGCTACTTGTAACATTTTTCTCAAAATTAAGACCACATTTCCCATAAACCCATTGCTTCCTGTGGCATGTGAATGTGTTTTGAAACGAAGGAGAAGAAACCCAGCTCATTACAGGCCAGATAACAGCAGAAACCAGCATTTTGAATAAATGTAGTTGTGTGATAGGTGCTTAATAAAACAGTTTATTTGTAATGCCTGACAGCTATTGGTTACGAAGAACATTCCTGACGTCCAGATGCAGAAGGACTAAAGCTGCAGCTCCCCCAGTGTCCTCCTCAGGCTGGTTGTACAAGCACTGGAAACCACATAAACACCTATTCAAAGAGGACTATCTGTGGAGCAAAAATAAACACGTTCATGTTTACATGTTGACTTTTCCAATGTGGCGTCCACAAAGGACAGGCTTTAAAGCTTTAAAAACAGGGGTGACAATACTCCTTTTAGAAACACAGAATGATCAAAATTGAACCAAAAGCTGAATAAACACAAAACTCTTTAATGATTGTCACAAACCCACAATTCCACATTTTTCTTTGATATTGTATAGTGATCTAAAATCCCAGTTATAACTGGAATGGCTATCAATAAAAAGGATAATGTGAGTTCCCTGTCTTTAAACTGGGGGCAGCGTTACATTATGAGTAGCTCCAACAGTCCCAGGACCACCCACTTTTTCTTTTTGTTGTGACGTTTTGTAAATTTGGGTAAAATGAGTGGCAGGTTTTGAGGACTTCAACACAAGGGTTGGTGGCTCCCATTTGATACACTGTGGTTCAAGTCTACCATTTTAACAGGCTCAATGAAAGTGTTCTGTCCACTGTCAAGCTGTTTCATGTTGTAGTGTCAAAGTCAACCATGGAAAAAAATCAGAAGCTTTTCCTGAAAAATCAGCGTCCTGCAGAGCACAGCTTGGAAACCCAACACCTGCCTGGATTTAGGCTGTGCCGAGTATTATGGTTTCATGTATACGCTGGTCACAGAAGTTTTTGAATCTCAAACATCACACCTTACAACAGCAAAAGCCATTGATGTCAGTTATATGCGACGCAATATCAGGCATTAATGCTGCCCGCGTGTCAGTTTTTATATTGTTGCAAACACTCCTTGCTTGCTTTTTTCTTCAATTGCATCTTTCTACTTAGAAGAGCAAACCTCTTTTCTGGTCCAAACAGAAGTTCCATGTGGAAATCTCTAGCAGAATAGACAGAATGGTGGGCATTCATTCTTATTGGGTGCCACAGGTTTCACGCCTGTAAAACACTGCCACCTGTGTGTGGACAATTTTTGTTTTTAATGTAAATGATGATGTATAAATGAAAGAAATTAAGTACTCATTTTTGAAAATACATACATATGTATCAGTGTACAAGGCCTATTTAGTCACAGGGGCCAATCAACACAACATATGAGGGGCAATCAAACAGGAGGAAAACTCAAGACCAGAAGGTAAAACTAAATCAAACACACAAGGAGCAAGTACATTCATAAAATATCTGCAAATTTCTCTGGAAAAAAATCCCTCTTGGTATATTTTTCTGGAATGAGGTCATCATTGAAATGTGTGTGTACTTATGTGTCTAAATGAGTCATCATGTGTACATAAATTCTCACATTTCTCAGCAGTACCTGGGATGATGCCTACACCCTGATTAAAGGACAGCTGATATCCTTACATCAGAAGTTACCATGGTAGTTAACTGGCACAAATTACCCAGAGTGTGGCAGTCATTTCCTCATTAAGTGCTGAGGGAGGTCCCTGAGGCTTACATTACACCAATCACATAGGGCGTTCTCAATCTAGTCCTCAGATTACAGCTTCAGTGTAGCCTGGGGAGGATCAGAGAAAAGATTTTTGCTAAAATATATTTATATTTTGTTGGATATACTCTCTTTTTGATTCACAAGTCTAACTTTATTACAATGTTCTACACTGATCTAGATTTTCTTCATATCTCTGTTACTTTGATCTAGAATTTCAAAGTCTACTCTTCTTGTCAATTCCTTGTTTTGTTTCCTCACTTTTCCACTTTCAATAGCTGAGAAGCTGAAAACAGGCAGGGGAGGACAGGCAGGACTAAAGGTGACAAAAAAAGGTAAACCTATTGTATCTGTTGGCACTCTGTCAAAAACTTAAACCAACAGATTATCTTCTCCAAGATGAATGGTTTTAAAAGTCTATGCAGCACTGAAAAAATGTGAGAAATGGCATGGTTATCATAACATTTGTGGAGGAAAATGTCCTAAAGAATGATGGTTCCTCCACCGACTTCATCCAGAGAGATTTAATGTGCACTGATGACTTTATGACTGATGATATTTTCACTGTGGTGGAATATATTTTTATAAAAAGCTGTGATTTTTTTTTTCCGCTTTAATTTTTTTGGCCACATTTCAAAGCCACATTGCCTCGATGTATCACTTAAAATGTGATGAAGCTATTCTGCCCAGACACCAACACATACACACATGCATACGCCTCAGGCTTCTCAATGCTTGCATGCTCGTTCGGGCATATATCTCAGACACATAAACAACCGTCAAACTAGATTCGGAAACATATTTAAGTCTGCACACGTGTACACTCGCATCCTCACACACACATATACATTCATGTTATAAAATGGAGACATGAAGTTGGGTATAATTTTCAGTGTGTTGAGTGATACAGACCACATAGGAAGGGAATGTTTCTGCTTTACATCCATATTAAATAATGAGAAGTCAAACTGAAAGCCCACACACACGCCACCTGCTAACATACACTGCACTGTTTGCTGTATCCATCCATATGAAGCATATGTATATCTTCCCTTTCACTCTTATCTGATGTTTCTCCTGATTTTATCATATTCCTCCTCGCTCTTCAGCTCTGTGTTTTGTCATTCTCATGCTGCATACGACTTTTAGTATTTATATCAGTGTAATCTGCTCTCTGGGTTTCATTATTGTTCCAGGTGTTGGTATGTTCCCGTCCCCCACTGCACCCTGTAAAGTCTGTGAAACTGTGGCTGTAACTTTGGGATTTATTAGGTTTAAATGACAAAAGTACATGGTAAGGTGAAGAAAATATCTTGGTGTGGAGGAAATTTGTTACTGTGTTGGTACAGTGAACATGAGTGCAATCTTTCAAACCTAGCCACCACTCTTGGTTAAAAGCAATCAAACAAGTGAGGACACGTGTGAAAAATGAATTAATTGCCACTATAATATCCAAGAGCAGTGTGTGTGAGTAAAAGAGGTGAGTAGGCCCACAGGAGCAATTACAGCTATGAAATACAACAGCACATTAAGAAGGTCAGTGTAAGAGTCAGATCTGAGCAGCAGAAACGATGTCAACTGTAGATATTAATTACAAAATAATTCAGCTTGAGACTTCTCTGAGTGTGTTGTGATAGCAAAGGTCATCATGACACAGAAGAGACTATTCTGTGTTTTTGTCCAGACTATAAGAAGAAAAGTTAAGTTAACTTTTGTTGTATTTAATTTCAATTAAAACTTTATTTTTACTAGATGGTTCACATGAGAAAGCAAAAAATGAAATAGTTGCTAGGTCAAGAAAGTTGGCTGACTCAGACATCAGTTGCCTGATGGTGTTGATTGTTTTATCCATTAGGGACATTTGCTTCCACAAAAGAAGCTTACTTTGCTAAGATTCTTATGAACAAACATCCTGTTCACTAAACGTTATCTCACTATTTTCTCATTATTATTTTTCCAAATTCATTTAGGGATTACCACAGTTTCCGGACTACTGGGCCCACCTGGTCACAAGCTGTACCCACTAAATCTAAAAAGAAAAACAAATTGTTTATAAATATAAATATATATATATATATATATATATATATATATATATATATATATATATATATATATATATATATATATGTATAACACTTGTATTCAAGCTGCTTTTTTTGCATTTTTTGAGTGAAACATTGTCATGTGAACACAGCCTAATTGTATTGGTAGCATGAAACTTGTTTGCCAGTAAAAATACATAAATTAGTTGCATCATTGTGTTCAAAGCGTGCAAAAAAAAGTAACAGCTTATTGTCCAGAAGTTATGATAATGAATGTAAATAAGTTCGCTTGTATAATTAGGACATATGGGGAAATGCTCTGCTGATTATGTCCATGGATATTTAGAAATATACAACTTTTTTCTATTGACTAGAGTGAATCAACTGGGCACATTTTGAGTAAAACTTTCTGGTATCACATGGCTTGTACCTCATTATGCAGTATTTCTGTCTGGCAACAGCTTGTTCGAAGAAAAATGAAACAAAGGGATTGAAAAACTCTAAGGAGCAGAAGCCGTGTAGCTTTACCAGTAACACCAGCCAACACTGAGAGCAGGGACAGACAGAAACCCTAGGAGGAGTATGATACGCAGAGGAGAACACTTAATCTTGTTGTGTAATTTACAGGAAGAGGTGTCAAAAAGAAATAATCACACATTTATATAAAAAAATGAAATCATGCTTCATTTATCAACAACATCAGATACAGCTTTCAACGAGCTCCTTGACCACCTGGGTGATGGGTTTACATTATTACACATACTGGAGGGGTTAGTTTACACCAGTATCTCAGAGTCAGTCCGGTTTATCAAAGAACTGATCATATACTTGGCACAACAAAAAACATATCTAGAGAAGTTACAGCTGCCTGACGTCATACTATCTGAGTGGTTCAGGTTAAGGAGATCATGTTGACTCTCGTAATTCCAGTTACTTCACTATTTCTGTCCATTGTAATAGCTCAGTTTCTCAGTGGTGGGTCTACTGAGAGGTTAACTGAGGTTACTTACAGTCTGATAATAAATTAATACCAATTTTATTGCTGTTTTCTTGCCAGAAAAAAAAAAGGTGGAGTTGTGTCATGCAAAGCCAAATTAACAACTTGTAGAGGGGGAGTAATGTTTGGATTCATCTTTTGACTAAATCTTGCCTATATTGAGACACAAGTGGTAACACAGTTGGACTGATGGATCACAGTAACTTGACTCTCTAAGCAATGCTTGGTTGTTGGTATCCTGACTCATGAGGGGTGAGGAATAAGAGCTAAATTTGTTGTGTTCTTGTCTTTGACTGAGAAGCATGAAAACACATGACCAGCTGTGCTTCTGTAAGTCAAGGGTCAAATTAAATGATTAAATGCATCAAAGGCAGCTGCAGGTGCAAGAACGGCTTCTACCAACAAGCAGAGATTTCACATTTGATCTGTGATCAGGAGTTCAGGCGATGTGTTTTCATGTTTCTTCTTTGTGTTTTTACTATGTGTGATTGATCACTGTTGTTGATGAAAGAACAGGCTCCATATTTAGTTTCTGACCTGCTGGAGGGAAATTAATTTTGTAATACACAGACTCATTTCCTTTGATTTTTCCTCTCTCCGTCTCTCATTCTTCCAGTCCACATTCAGGGGTTTTATTCTCCATTATCCCACTTTATTTCTCTTTTTACCTTCTTAATGCTCCTCATTTTTCTTCCCTTTTATGTATTTTCTCTGTGCTCTCTGTTTCTCTCCGGCTCTGGTTTCATCATTCTGCTGATTGTTGCCATCAAAGGAAAAATAACAGATTACACCCAGATGTAAGCACTCAGAGTTCAAGCGGCAGGGTGGGTGAACGTAAGAAGATTTTGACCAGATTTATTCCCAATTAGAGAAACACAAATAACATAAATCCTTGAGTGTGTCATAGTTTTTCCTCGGAGGCTCGAATAATCCAAAAATGCACTGCCGAGAGGAGCATTTAGCCCAATTAGTTAAGGAAATCTTGCCGGCCAAGTTTGTCCTTTGTCGGAGCTGAGGTAATATAAACAAATGGCTCATGAAGTACCTCTCAATTAAAGTTCACATTATGAACTCCTTTTACTGCAGCGCTGACACAACAACACTCACTCTGGAGTTTGGTCACGCAGCAGGAGAAAACAAACAGCTGAGAGAGGGAATAACTTAATTTATTAGGAGTGTGAAGTATGATGGAAATATGATCAAAGAGGCTGAACCATTGACCTGGGTGGGTAAAGTACTGAGAAAGTATAAATAGATGACCTACTGAGAGAAAATTGTGACACAGTACACAGAAGAATAAGGTCCCTAAACTTGAACTTTAGGCACATTCAAGCCTTAATAGGCATACTGTCTGTCTGCTGCTCTGAATTTTTGGACACTTTCACACTTGAATTCAAAAAATATCCCTCTGTAATTAAATAAATAAATAAATACATATATTTTTACTGCTAAATTGTTGAGGGACACTGAAGCTTTTATCCAACAGGTACACTCCAGATGCTCATATTGCAATAACTATGACATTGCAACTTTTTTCTCACTCTGACGGGGAAACAGAAGAAGAGGTTTGACTGAAAAATACAAAAAGAACTACAGCAGAGAACCTGTACAGCCGAGAAATATGATAATGTAAAACTGAGACTGCTTGACTCAGTCCAAACAGAGCCATGATAAATCCTCGGGCTGCTGACCTCGACAGAATAATACTGAAGAAACAAAAACTCATACAATAAAATCACAGCCATTCAGGAGAAAAACATGTCGTAAAGATTAACATCCAGAGTTGTAGAAGCAAGCAGGAAGTGTTTGGATCAATGTTAAAACTAATATGCCCACAGCATTTGTGTTCACCATATTCATCCCTGCTATAAACAAAGGTTGCATTTGTGTGACATTAATTACTCTTTTGATACCAAAAGACAGTTTCCTGATGTATACATGAAACCATGATAGTTTTCCAAACTCTTTAATTTGAGTTTTCAGAATTTTGTTTTTTGTTTTTTGTGGTAAAACTGCGGTTTCATGCGGATGAAAGGCCTTAATGTATGAAAACATATGCAGTGTCTCAGATACCCACTTACGTGTGGACATGGCCTGACGTTTTCTAGCTTTGTCCACAGTTCTGCAAAGATCTGAAGGTTTTCTCTAAAGGTAAAACATCTCAAACAAATTTTGACTAAACTGAGTTGCTGTTTTTTTTTTTTGCTAACTCTGAAATTCTGATCAAACATTTCACTGTTTGTCTGAACGATGTGCAGACACTTTATGTAAAATCAGCTTTAAAACCAAGTAAATTTGGGTATTTTTTAAACACTTCCTTTATTGAAATGTAAGATGCTTCAGCTGATACTAAGTTCCCTTCTTGCGTCAAAATGTGTTCCTGGCACATAACACAAGCAGTGTGTCAAGAAATATCAAACATTTCTGATTACCATCCACAACTTCCTGCATGTTTGGGGCTGAGATTACAGCAAACATGGATGAGATCGGGTTTACAGTGACACTCAGATTTCTCACTGTGGGAGGTCGACAAAGCTGCATGACGGCCACACCGAGCCGTGGATTCAGAAAACTGTTGGTTCCAGTCATCTCATGGGCACTTGGACTCACCTACAGCACACAAACAGGCTGCTTCATGTTCTTTCTCTGTTTTGTTTCATCCTGCAGAAACAAACAAAGAGAAATGCGAGTTGGCCTTCTGCAGAAGTTTTTTCCTGGCAGGATGGAAAGGTCTTTGAAACTGCTTCAAGAACAAACTTACACAAAGAAATCAACAACATTTCTGTGGTAATACTGGGTTTGAAATTGTGACTTTTCTGAAGCAATATGAGAGTAAGGTATTGAGTAAGGGTAAGGGTGAAAATGTCAAAGGTGTGTCTTATTACTGAGAGCAGGTTGTAAAGGTTTCAGTGATGGTGCTGGCATTATCATATGAATAAACAAGGACAGAAGCATATGGAGGAATATAAAGATATACAACATGAACAGACTCCTGTGTGATAGGTTGAGAATAATGCAGCAGCATCTATGTAACTTGAATCAAGGTCAATCTGGGTCCAAACACACCAGGGTGGTGTGGGTGTTATGAGCATTCATGGGTAAGTAATCAGAGCATGTGCCAGTTTCTTGTCTTTATCTTGGCCGGCTGTGTGTATATGTGTGTACCCACTCCCCAGTATAGGTGAAAGCCTAAATGTGGTATTTATCTGTTACTGTTTGTGTGTATCCAGCGGGCGCCATTAACCCTTTTAATAATGAATCAACACTGAGTAGCAGCTGTTCCACAGCAGGCTCTGTTTTAAAATTCACGCTGTTATGTTCACAAGTTGCATAATCTTTTTTTTTTTTTTCTAAAGATAACAGGCCTTTTAACAACTCTCATATGTTCAGATTTGGTGTGCTTATGTAGTTTTGTATAATGTGTGCTCCTGTGTGTTTTGTCTTTGTCTGTGAGGGCTGATGTAACAGTTCTGAATATTGACAGCATGACAAGGTTACACCAATAGTTAATTAAATGGCTTTTAGCTTAAGTATTTTGCTGTATGCAATTGTCAGAAATATAAATAAATGAAGTAAATGAAAAGAAATCTCAGTTTGCTCAGGCCCAGGTTGGTTGGGTGGTTGGTTGGTTGTACATTCAGTGGCAACAAAAACTATTAAGTTAAAGACATGTAGAAGCAATGTTCAGCTGATAAGTTATCGATCAAGAAAGCTTAACTCAAAAATTTCAAATTTTCTTTCTCTTTTTTTATTATTATTTTGTGACAGCTGGACGGCCCTAATACTGTCCTTGTGTCTGGGTTCCTCTTAAAAACTGTCTTTATGAGTCAAGGCGGGCGAAGAAATCTCCCCATTTGTTTTCAGTTTTTCTTACTGACTGCAAGTTTGTGTTTATACAGGTTGAAGCCCGGGAACTCAAGTAGCGGTCACTGTGCAGTCACATGATTGTGGTCGTCAATCAAGATACGTCAGCTCAGATAGTTTCCATGCTTCATTTTATTTGAACTGGATATATATTGCAGAAAGTGAAAATATAGAATACAGTTCTTTAAGATCATGTGTGTGGCATTTTAATTTTATAAAGAACAATACTTGGTGAAAACTGTGTTCAGTCATGACTGTGAATGTTTTATGAGCATTTTTTTTATTCTATTGACTCAAAGAAACTTTTCAGACTGTGCTGCTGCCTATCTTGGCCCAGACACTGTTGAAAATTACATTTTTAATTCCCCCTGAGTTTTTTCCTGGTTAGATGAAAATAAGTTTTTTAAAAATCATTGCACATGTTTTTCCACCAACCAATGTCAGGAAAGTTCAGAGCTGTGAAAGGAACTTCTGTATTTCATCCTTGTAGAGAGAGCCACTACTTTTACAATCCATATCTTGTTTGCATGTGTATTATTTCCTCTGTTCCCTTAAACAGGAGTAGAGTCTGCTGCCTAACTTTCTGCTCTGTGTTAAATCAGGTCAAACCCCTAAGTATCTGTCTGTATCTGCACTTCATTCACCCACAATACATGTTTGTGTTTGTGCACATACAAGCTGCTGAATCTCAGGGGTCACCTCATTCTGGCATCAGGGAGAGGATGTTTTGGCTGCTGTTGCTTCGTAACTATCACGGCAGAGATGGTCTATCAGGGGATTAGACAGGAGCCGTATTGTAAGAGGTGTGGCGTTAAGGAAGCAGATCTTTCCAAAACAAGATTGGTATCAGTCAGCAGATGGTCATCTTACCATAGAACAGTGCTTTTTACATCAGTGTGTAGAGGAGAGAAAGTGAGTCTTTGTTTGCTGTGTGTCAAAAAAGGGAGAGGTATTTTGGGCTTGTTTGATTGTGAGCAAAGATGAAGGGTTGAAATGAGATCAGGGCTGTGCGATATTGGATCATTTCTGAGTTTTCTGGTGTTCCTAAGTAACCAAAACAAAGGAGGCTTTTGTGCAGGTGAAGTTAAAAAAACAAACAAACACTCAAAAAGCACACTTCCCTACAAAATGCTGTGATCTTATCTCTCCAGGATACTCGACTTTTGCTGCCACATAGCATCAGGCTAACTGAGCCAGCTTCAAACAACTGATGAGACCAATACCCTGCATGTTTTAGGGAACAGATACATAATGAGAAGCAGCTTTTTTTCCTTTCAGTCCTTTAGCATCCAGACTCTGTCCAGGCCTTGAATATTGTTGCTCACAACCTCACTTTAATTTATATAACAAAACCCCCCAGATACTTTCTGTTACCAAATGCTGTGAGAGCTCACTCTCCAGTTTAACTGCAGGCACAGGTGTTGTCTTACAAAACTCTCTCAAAGCATTCATAAAAATCAATAAAGGAAATAATAAAATCTAATGGTTTATCACAGGGAGGAGATCTAATTCCATTTTGACATTTACACTATTTGGTATTTCATCAGTTTTGGGTGTGAGTTTTAACCAAACACCCTCACAGAGGAGGTTTTAATAAAATCAAGGAAGCAAGTTGTTGAGCTTGTATTAAAGAAAGCTTTTCATGAGGGTGAGAAACTGAGGATACAGCCAACATGTCCAGCAGCACCTCTAGTATGTAATATTGCAAAGGAAATAAAAGAAAATTCTTTTCATAGAGGGGACATTTATGGGGGTTAGTGAATGCTTTTTAGGCAGGGAATGCAGCAACCATCACCGAAAGTTATAAGGACAATGACCTTTGCACAAAACTGTCTTTCACCTGACTCAACACAGCTTCTAAAAGCTTCTAAAAACGGCTCAGAGTTTGGATTTCTTTCCATCTCAGGTTAAAAGCTTTGGCGAAAATTGTGAGGACAAAAATCTGAGCAACTATGATATGCCAATATTGCAAAAACCTGAAATCAAAGGGAGTGTTTATGTCTTATCTATAGTAGAAAATGTCTGTTTCGACTTATTATGAGCCATATTTACCTTTCCAGTTCAGGAGCATGTCTTAATTCAAGATGTTAAAAGACATAAATAATGCCTGAATTGCTTGTAATGGGAACAAAAAAAAATCTGCCAATAGGGTAAGAAAAACTTTGCTCATCAAGTTTCTTGAAATTAGATCAATCTCTTAAGAATCTTTTTCCTTTCCCCATTGGCAGATTTTCTTTTACCTATAATAAATGCAGGTATCATTATTGTAGTCAAATATCTTGAAAAGAGAAATTTTTCTAGACAGGTTTGGTAAATGTGACTCAGATTAAATCTAAAACTACTTTTTTTCCTACAAATAAAACATTATAACCTGCTTAGATTTCAGTTCTCTGCAGTGAAAGAAAATCTCTTATTTCAAGATATTGAAATATAAACATGATGCTTGAATGCTTGTTATAGGTGAAAAAATGTTGCATGCTTGTAAAGGTTTCTTGAAATTAGAATACATAAAACTAAGCTTTTTTTTTTTTCCTTACCCCACGGGCAGATTTTTTTTGTCCTATTTACAAGCAATTCAAACATCATTTTTGTCTTTAAATAATTGATAACATGACTTTTTTCTGGACTGGTGAGATGAATGTGGCTCATATCAAGTCAATAAACAAATCATTTACTAAAAACAAAAAAGCATAAACATTTTCTTAGATTTCAGTTTTTGCAGTGTAGCTTCAGATACTTTGGCTATGCAATCATTTTATTTTCATCATCTATCTATTTGCCCTCCCTGAGATGATGTAAAAGTTGGATCAGACGTTTTTATTACAGTGACTCAGCAGTTGTTACTCTTCTGACACAAACTGTGACTTATATGGTAAGGATGGAAAGAAAACCTCTTATTAAAACAAGCTTTAAGAGCCCATGCTATGACATGTGTTAAGGCATTAATGGAGAGCAGCTCAATGTTTCTAAATTGGCTCATAAAAATAATGTAAATGTAACAGAAACCTGCATCTAATATAAAAGCATAATGCTTAAATACATGCAGACTGAGGGAGCCTGTAAATCAAGTGATTAGGCATTTACAGGAATGGTAAACAGTATAAAAATTAATGGCTCTCTGCATGGGCTCATGTGTGACTTCACCTACATTCATATAATTCCATATGTGAACGTTCACGTGTTGGTGTGCACACAGTAATAGGTGGTGAGTCATAGTCGCAGTGAGGCTGTGGGATTCCTGTGGACCTGTAGCGCCGTTCAGCCAATAAATACATCCTGTTAAACCAACTGATAACTGCCGCCTTACACCGTGATTTACAGTCAGACAAACACGAGGTAACTGTGCAGCTCACTGCCAGCATGTGACTTAAGAAAAACATCCAAGAATGATGTAGAGAAAACGACAGGTTTGTCAGAGGATGAGGAATTGTAATTTATGCAGCTCTAATCATGCACTGAAAATGTAAATTAAATCACATATTATATGCTCTACAAAATGAGCATGTACTTGAGATCTGGTTGACAGTACTTTAAGATTTTAGAAGCTTTTTTTTTTTTTACTTTCTTTCTTTTTCTTTTTTCTTTTTGGTCAGACAAAGTAAAGCTGATACACAGTACTGATCACAATATTTTTCAACCTTTGTTTTTTTATTACTATTCAAAGATATCCCCTGTAAAGTCAAGAAACACAGAAAGTGCTGTTGCTCAATCTTGCACACTGTAACCTTGAAAAGCAGGAAACCACAGAATTATGATGTAATGTAGCAGTGATGCTTTTAAGAAGCATTTAATTAAAACAAGGAAGGAAGCCGATTATTTGGGTCATACATTTCCATCAATCGTGATGAAGGGTGTCTTAAATTTTAAACCCCAAAGCTCTGCAGAGGTCTGTTTGTTTTAAAGAGAGAGGAACAAAAATGTAAGAGTAACGACCAAAAACAAAATCTTGACGAGTTTATAAGCACAAGTTTTAGCATAAATGAATAAAAACAAAGTGTGTTGTCCACATGTAACAATTATCTTAGTTATTTCAACTCTGGACAAATAACAGAACCACAAAATTACACAATTCAGAGTTGTTCCTCTGTCCAAACCTTTAAGAGTGCACAGGGAGTGAAAGAAAGTGAGATGCACACTGAGCGTAGAGGCTCTGACCATGAGCTCATAACTGCAGTATGAGTGTAACTTTAGTGTTAAGTGCTTGTAAAACCCTTCTTTTCTTTTCCCCTGCATTACCTCAGAGTGAATGGGTGCAAGAAATGAAGTTAATAATATAGCAGTTATGAAAAGTTTTAAATGTTTAAATGAAAAATCTCACGATATAGTGCTGGAAAAGGTTCAATAACAACACGTCAGAAAGCCACCAGCTCCTGCTCGCACTTACACGCTGACACGGACTATTTCCAGCAGCTCTGTGGATACTTAATACTGTTTGCCGGAGCCTCAGTGGGCCACACAGGAACAACTGGTCCAGTCAGACCTTCTGCTCTTTTTCAAATGTTTAATTTGAAGCTGTAAAATTTTAGAAATGTGACAAAGCTACTCCTCTGAGTTAATGAAAGGGAAATTCAAAGCTAAATGCTCACCAAGTTTCCCGACCTTTGTTTTTCCATTTTGCTGCTTCATTCTTCATGATTATCCCTCAAATCAAAAACTTATTGGAGTAGTCTCTATCCAATTATAAGAAATCTTTGTGCAATACTGATGCCACTTTGTAACCCAGGAAAGCTACTGACATCCAGCGACAAGGTCTAATGAGTTCCCACTCCTGTATTCCTTGACATTTTGTTTCCAGTACCTGAAAACTGTGGGATGTCCATATTCTGAAAACCCAAAAAGAGGAGCCCCTACTCGGCCTCTTGGAGAGAATATCCAAAGATACTCCATAACACCGAACAACGACGCTCCTTTTCTGTTTGAAGTGAACATTTTCTGTCATGTAAACATTTATATATTGAGAACTTTTCCATAAGTTAATTTGAAGATAACAGAAAAAAACTGGCTTTGTTAAGATTTTCTTTCACATGTAGTCAAGATTTTGAAATAAAGAGGCAAATAGACTCCTTTTTGCTCATAATTTTGACTATTTCTAAAACTGAACTTTTGTGTAAGAATTTTGACTTTTAAATTCATAATTTTGGCCTTGTAATCTCAAATTTTTATCATTTTCTCGTAATTTTAACTTTTTTCTCAAGATTGTGACATTTATCTCAATCTTTGACTTTTTATCTGAATTTTTCTAATTTGAGCCCAAAATTTGGACTTTGAGAACCCAAAATATGACTTTTCAGCTCCAAAATTTGACTTTTCTTTCCTTGAGATTTTGACTTTTAGCACAATTTTTTTTTATTTTTGTCTCAGAAATTGAATTCTAAGCTCTAAATTTAGACTTTTTTCCATTTAATCTTGACATTTTGTCCCAATAACAGACTTGAATTCTCAATCTTTTCACAATTTAGCTCTAAATTTTGATCATTTTTTTCCCTTAAAATTTTGATTTTTGGTTTCAACTTTTTGTCTCAAAAATATGACTCTTTAGCTAGAAAACTTGACTTTTGTCTCTACAGTTTTGACTGTTCTGCGTAATTTGTAATTATTCGAATTCAGTTTGACACATAAATGCATATTACTTCTGATGTGGTCTATACACTGTTGAAAAGAAGAGTTTTTAATGTCCAACAGAGCAGCAACAAGAGCAGGCAGATGCATCGCACAAATGGTTTCAAATGAGGAAAAAAAAGTTTTAAGAGAGTAAAAACAGTATAGTTGACTTTTCAGATATTCAATAAAGATCATTTTTTAGCTCAAAAATCTACATCTCATTGTGTCATTTTAATTTAGAAGTATCTATTGTTGGCTTTAACCCTGAACTTGATGTTGTAACCTTGCACACTGAGTTCAGCCCTGACACTGAATCAGTCAAGTCTTAGGTTTGGTTACAATAAATCACCCTTGGTTAGGCAATGTCCTGTTTTATTCCGCTCTGTACCAGGCTGTGCTTTCGCAGCTGGTTCCATGACATTGTGCTTTTTATTCCCCTGTCTTGGGGCAAAATATCTCCTGTTAGATTAATAGGCCCCCACGGCCGCTTAGACCACTGTGAGTGTATGAATGCGTGTGTGTGTGTGTGTGTGTGTGTGTGTGAGTGTGTATTTGTGATGGGGGGTTAAACTACCTGGTGTCCAGATGTAGAGATCGAGGTCTTGCTGGGGGTAAAAGGCTGTTTTTTCTGACACAAAATATGCAGAATATGTGAAAGAGATGTTGTATGTCATCTTTGTAATCCTGAATCTTCTGGCTACAAAACCAATTTACCAATGAAAAAATCTTCAGTCTTGAACCTATCTGTAGGGAAGCTAAAATTGCCAGCCACGGATGCAGTTGCTCATGATAACAGTGACAGTTTATCAGTAGTTTAGATCAATAAACAGCAGCTTCAGGGGGAGTCATTACCATTAGTCGGGGTTATAAAAAGTGTAAGAAACCAGCTTCCTGTAAAAAGGGGCCATCCTGTCCAATGACTTTCTGTTCTGGTTGCAGCAAAATCTTTAAAAATAGGTTTTGGTTTGAGGTTTTTATTGTGCTGTGATTCATGTCTTTTGAATTTTGTATCTGGTGTTTTTTTCCTGACCCATGTTTAGGCTAGTGAGGAAACTAATTATTTCTTTGATGTAAAATTGCCCTCTTCCTAATTTTGTTTTATTTTTTTCAAAGAAAATGAGGGGAACACAAAAATTCTGATTAAACCATTTCATCATTGATTAATGTTAATGTGGTGTGAGGGATGACATAAATATCCCCTGGCGAGCGCATAAGAAGAAAGCACATTTATAAATACCGCATCTGAAAATTGTCCAATTGTGACAAGCCTAAATCTGAAAGGTCAACAATATGAGGCTGCCAACGTGAAAAGGAAATTCAAACATGATCCTGTTTTCAGATCCCTGAGCAACAATACACCAGACAAGTTTTTAAATTATACCCTGAGTCATTCCTGGTCCTGTTTTAGAGCCAGGATGTTGTGATCATGACACCCGTTAAGATTGATGTGGTCCCCTTTTAAACTTCAATGCGAATCCTGACCAATTTTATATCAATTTCTTCAACTTTTTTGTTTCTTTCTAAAGTTAAACTTGTTTGAAGATGATAATGCAGAAAGACTCCAAAGAGAAAATTGTTAAAAACACGTTCAAGAAAGCCAAAGGCTGACAAAACTCTCCTTTCTCTCTGTCTCTCCTTCATCCGTTTTCCATTATGGGTGCCCAAACCAGCTTGTTAAAAAGAGTGAAACTCAAACCACAGTTTTGAAAATTACAGAATTCCTTCATAAATGCCCAACCCTCCTTGCGGCTGCACTGAGTTCAAGCTTGAGGTGAAGCCACCGTACTAAAACGCAACCACATACATAGACACACGCACCTTAGACACATGCACTCAGGTACACAATGCACAGAACACAACTACAAGCCTGTTGCACAAATACAAATAGCAGATCATGAAGAAATACATGCATCATAAGTTCTTCAAAATTAATTTACATTTTTTTCTCTCCATTTCAAACTGTTAGAACTGCAAAACGTAAAGCCGTCTCTCACTCTTTTGCAGCATGAAAAAGTGAATATTAAATTTTGAATATTGGGTTTGATGTTTCCCAATCCAAAGTTGCTCCTTATAGTTTCACCTAAAAATTTTTTTTTTTGCTTCAAGGTAGCATTGAAAAGTGACCCATTGGGCTGCTAGAAGGAAGATTCTAAGAATATTGCTATATTTTTCTCTTGCTTTTATCTGATCTGTGTGCTAAAATATCAAATCTGAAGTGTTTGCCAAAAGTGCACCTGGTTTCTCAGCAGACTCTCTTCCCAAATCTTCAACCTGGCAGGTAAATTGGTGCAGGTATGGTGCTGCTGAATAAATTACGCTCTCCTGTCTCTGTGCAGCTGCTGTTTAATTTCCCTCATGTGTGAGCGTGTGTGCCCTCTGATCACTAAACTCTCTCCAGTCTGGCTAATAAATAGTAATTATTCTCAGCTGTGCCTGCATGTGAAAGTGTTGAATAACTTAAATCAAACAGCATTCCTGCTGTGTAAACTTAGATAAGATTTTGGAAAAAAAAAAAAAACAGATGAGGAGCCAGTATTTTTACACAACAGTGCCGTTAACTTTTACAGCTGATACAGACTCAGCGCTTGATGCCCGACTGAGGAGGGAAGAAAAACACCAAACCACAAATGTTTCACACATACATGCTGCTTAGTTTGCTCTACATAAGTAACTCACTGTTTTGCTTGAAGGAAAATTGGTGCACTTTGGGCCATAATTGTTTCAAAACAGCAAGCTAATTATGACCTTTTGAAAACAAAGCGTACAGATTGAATGTGACATTCTGCTTCGTCTGCAGAATTTAAATGCCCTCTTGCACTGGCTGAAGCCCAGTACAACCTAATAACGAAAACAATCATATCCTGATTTGGTTTAACTTATCTGGGAGGCCGTATTTTTCTGCTCACTGAACTCCAAAAACAGTTAGTGTGAGCAGTTCAGTGAAGAAAGATCATAGTCACTTCTCCTGACAAATGACTGAAGTTTTAATTTAACCCAGTGGTTTCACAATTAAAGAGGTTTCTGGAGAGCTATAAAGCTAAACTAAGACAGGAAAATAATAAGTGTTTGTTTGACTGTTACAAAGGAGACGGATATTTTTCCGTCCTTGTTACATACTTGGGAAGAAATGAATCAGTGCAGGTAAAATGTATGTCTTCATCCACTGGGAGGCGCCAAAGTTTACTCACACTGCAAGAAGCTGTAAGGTGCAACTCCTTCACTCCTGGTAGCAGACAAGACAATTTCATCTGACAAAATGTAACATTTATGATATTTTTCATAATACTTATGCATTAATCATGCTTAACATTTGAATCTTGGGCAAGGAAGCTGAATGGTTATCATTTTCATAGACAGTGCAAAGGCAATTTGCCAATGACCGCTATCATGGCAGAAAGTTTACTAGTTTTAATACAGTAAAGGGACCTTGGATCAAACTTTTCTTGTCATGGTTTTGCAAAAAGAACTGCAAAGTTATCTCATAGTCAACTAACACTTCAACGTATCAGTTTCAAGTCAAACAGTATACTTAATCTAATGTTTCAAGGACAAATTTGCAGCTCTGGTCAAACCAGAACAATACATATCAGCAACTGATTCAAGACAACTTTAAATTTACTTATTGTTGTGTGAAAAGAAACACATACCATTATTCTGTCTTCAAAATTTGAGCATTGTTCCAGGTATAACCTGAAAAGAAATATCCAACTGTAAGGTGGCAAGAATTTCTCAAAAACTTGGGCAAGGCTATGAAAAGAAAGCTACACACATGAAGTCTGCTAAGATTTGTGTTGGGCCCATACTGGAGGAAAAAAAGTAGTATATTACTTATTGCTTGCTACTCTAAGTAATTCCATCACTTTACCTATTACACCTTGATTATATAACTTTTCCTTACACGAAAACTTGGTGGCTTGCAATGCATCACTGCTCAAAACTGGCTAAAATATAGAGAACATAGAGAAGCAGAGCAACATAAATCACAGTTTCTCCTTCTCCCTCTCCTTCTCTCTCTCTCTCCCTCTCTCTCTCTCTCTCTCTCTCTCTCTCTCTCTCTCTCTCTCACACACACACACACACACTAACACACACTAACACACACACACTAGTCTTTACCCAAAGTAGTTCCAGCCTGCTGCCTGTCACAGTGCATGGATTTCAATGGACCATACTCGACCATATTCCTACCATCTGTCAAGATGATTTGAGAAGAAAAGACATTTTTACAGCTGTACTTAAACATAAAACACACAGTGTGTGTACTCATGTCTATTTATTTTTAAGTAATCTAGCCCTCTGCTACCATCTACTGAGGAAAATATGGAATTTAACACTGGTAGTTTGGTATCCTGCTTTATTTTGTGTGAGTCATCTGATGAGATTCGTGTTTTTATACTTTGTTTGTTTGACGACACTAGCATTTGAGGATTAACAATGCATATTAAC
This sequence comes from Thalassoma bifasciatum, assembly GCA_008086565.1. NCBI lineage: Eukaryota > Metazoa > Chordata > Actinopteri > Labriformes > Labridae > Thalassoma > Thalassoma bifasciatum. The sequence continues at coordinate 15,769 of RPOG01000499.1, read as the reverse complement.
CAGCAGGAGAATGGTTGTTTGAAATAATACATGTCAAAGCAGGTAAAATAAGTCAACCTCTTTTTAGATACTCATGAGAAAAAGTTACTCATTAGAAATGTAAGAAGAAGCTGTAAAACAACATGGTACAAGGACAACAATATGTTCAACAGGGGATGATTCAACTTTGGTTTGTTTGAATTAAAGTGCTCATTTAATTAATTCTGCTTTGTTTAATTACTTTTCTGGTTCATTTCATATTTTTACTAGCTCTTGTATTGAAGTCCTGGTTGCTCTCCTGTCTAGTTCAACAAAACCTGAGGTTGATGTGAGCTCTAACAGACTGACTGCAGAGCTTTAAAGTTGTATCTCATTTTTAAGTCTCATATTTTTACGCATAATAGAATAGTCAACATGTCATTGATATTTTGTTTTACCTCGCAGAATATTATTCAATGTAAAGGGTAAGTTGCTGTTCCTCTTTTGACCAGCAGATGGCACTGTTTTATCACAGAGTTGAATTGTATCAGATGATCCAGGTGAACTTTTTCAAACAATGTTAAAAAGGATTAATTATGGAAGCCTATTTTGACCAGATCGGAAAAAAAGGATGAAACTGGCTTTGTTGAGATTATAATCATCTCATATTTTAGTCCATATTGACTCGAAATTTTGGGATAAAGCCAAAGTTATGAGATAAAAAGACAAAATTTTGAGTTTTAATGTCAAAATTTAGCCTTTTCTTCTGTTAATTTTGAATTCAAATTTATTATGACTCCTTAATGTCATAATTTTGACTTGTATTCAAACATTTTGACTTTTTGCTCATAATATTGACTTAATTATCTATCCAAAGTTTGACGATAAATGGGCAGAAAAGAGCAATCTCAACAAAGCCAAGTTTTCATTTTAATTTTTCTGGTAGAAATGAGCTTCCATGCTTAAGAAAACCATCTAAGGTTACTTAGTCACTCTTTATTGTTTTCACAATGAAATTATTAGTAGATGAGTGATTGAGGATTCTTGAGAACTGTAAATTCCTGAATGTGTCCTCAAATATTTACAAAACAATGTTCATTTTCCAGCTAAACACAGCGGGGAAGACCCTGAGAGAAAATATCTTGGTGTTTTAAGTGTATGATCAAACAAATGAACGTAATATGGTCTCAAAGACATAGGGTGGCAGTGTTGCTCTGTAACTTAACCTAAAGGAGCCACACACGGTGTAGAAAGCAAATCACGATGTACTGTAAATGCATTAAACTTCATTTACAGAAGATGTGAGATAAAAGGTTTGGAAAATGCATAGGTAAAAAAAAAATAGAAACTCAAATATTCTTGAGTAACATCATTAATCTATTGCACACACACTGTGTTACCGCCGTGGTTACGGCATCTACTTCTGCACCACGGAAAAAGTTGAATATTAACAACGCTTTTTTTTTTTTGAGATAATTATTAATAACTACAGGTTGTTTCATTTATAGAGTTATGTCAGTAGCCGTTTATTTTACACTTCTTTAAGGGCAGGGCAACTTATTTTACTCACTTTCTGTCTGTATAAATGAGTAAAATAAATGTAAATCTGAATGCCCCCTCCCCTCTTCTTCTCCTTAAACCGCTCCAAATTTGTCCCGCACGGTCCTGCTCGCTGATTGGTCAGCCGCTGATTGGCCTGAGCCCTGATTGGCTGAAAGTTTCTCACTCGGGCAGTCCTGTCGGCGCAGTTTGTTTTGTCGCCTCCGGCTGAAGTTTTGGACGGGGAGACGCTGCTGGAGGCAATGTGGATCTAGTATTCAGGTTATCATTTTGTGGAGAATGGTGTGAATAGTTTCGCGGACGGGTGGGAAGTGTAGAGGAAGTGTTTTCTTTTCTTCTTTCATTCTGAACCCGGTGCTGGCTGTGATCTACCTCCGAGCGCTTTACATGCAGACTGTCATTCAGAAATACTACAGCCAGCATTTCCAGCGCTCACGTGTTTGACCTGACCCTGTGTTTTTCTGATTTTTATCCTTTTTCTACACACTTTGTCTCGTTCGTGCGTTTAATATCTACTTTGAACATTTTGTTACAGACGACTAGATTTGTCCTAAGCAGTCGTAGCGGTGACCGACGCGTCTTTTTTCTTACATCTATAACAACTATTGGATTGAATCACGGATTAAGTTTTCCAAACAGGGAAGTCAGAAGAGCTGAAGACCGTTTATAAATTTATTCCTGGGTTATAAAGGCATGTGAGCAAGCTGCCGGCAGTAAGTACCACCTTATTTATAAGTAACTGTTTCATTTATATAACATAGTCCATCCAATGCGTCATAGTTTATTGCACTTAGAAGAGAATTTAAAGAAACTTGTCCTCTCTCCTTTTAACTATTTTGAAATGAATTTTTGCCTTTTTTTAAGTATTTTTTCTAAGATTTGCATAGGTTATGTTTAAAATCGTGTTTTTCTGCCTCAGTACTTTGAAACTGGAAGCAACAACATCCAGAGAAATAACTCCAAACGAAGTGGCAGGTGTTAAATCATCGGAAAATGTGCTTTTGAGTTACATGTTAAGCTGTGATTAATTCACAAAGTCCCCCTTACAAGCACTATGTCAAATTTAAAGAAAGATTAACTGGTTAAATGCATTGCAACACAAACATTTTGTTCTACAAAAATGGTTTCATTGGATTCAATAAGTAGTCAGTGAGAGATGCTCTAAAATGCATTTAAGCTTCAATCTGGTATCTTCACATTACAGCTCCCCTCATCCTTTCTCATCCCCAGACAAAGTATTTCACTGTCAGCGTCTTTGTATGACTTTAATTTATGTACATACTAATGTAACCAAAACTGACACTGACAGAAATAAAATCTCTGCTCTTGATTGCCACAAATCAATTATCCTGCCTTTTAAGTGTCAACCGAGCCGCAGAGTTTGACAGATGCTGATCAAAGATGCAGCATGTGATGTCCTGAAATAAGATCTCATACAGTTTAGGAAAGAATTCATGTGTCGGGAAGATTAAAACCACCGCAAGGAGAGACATGTGGACAGGTGGACATGCATAAATCTGTGCAGAAAACAGTACAACACTCTCTGCACATCAGACTGAGGTTTCGCTGGAAAAGACTTTTCAAGACTCAAAATGTGCTGACAAGACTGCAGAATATTTCTTTTTCATTCCATCATTAGAAACCAACCTGATTATTTTCTGGTCAGCTTTTCCAAGCTTTTTCGTCTCCTCAAATTTGAGGCTGGGTTTCAAATCAGTGCTCACCAGCTGTCAGCCAGTTGTGAGAGAAGATGATCTTTTAATTCCAGTGCGCCAGCAGCAATCTGGTGGCAACCAATCAAAGTGTCTTATCAGATGGGAAAATAATGAGTGTGGCTTGTGGTTTTTTGGAATAAATCAAACTTGACATTAGATAATATTTGTTCTATAATCCATACAGATGCATACAACTTTGAAACTCTCAAAGACCCAAATGCAGCGTCAATCTCATGGTTTTTTCCCCCTTTAGATCAAAGAAGCTGTATATTCTTCTGTCTGAAAAGTAAAGTGACATGGAGCTTCATTGGGTCCTTTTGTTGTTGGAGATGTTGCTGGTGTCCACTGCTGCCAGGGGTGAGTAACAGAAATGCTGATTATTACGGTGATTTAGAGAGATGTTTAAAATTCTGAGGATTTGTTTGCGATGACTGTCGTTAATGCTCAAAGAATGATAGAGGGGGACTCTTTTTCATTCAGTTATTTTTCCCGCCTCCTCTGAAATTCTTGTTTAAAAATCTGCTTGTTTTTCCTTCACTGGCTCATTCTGGATTGATGTATTTTTATACCTGCAGACACTTGCCTTGATGTGAACTTTAGAGTTTTTGCTCTTTAAACAGTTGCTGAACCTTTGGCTGAAAATGTTTATTCGGTTACTCCCAGGTTGTTTCCCTCTGGTTTGGCAGTGATTTGACTTTGAGGTGTATAAACTTTTGATTTGAACTAAAAAAGTTAAATGAAACACCTCCCGTTTGGCACGTCAGTGATTAAGGGTCAGATACAGAGCAGTACACTCCACTCAGCACGCTACCTTTTCTCTCTCAATGAACCTTATCTTGATAAAAAACAAAGAACAACAGCTACAATCATCCTCGTGCTGCAGGCATTACAAGCAGACGATCATGGAGTTGGCGCCCGTTCCCAAGATCACACTGATGATGAGTTTTCATGGGGAACAAAGCTGCATTCAGTGAGGCGAAGCCGGGCCAGCGTGCAGACACGGGGCCGAAAGTAAACACAAGTCCGCAGACCGCAAAGAGATGAGATTAGATTAGCCTATTAGGGATGTTTGCTGTGCAACGCCACAGCGTTTCCTCCCCCTCACTGCCTGCAGTCTGTCAATGAAACCTGGGTAGGCGGCATCAAGGGAGATGAGAGAGAGACAGTATAAAAGGAGAAGACGCGGGTGAAGGGAAGGACGGACTCAGGACATATTAAGATTAGAGCTGTTTTAAATGGTAGAGGAAGGGGATGAAGAAGGGAAACAAGGAGGGGGGGTGGAGAAGAAGAAAAAAACAGATTACAGGAGGGGATGTGAAGGAGAGGGCACAGGAGCATGAAGAGGACAGAGGGGACAATATACAATCATGAGCCTACAAAGAACTCAGGTGGCCCATTATCATCTCAACAGAACATCTTTTTTATTGTAAGTGCAGTTTGAGGAATGGAGGAATTTAACGGAATCTGCTGTCAAACAAGAAATCTTGCATTGCCTGGGGCAGAGCAGAAGTTAAAGAGGTCAGACGAAGAGTTTGAGTGCAACTCATTTAAGGAAGACATAATTGCTCATTGCAGTTAGTGCGTTAAAAACAGTGATTACAGGGGCAGCGTAAAGCATCATGGAGGGTGGAGACATGGGATGGGTGTGTGTTGTGGTGTGAACAATGCTGCAAATTTTTGTGAACAAAAACAGGGGATTTACTAGAAACATATCAAAGACAAGAACAAAAATAGATTCTCGCCAACTACAGGGAAAATTCATACGACTTCAGAAAACAACAGTGTTTGAATTAGTTCAGGGTTGTTTTCTTTGCAAATGTTTCTGAATTCTCTGAAAAGGACATCATCTGATGAAGTAGTCGTCAATACAAGATCTTCCTGAAAATGACAGTTTTCAAGTGCAAACAAATCAACCTGTCGCCAATCACCAAGGTGCTCAACTGTGTAGATAAAATATTAAGAGGAACAAAACAAACAGCTTGCAAGATTTGTGCGCTATGCAGAAAAGCCACAGGTAAATCATTCATCAAACAAGCATGCAATACAATAACTTAACCTCCAAATGTAGCAGCTAAGACACCCACTGGATCACTTACAGTAGCTGCATCTGACTGTTTGTTACCACCTTTAATTGAAAACTGTTAGGTTCACGATAAAGTTAGACAAACCAATTAGAACAATTTCAAATCCCTAAGCATGAAATTAAATCATAGTGGTCAACAGGTTGAACAGAAACAAGAAGGCCTTTGTAACGATCTCCACTGCACTCTAAGAAATAACTGAGACAAATTTGAGTTAGTGGCATGAAGAAGGCTGATATGTTCCAGAGAAATATGCACAACAGTGATGGGTTACCGAGGGCAACAAGGTTAAAATGCAACCAAAGGCAGTTCAAATCCTAGGACATATTATGGTTTCCAAAACTGACAATGTGAACTCTTTGCTGCCGTAGCTTTCTGGGAAGTCCCTACAATGTTTTTAAATAAAAGGCACCCATTGTTTAAATGCAGAGTTGTGCAAAACAGCAAATTTGGCTCTTTAATACATATACAGTAAAGAACATTGTGAACAGTATTGCTTATTATATGAATGAAGAGGGTAGATCATAAGATTCACATGTAAGTACTTTATCTTGAGCGAGGAGAATCTGAATGTAAAATGATTTAGACAGAAAAGGGAAAAGATCTAAAGAAGATGAATACAGAGAGATGATAGAGGATAAACCTAGAGAAACACCCAGACAGGGATGAAGAGGTTGCACTGATGCTGGTTGTTTAGAGTCACATAAACTGCACGCCAGAGGCTTACACAACGTCTCTGTTTGAACCGGTGTCTGAGTGTTTGTGTGTGTACAGTCGAGCATGAGACTGAGCAGCTGAGAGATTAGCATTCTCCCCTGTTAGCTGAACAACACTGAGCTTGATTACAGGGGCCAGAGAGGAGCTGTGGGTCAGTGCATTCTTGGCTACGGCGGCCAGCAACAGACAAAGTAAGAATCAGGAGTTGAATGAATATGTTTCATGCTGTTTAGAGAAAAGTTTAGACTTTTGTTTGTTTGTTTATAAACCTAGGAGGGTTGTCAACCTCGTAGCCCTGTGATAGACTTGTGATCTGTCCGGGTATAAACCGCCTTGTGCCCAATAACAGCTGAGCTCCAGCCCAGTGACCTTGGAAGATGATGGATGGGCAAAAGTTTTTGTTTTTTTTGGTCTTGTCCGCTCGCACACACATACACTAACACACGCACACACTATAATGCAATGATTGTGCATGTGATATGAGCTGCCACGTGAGTGTCAGATGGTTATCAACATGTCAGATGGTATTTATGGGATCCAGCTGTGAGGCACCCTACGCTTGATCAACTGGAGCAGGATGGACAGGATGGTGAATTACAAAATTAGAGTATAATGTCTTCATGCTTTTACCAGTGATGTTGTGAAGTTAAAAAAAAATCACCATCACATCTCTTCAGCCTCTGCAAGCACAATCCTTTGAAACTGACTCAGAACGGGAAATTAAAACAAAGAATCAAGATGATGAACGTGGACATTTTTTCCGTCTGTGTGATTGTGCAGTATCGACCACCCATTATCAAAGAAGGAGAGGGATAAAAATAGGACAGAGATGAGAGGGTTCACTTGTCGTGTGAAAAGCCACAAACACATTTTAAGTGCATCTCTATCGTGTCTATGCTGCCAAAAAAGTGGAGGGAAACATTTAACAAAAGAAAAGTAAGAGGGAGCATCTTCACTGGGCAAAGAGTCAGGCACACAGCACTGCATGCAAACAGTGTTATACACAGATGCTGAAAACGTACACAGAAAGTAGATTGTGACTATAAATATGGCCCAACATATGTCAGCACACACACACACTCAGCCTACAATCACTTTACTACCCTCTGTCCCATACGCTCATTACAGAGGAATGTAATTAGCACACTAACACTAACAGTGATACGTAAGGGGTGAGTTGTGGTTAGGTTAAAAAAGGCTGAAGGAGGAGGCACAAAGCCACAAAAGAGACAAGAAATGGGTAATTAGCAGAGCTTTAAAGTTGTGAAGAGAAGTTAAAGAGAACTAGAAAGTATAGAGGCTGAAGAGAAGAGATGAAAGTTGTAAAATAAAAGGAGTATGTGTCTTTTAATCTGTTTTATATATAGCATCAGCAGATTGATGTGGGAGCCATTTACAGAGAGGTTAGGAGGAGTTGAAGTGCTTTTAAGGTCAAACTGCTATATCTTCAATCCTTGCCTTTGGAATATAAAAGGTATTCTGACTTTACATTTTTAGTGCTAAGAGCATAACACTTTTAGCAAACTATCAAATCAATTAACGAAATAAGGGGTTTTCCGAATAATTATTTAGGTCTATCACTGAGTATGTGATTTGATTTCAATACATCTAAATGCAAACTCAAGCACTAATTGAGTCATGAATTGGAGCCCATTCTGTAAGTTCTGGTGGGCATCTGGCTGTCTCCATGTGGAGGCAGAAGGAGGAGGAAGAGGAAGAAGACTGGGAGAGCATCTTGATTCCTCATTGAGTAAACAGCTGCATACCACGGACAGATGCTACAAACACACAACTTTACCTCATTGTAAACACACACACTCATGGTCCCACATCAGTAAATCCCCTCCTCTGCTATCCTGTGTTTTGGGTATGAAACGCGCCCCGAGTCACAGCTCGGCATCGTAAATACCATTTGACGTACTGATAACCATTATACAGCCTGATGTTTGTGGAAGGCATCTGTTTGCCATCCTCGGTGTTTGAACTAACAGGAATGGGTCTGTGTTACTAGAGTCTGTCATCCACATCATCAGTGGAGTGTCCGAGAAAAGATTTAATTGTCTCCAGCATATGTAAAAGTGTCACTTACATTTCTTGTAGCCTTTTTTTAATTGGTGGTAGTGTGGAAATTTGTCCTTTCATTGAGGTACCGCAGGATCAGTCATTACAAGTGTGTTTGTTGATTATGTGGTGATTAGCAGACACAGGGCAGCTTCAAAGACTTTAAATGACTCCTTCAGTTCCTCTTGTTAAATCCTGATGTCAGGGCCAAATGTTGTCTCAGGGGTGTTTGGACAGAACGGCTGCTGCTCGAAAAGTCTTAGTTAGCAATGAAGCTATAAGGAGGCGGATAGATGTAGGCACCTTTACTCTAAACACTTTGACACTGAATTGTCAAAACTACTTAAAATCATGAGTGAAAGAAGGACAGAGTACAGATATGCAGACAGACAGTGTGATAGCAGAGCATTAGCCAACAATTGCAACTTAAACAGACTATGCATTCATTTTCTATCCTATATTGTAAGTTTTAATGAGGTGACACATTGCAATCACAAATTAAAATGTCCACCCAGATTATGAACTAACAAAGAGCAAATGCCAAACTCTTAGCCTAAAATAACATCACATATACTCGTCACTGTCTTTCTTTCGTCCACCTAAAGTAAATACAACCACTAACATTTGCAGGAAACCAGAGACCAACCTCTCTTCCCTCACACCTCATTCTGACAACCTCTGTTCTCCTTCCTAAAGCTTTACAGGGCCTGTTAATGTTAAAGGCTATTAGCCCACATTTAGATAAAGTCAATGTTTGCTTTGACTTAACTAATGGTGGGGTATAATGGGGCTGTCTGGACGTCGTCTGCGGGGGTTGATGATCTGTCGTAGTGATGTGAAGATGTGATATTTGCTTGTTGGGGGTGGGGTGAAGAGATAGGGGAAACAATAGAAGATTAGATAGTATTGTTGAGAGGAGAGATGTGGGAAAACAATGTCCTATTATTGAGTCACCTTTTGCCATGGGTAGCTATAAGGATGCAATAATCATCACATAGGACATCTTGTGGCATTTCTTTGTAATCTGCATTCATCTAAATTGACCTTTTACAAATATGAACCCTAACAGTGCGACTTCATGGCTGCACCACTCAGTTAAAGAAACATTACTGGTGTACAGAGCTTAATTTTGCACATTTCCTAACATTAAGTCTAATTCCTGTGGGGTTTTAAACAACTTAGGAATAAAGAAGAAACTTCATCATTTGAAATGTTTTCAACGCCCCCGCTTCTGCCTGTTTTTGCAATGAAGAGGAGGTTAAGATGAGCAGAAAGCATCATGAAAGAAACTGTTGGTTCAAACACATGAAAACAAGAGCATGAGTTAGGGTTGCAGGAGTTTGTCAGCAGGAGAGCACATGAGAGTCTGCTCTTTAAAAACAGAAATATTTGCTTTTGGCATTCATGCCTGGCATAACTTTAATTTGCAGCAACATAAATCTATTGCACTACCTCAAATGATCCCATGTTATAACAAAGAGTTGAATTTGCCCTGATTGAACATCCAGCCTTGTATTTAAATTTGTAGACATCTGAGTTTTTCCCCGCTCTTTGAATATGACCTTTCATATATTTGTGTCTCCCCCTGTTCTGTCTCATTCTCTGTCTCCCAGCTCCTCTGTGTCTCTCTCTCTGTCCTACACAGTGCAGTATTGTGTGGGTCGTGGCGCCACACTGCTGTATTGTGGTCTCAGTGGGGTTGGGGTATGTTTGGTCAATGCTACGACGCTGCATGTCAGAGGTCAGCCAGTAGATGGGGAGGGGTCAGAGAGAGTGTGTGCGTGTATTTGTATATGTGTGTGTGTGCTTGTGTGTGTGTGTGTGCTTGTGTGTGTAGGGTCAAAGAAAGCACATGCCTGCACCAGAGGAGACTGTAATAACACACCAGGATCCCCACAGGAAAACACACACTCTGCTTTCACTCCTTTATCTCACTCTGTCTCAGTTGAGCAACCACAATGACATGGATTTTTGAGACAGAATAACCAAGATTAATCCAATGATGATACAAATCCAATGAAATTTCTCTTTAAGTGTATTTTTATTAAGTTTCTGTACTGTGGACTTCTTTGTTTTGGAACATAGTTGGGGTCCTTTTAATGAAAGGCGTCAAATCAGATAAAGGAAACATTTATTTATTCGATATTGTGGCACAAATTTCCAACCTTTATGGGAAATCCAGCACTTTATTTGAGAAGAATCAAAATTTAATTTTGAAATGTGTTTCTTACGCATGCCAAAAATATTGGAAACCAATTTGATCACTTTAGGGAGTTATATGTGAGAGTTTGTCAAACTTCCTATGTTGTCTGAAGGTCTAAAAGTGTCTTTTTTGTTTGTGTGATTAAGTCATGTCAGTATTAAAAGATCAAAGAATTCATTTTTGCAAAAATTGTAGACATGCTGTATTATCCCACTACGAGTTGGAGTTAATGCCATACCCAAACTTCAGTAATGCTCCACTACCATAGTTCAAAGTCAAAATAGTCAGGAGTAATGCATCACCAGCACAGCCATGAGGATATAAACATGCAAGAAGAAGTGAAGGCTGGTTAAAGGGATGATAGACGGTTGTGTTGGAACAAAACAACTCAACATAAGCCAAAAAGTATCTGAAGCCATTGCCATGTTCTCTGTGTTCTCCATTGTTCCGACTGATGAGGCAGAACATGAGTGTCGGCAATCATGCTTGAGTCTTGTTCATACTGGAGTAGTGTGACCAAGGGCCATTGGTTCGAATGGTGTGAGTCAAATAGAGAAACAATGATTTATTTATTTATTTGAAATTCCAGGGTGAGATAAGAGGAACTTCTCTGTCCACAGGGGAAACCAAAGTCATACTTAAGTGTCTGATTGGAGCGTTTAATAGATCAATTAACCAAAGAACCAGAAAACATACTCACTTTGGAACAGATGAGTCTGGGAAGATGGTAAGCCGTTTTAATACAAAGTTAATGCATAAGGAGCAATTTTCCCTCATTTGTGAAACATAGTGGTGACATGCATTCACAGGGAGGTCTGCATGAGGCACCGAAATTACCGCCTGCTCTCTCCTACCTGTACGTCACCTCTCTCTGATCTGTCTGTTCTCTGTCACTTTCTATCTCCCTCTCTGACAGTTTAATTCCTCTGCCACTTTCTTTGTCTCTGCTGCTTTTTCTCCCCCTGACTGCCTTTCAATCAAACCTTTTCCAACCACTTCAGCCCCCACCACAGAGACACAGACACACAGACACACAAACACACACACTCCCACACACAGTCTCCAGCTGTTATTCCTGATGGCGTTACAAATGAGATGCTGAAAGGTGATGACTGGGACAGCAGACACAGGCTCTTGTTTTCTTTTGGCTTTCGCCTGTCAGAATGGGTCTGATGGAGAATCGTGTCGCTCTCAGAGCAGCTGTGGGCATGTTTAAGGATATTTTTGTGTGGTTGTGTATCATGTGTGAAAGACCACACAGCAAAAGCACAAGACTACCCAGCAGTTCTCCAAAAATACCAGCATAATGAGGACATTAAAATTCACTGTCTGCTGTGCTCCTTGTACTTTGTTTGTTGGACATACTGATCACCTTTGACCCCAGGAAATAGAGGCTGATCAGGGGCAGGATGTTAAGGAGGGCGGCTATAGGAAGCATTTTTTGTAAGCAGCAGTATTACTGTAGCTCCTGGTGTGTGGCTCTGCTGATATCTTATTTAAAGCCATGGAAATGTGCAGTCTTTTTGAGTCTCGAGGATAATTTAAGACCAATTTTCTTGTTTTCTACTTCTCAGTATTCTCTACAAGAGCAGGAAGTGCTCTAGTGTTCTTTATTTAAAAGATCATAGGTCTTTATTTTAAGGATCATGAATGGCAGCAGAAACAGTTCCAGGCTGTTTCTCCTTGTTGTGGCAGGATTCCACAAAAGCCAAAAACCTAAAACTAAAACATGGCACCAAGTTGGAAACCACAACACATATGAGGGGACTCAAACACACTCGTCTTTTTGCTCGGTGCCAGCTGTCGATGTGGAATCCATACTGCAGGGGGAATGTGAGAGGAGTGTGAGAGAGGTGGGGGTGGGTTCATACAGACGGGGACCCTGGAGGGGTATATATACCGGTGACCGTATGGCCAAAAAATACAGTGACATCATCTTTGAGACTGGATGTCAAATTAATTTCCATGAATGTGCACATTCTGACCTCATGTATCGATTGCCAACACTGAGGTCTAATTTGACGCTTTTGATGTTGCCTTTTTCAAGTGTGAAAGCTTTTAAAAAAGGTGACGTTTAGATTATGCAAAAAAGTAAAGCATTTTTATGAAGTGTTGTCAGATGAAATATTGCTGTTCTGTTGACCACTTTTTAAGTCGGAGTGAAAATCGCAGAAGGTGTAGATGCGATCATTGTTGAAAAATGGGAATACACCATTTTTTCCAGACTTTCCCCTTGGAGACATTCATGCTGTTGCAGTTGTTTTTTCACATCAAAAAGTTGCAGACAAAAGAAAAACAGCTTTTGTGTTGTTCCACTAAAGGATATGATGGAAGAGGATGATTTACACAAACTCTTTGCATCTTCATTTTTCTGCTTTGCTCTAATCTATGAGGTTTGCATAAGTTATGAAGAAGGTTGTTTGTGTTCTAGTAGTTTTTAATACCACATGCTTTGGAATGAAAACCTGTTATTTTTATCTTTGCTAGAATTAAAGACCACCAAAGCGTATGATATATCTACCTGAATCTGCTGTGAAGGAGGAGAAAGAATAGGTGAGCTCTGATGATTGAAAAGAAATCAAACAAAACTAATATTCTGGTTGTTTCGTTATTGTTATGCTTGAAAGAGTTTATTATCACTTCTGCGTTTGAGTACAAACATGAAGAAAAGTGGATATTGTTTGATTGCTGACAAAGTTGTGCTACACACTCAGCTCTGCCTGCTGCCACTTTAATAACATCCCTAACTCTCCTCATTCAATGGTCATCAAGCACTGAAAGTTTTCACCATCTAATAAAATTCATTTTTTTGTGTCTGTTTCAGCAAAGCAGCACTACCACTCAGTCTCTGTGTGTCACCTGAAAACTTTAGACATGAAGCATCACAGCACTGCACTACTCGATTTGTGTCCAGGAAGAGAGGACGAATGATGATGATGATGATACACAGACTGTTTAATTCAAGGATGCAGTCTTTGCGACATCACTCAGTTCAGTTTTGAAGACTTTTTCATCATCTTGTGTCAAATTGGTTGTGCTGACTCAACCCATAAGAAGTTGACAGAGCATGAGGCAAAGAGGTGGAAGAGCTGGATCTTGTGTTTGTCTGTTGTCCTTGCATTTGGATTTATATCAACTATATGACCTCCGTGACTTCACACTTTGAAAGACATATCACTCCTCTGTTCTTTTTGTTTTTAAAAAAAGAGGATCTACAGTTTCTGTCTGAAGTATGGAGTATAGCAAAGCATAGTATGGAATGTAAATCCCTTTGACATAAATCTGATTCTTGACTTCATGACGTCAAGAAAAAAACTTCACTTGACTATAAGAAATCACTGCCACAAACTGAAAAGTCCACATCAAGCTACACCTCCTGCTCAGAGTCAAATACCAAGAGTTCATAACCTAGAGACCGAGACAGTTTGTTCTAACACAGTGTGATATGAGTATTTCTGGCCTTCGCATGCAGCCAAAGTAGACAGTGCATCCTGTGTTGATTATTGTTAATAATTTGAGAAGCAGCGGAGAATGGCATGACTGGCATTTCTTGTTTTTTCTCCCAAAGCAGCAGGAGAAACATTGACTCAATCTGTAAAAGATTAAAAATATACACAGCATCTCCACAAATTGGTTTCGGCTACAGTGAAATAACCCATGTCATGAATCCCCCTGCCAGTAAGCACACAGTGCTGACGACTAGCTGAAAGGCTCTCTGACCGGTTAACTGTATTAATGATTTCCCTCTACTCGGCCCTTCATCACACCGGTCAGCTCAGCAAACGGTTTATCCCGTGGTAATCCCTCTGTTGTGCTGGCACCATTATCACACAGGGACACAACAGGCCTATTCTTTCACAGGTTATTAACAAAGGTACTTATCGACTGCTTTCTGGGATTTAACTGTTGTGTTGTCAGAGCTTTTGGGACGGCGGCAGGACGTGGGGGAAAACTGAGTAAGTGGGGAATGAAGGTTTGCAGATCAGCTGTGTGGTAAAGTGTAGCTGGAAACCTGCCGGATTACATTTGTTAAGTCTGTCTGCTGGAAGTAGATTTCAGTGGTAGAAAGTAACAGATTTCTTAAGTCTTCTTAAAAAGCCTGATTCTGGAGTTTTATTAAGTTGGCCAAGTTGGCTTTATTCACATTATAACACGGCTTTTTCATCTTTAGACCTGTGCAAATTGACAAGTGAAGCTTCAGAGCAGACAGTCACTGTGCTTCATTGGTAATTGTAAACATTCATATGAATAATCACCCATTCAGTAGAAGAAAAACTGTCCTTTTTATGCAATTGAGTCCCTTTGGTAAGAAACAAAACTTTATTTGCTAACACTAGCAGCAAGAGACCTGTTGGTGTGTGAAATTTAAAGATTTGCAAGAATTGACATAAAAGACCTGCATAGCATCAGTTGTGCATAAGTTTTATTAACCAAATTACTTTTTAACACACTCACCCTGTTCTAAACACAAAAAAAGATTATTTGTATGAGTAAAACTTATTATACTTGTCTCTCATCTGGAAGCCACAGCCTCATTTCCTGTTTTCCTCATGTAGACTGGACACTGGAGTTAGATGTAAAACCACTTGTGTTTTTTTAAAGCTCTGACTGTATTCATGACGCATTCATGCCCACATATATAGAGAAAAGAGCGGGAAGCAAGAGCAATAGACAAAAAAATCCCACAAGAGATCAGACAGAGATTGGTTCACACTGACAGCTATAAGTGACACGATGACTGATTTCAGACAGAATTTCCTTTCCATATATGTGCGGGTGAGCCAGAGTGTCCAGTGTCAATCAACACCTGTGGCTGTGTTCCCGCTCACACTGTGCGTCATGGCAGACGTTGTAAGTGCCTGGACACACACTCACAGGAAGTCTACAAAGTGAATGATTCAGTTGATGATATTCCACTTATATACCGGTGGGATACCAACACGACACTATACACATTTTTCTTGCTTCCTTGTCATGATCCAGGGCTTGATGAAGTCTCTGACATCCCTCAGATTAATGCTTGATGTTTTTCTGTGTGCCAGGTAGGAGTCAGTTCAGTAGGTAGTAAATTATGTCTCATTTTCTCAAGGTTTATTATAGGAGTTTCTTTGTTGGGGATGGGAATCGAGAACCAGTGCCTGTTAAGAATCACTGTGAAATGGTTTATATTATGCCAAAGCGATTGGACCTGATGTTGACTATTCTGCCCCAACTATCTTAGCTTAACAGATAGATAAAAGTTTCCCAAGAAAACTCTGATTCAGAATTTTCCGCTTGAAGTTCTGCGAGGGGAATCTAGATTAAAGCCTAATTTTTGTAGGCAGAAAATTCTCAGGAGGTATTGATAAGGGACGGGATAAGGGATAAAGAATCAGATTGATAAGCAGTATAAAGGCATTGGTATCAATAAAATCATACCAATTCTCTTGTCCTTGCAATTAACAGGTAATAAAGGTTGGAAAAAAGAAAAAAAA